>JAQHUG010000032.1:8770447-8788092 GCA_028555095.1 Dicrostonyx torquatus | reverse complement strand
TAATAATAATAATTCAAGCAATGGAGCTCTACCTTGAACTTCTCCTCCTCCTGCTTCTCTGGAGTTTTGGGAGTTCCTGTCTGCACCATACCACGAACTGTCTATCTGGTGCTGTGAACTGAACCCAGGGCCTCACGCATGCTAGACAAGCGCTCTACCAATGGAGTCACATCTCCGGCCCTATTCTTCAGACTCTTAGAATTTTGCCCTTTCATAGCTGGCCATTAATGATTCTGAGATAGGGTCTCATTAAGCAAACTTTCCAGGGACCCAAGATGCCAGCTCAGCTCTGGGAATCTTTCATCAAGGGGTGTTACAAGCCTTGTCTATCAACCCAGAATAAATGGCTTGTCATTGCGTTGCTCTTTGCTTGAAGGGCTGAGGCTTGTTCGGACAACCCTCCTGCCCTCATAGAATGTGAGGGAGGCTATTCTTGGCTCTGTCTGTCACTTCCCATGCTGTCACTGCTGAAGTCTCAGGACAAGTCACGTTCCTTCTAGCCCTCTGTGGATATGGGAAAGTCGTCACTACCCAGCACAGTTCCTCAGATGGGGTAGGCCGAGCCCGTTCCTTCTGCGGAATGTTGCAGAATGCTGTACTCCCTGTTCAGGCCAGTTCCTGGTATTCATTTGAAAGAGCTACCCAACCTGGCAAGCCACCCCACACTGGGCAGGGCCTGACAGGGCAGCCATCCTCTGCCCACACTGCAGGCTCTGTTGAGTCCTTGATGACACCCAGCAGCCCTGCTCCTTGAGGGCTCACTGCCCTCAAGGCCTCCTGGGAGCTGAGTTCTCTTCAGTTATCAGGATGCTCAAGGCTAATTAGACAGGGGAGTTCAGGGGGACCTTCTCAGGGGCAAGAGAGATGAGGGAAGGGCATTCTAAGCTGATGGTGGTCTCACAGATCAGGATAAGGCAAGAACCTGACATTCCCAAGGGGTAGCCAGCAGAGGTGAGACTGAGGAGCACACTTTGGGGTCACCAGAGTCACAGAGATCACTGGACACAGAGCTGTCCAGGACCAGAACCAATGGGAACAGGATGAGTCAGCAAGGAAGGAGGGGCATAAACAGGAAAGGAGCAGAAAGGGGCAGAAGGGATGGGGGCCTGGCAGCAGCCGAGACTGGCATGTGGGGTGGTGGAAAGTGAGGAGACGGGCTGTCTACCTCAAGGTCTCTGAGTTGCAGGTACTGTGTACTATGCGACCCCCAAAAGCCCTGATGGGTCTGCCTCCTAGTCTTGGTGCTGTGGCTGGGAAAGAAGATGGGAGAATCAGTTAGGGTGCTTCATAGAGTCTGGGAAGTCCTAAGTCCTGACACCCGGGACAGTGACAGTCACAGGTGTCCTGAGATGCAGCTTCTAGGAGGTCACTTGTTTTTGATTGGTTTTGGTTTTTTTGGAGACAGGGTTTCTCTATAGCTTTGGAGCCTGTCCCTAGAATTTGCCCTAAAGACCAAGATGGCCTCAAACTCACAGAGATCCACCTGCCCCTGCCTTTCAAGTGCTGGGATAAAAGGCATGTGCCACCACTGCCCGAGGTCACTTGTTTTTGTTTTGACATTTTTAATCTGCTGTGCATGCGTGCGTGTGTGCATGCGTGTGTGCATGCATGCATGCACACGTCAGAGGACAGCCTGCAGGAGTCAGTTCTCTCCACCCACGGGGGTTCTGGCGCCATCTTGCCAGCCCTAACAGTCATTTTTGAGAAGTGGATGAGGACCAGGAGTCTGGAGACAATGAAGTCAAATGATGGATGGCAGCTGTGATGCTGACAGAGACTCCAGGTGGCTTTAGAGTCACTCTGCTGAAGCCCTGACCAAGCCACGTGGGTCCCGTGAACCTTTCCTTCTATAGACCACATGGGAAGCCACAATGGCACCTTTAATGGAACTAGAGCCGCTGCTGCAGAGAGACACTTTTTCACCTCCCTCCAGCATCCCCTGCAATGCAACAAGTGAGCAACAAATAAGCCGCCATCATCTCTTCCTGGCTCAGGTGGGAGCAGCACGCGGAGCTGCTGGCTGTGGTGCTCTGAACACACGTCCTCTTCTGCCCGTTGGTCCTCTTCCCCGGGGAGGGTCCAGCTCCACACCCACAGCTTCATCCTGTCACTGGGGGTGTGGGCAGCTGGTGGCTACCAGAGGAGCTCCAGGGCCTGGGACTGGGAAGGTGCTGATGGCCACTGTGTCCCTGTTTGCTACAGCAAGTCATTGCAATCTCATTGTTCATTTTCCTGAGAGGCGAGCCTGTGGCTTTGTGGGTTTTTCTTCCTCCTCCTCCTCTTCTTTGAAGCAGGCTAGCCTGGAGATCATTTGCATAGAACAGGCTGGCCTGGAACTCACATATCACAGATCTATCTGACTCTCTTTCCTGAGTGCTGGGATTAAGGATTTGTGCTACCATGCTCTGATCTCTTTTTTTGAGGCAAGGCCTCCATGCATAGCTCAAGTTGGCCTCAAGCTTGTGGTCCTCTCAAATGCCACACCTGGCTCCACACATAGCTTCTGAAATAGGCTGGTAAGTATCTGCGGGGGTCAGAGAGCACAGGTGACCCCGAGGGTTCACAAGCTAGGACCAAGCCAATGGCCCAAGTTGATACCCAGTGACATTAACCTAAAGCCAGCCTTCAGCCTGGAGAAAAGAAGACATGAGTTATATCCTTTGACCCAAATGCTGCGCAAAGCCCACTGTGCAGAGCAAATGGGAGGGCCTAAGGCTTTCCCACAGAGCACAGAACTTCAGGGAGGGTGCCCATGGGGGCTATAGCTAACTTCCCTCCAGCAACTAAGCATTGGCCCTAAAGTCTGCCGAGCAGCCTTAGCACCCCAGAGGTGTGTTGCCCCAGGAGTACGCTGTTCAAAAGACAAGGACAGTAGACTCAGCAATGGATCACAGCACCAAGTCCCTCATTGGCTTTCCCTTACTCCAGTGCTGGGTGGGGAGGGGACATACTGTGTGTTCCCTCATTTACATG
Organism: Dicrostonyx torquatus; assembly: GCA_028555095.1. Taxonomy (NCBI): domain Eukaryota; kingdom Metazoa; phylum Chordata; class Mammalia; order Rodentia; family Cricetidae; genus Dicrostonyx; species Dicrostonyx torquatus. The sequence continues at coordinate 8,785,119 of JAQHUG010000032.1, read as the reverse complement.
TTGACACCCTAACTTCACAATGTGACTGTGTTTGGAGATAAGGCCTTTAGATCAACAACTGTGTTGAAATGAGGTCAGGAGAGTGAACCTAATCCCACAGGGCTAATGTCTTCATAAAATGAGTCTAGGGCTCAAAATAAGACATCCGGGGTGCACAGAGTTCAGGAGGAACTCAGGGGGAGTCAGGTCTGCCGACACCCACATAATCTCTCAGTCACAGATTCTAGAACCCTGAGGACATGTCAGTCAGCCTGAGCAATGCTCAGATGATAAGCAAGGAAGGGGGTGCCTCAGGGCCTCGAAATTTTATGACAGCCATATATTAAAACCTCAAATTTCCCCAGAACCAAGTGGGAAAGTCAAGCCCAGCCTGGGCAGTCCCCAGGGAAATCCACTGTCCAATTAGCAAGGCTAAAGAGAGGAAGGGAGGAGCCAGTGCTTTGGTGGCCTGTGTGCTGGGGGAGGGGGAGCGGGGAAGAAGCCAAGTCTGGCTAAGACCACCTGGGCTCCTTTGGAGGCTGCACCCTGAGCTGACTCACGTAGCCAGTCATGCCCTTACCTTGCCACCTCCTGGTTGGTGTTTCAGGTTCTCGGTGGAGCCAATCTTGGACCTGACATTCTTCAGGTCTGGCATGGGCACAGGGGCGGTCTGCAGGCGGCTCTTACTGGCAGAGGGTGACTTGGGGGGAGTGCGGACCACTGCCACCTTCTTGGGCTCCCGGGTGGGCGGTGTTGGTAGGGATGGGGTGCGGGAGCGACTGCCAGGGGTCCCAGGGGAGCCGGGACTGCTGTAGCCACTGCGTTCTCCGGATTTTGGTTGTTCACCTGGAGAGTGGGGAGAGAGGAAGGAACTGAGGCCAGGTGGATGGGGATCTGCGAAGTCCCTGAGGCCACTGGGGGAACCACTGCTAGGATCCAGAGGGGAATCTGGGAGAGGCCCATTTGTGAAGTGTCTGCTCCTGCCCTGTCACTTAGACAGAGTGACTATTTCCCAGTAAAGCAACCGCATTCTCATCAGTGCTCCAACACATGGACCAGGGATGGCCCGACTCTCCCCAAGCCCCGAAGTGTCCTTAGGACAGGAGATGGGCTCTAGTGAGCTGTGTGTCACCCCCTTTCACTGAGCTGAGGCCTGGCCTTGGAAAAGGAAGTGATGGGGTGTGGCTCCACAAACCCCCCTTCTACCTGTCCTTCCTTAACTGAGGTGATGCAATGACAGGCCCCACGGCAGCCTTCAAGCTGGGATACTCCAGACCCTTCCTTCACAGGGTAGATCTGTGGCTGTTGGGGGCACATCCAGGCTCCTCTAACTGTAGGGCTGCAGAAGCGTGTCTGAACCACAGGCCCAGAGCTTTCCATACAAGCCACACCCCACACTGCTGAATCCTGCCTTGCTGTTCCAGTCTGCGAATGCCCTTCCCTACACACCTTTCCCAACACCATCAGTTCCAGGAAGGCTGCCTGGACTTCTGGGCAGGCTCTGTTCACCCTCCTTCCTTCATCCTTCACCCCCACACACTTCTGTGCTAGTACTAAGTATGCCATGGACACGCCTAGAGTTCACTGACCCACACCCCTGGGTTTTGTTTTGTGTTTGAAAACCTCGGTTGTTCTCGGCAGGAGGTGGGACCTGTGATATGCAAATTTTTGGGCCCCCATCCAGATCTGATAGAGGCCTGCAAAACTGGCCTTTCTTAAGCTTCCCAACACGCAGGAGAAGCATCCTAGCAAACACGCTTACTGCAGCCAATCTCTGCCCAAACACCAATGTTCGGTCTCCACTTCCAGGTCTTAGGAACCCATAAAGCATCAAAGTTCTGGGATATGTGGAGCCACTGCTACTCTGGGATTAGCTCTGCCTACATGTCCCCTGGGACACAGGATGGTGGTCACTTATGTTCTTTTCTTGATACTTGCAAAATACCTTGGGTGAGCCAATGACCCTCACTATGCCCATGTCCTCATCTGAAAGATGTGGGAGATCAGAGCCCTTATGACCTTATTTTGAGAAGGGTATTGGGAGGGCAGGTGGAGAGGTGGCTCAGTAGTTAAGAGCACTGGCTATTCTTCCAGAGGACTCAGGTTCTATTCCTGGCATCTACAAGGTGGCTCACATCTGTCTGTAAATCTCAGAGTGAAATGCCATTCCTTTTCTTTTTTCTTGTTTTTTTTTTAAATGATTAATTAATTTTTTATTTCATGTACATTGGTTAGCCTGTATGAGGTTGCTGGATTCCTTAGAACTGGAGCTACAGACAGTTGTGAGCTGCTATGTGGGTGCCGGGAATTGAACCCGGGTCCTCTGGAAGAGCAGCCAGTGCTCTTAACCACTGAGCCATCTCCCAACCTGGAAATGACATTTCTTAACAAACAAAGCAAAAAACTCAGCCCAGCTAAACCCTCTGCACCCCCACATGTCTCCAGACATATGCTCCCCATCCCACAAATAGCCCTAGTCCCTGAAGGAAATGCAAACACCCAGGATAGACGTTCCCAGATGCCCCCAATATAAATCACATTTGAGGAGAAAAGTAAACATGATGTTTCGAACCTGGGCCTCTCTGGGGTAGCCTGGGCTGGAAGCAGGAGGCCCTCCCAGCCTTGCAGACAAGCACAGAGGCAGAACACACACCAAGAGGGTTGGCCCACCCAGAGCAGTGGACCCGGAATTACCTCTCTCAGATTTTGCCCCTGCAGGGGGTAGTTTTCTCTGCTCTTGCTTGGAAGCTTAAAAAGAAAAATCCACAGACAGCCTCATTATAATCAGGCTCACAGGGGTCTCTGTGAGTACTTCAGGTGGCAGCATCTGGCTGGTCCACCTAGCATAAGAGACAGAAGCAGGAACAGGTGCAGGACCAGTGAGGAAGGTGCGGCCATCAGTGTGGAGCCACCTAAGGGCAAGTGAGATTGGAGGAGCAAGGCGAGCACTTGCTCCAGGCTACTATGTGATTGGGGCCAGCACAGTGCTGAGGGGAAGCGCCAGGATGAAAACCCACTAAACGCACCATTAATGCTATTAGATCGATCACCAGTGCACAAGAGACATAGCAGATACGCGGTTAATTAGTGTAAACACAGCCCACCTGGCAGGCCGCACCCTTTACAGTGCCAGGCAGAAGCATGCAGCGGGCAATAGGGGCTGCCTCTGGCCAGGAGAGCAGTGGCACCAAGAGCCAGGCCAGACACAGAGACCCACAGGTCTCCTGGGTACCACTAGGGAGCAAGCGCAGGCCAGACAGCACAGAGTCAGTCACATAGCATCTAAGTGCCTTCTGGGAGTAGGTCCTCAGGGTTTCTGTTCCTGGTATCTCTACTGGACATGAAACAGTCCACTGTAGCCTGGTCAGGTTCTCAATGCCAACTGGATTTTATTTATAAAATAAATAAATTTTATTTTATTTATAAGGCCAGAGTAATGACCATGGCATGTCACTGCTCAGCTAAAACCCTTGAGTTTTGCTAGAAGATTCCTAACATCCCAGTTGCGTGAGGTTGATTTGCGAGAGATTCCGCACAATGTCCTGCCCAGGCTACTGCTCCTCCAAAGAGGCAAGGGACCTGAAAACACCTCATGCTGGGACTGCCTCCCCAGAGCCAAGGATTAGGGGGCATGCTCCTTCCCTGCCACTCATTAGCCACGTGATTGTATTTTCCTCATGCTTTAAAAATGAGCAAGATTTCTTCATTGACTGGAAGGCAAGGGTTCATTATCCACTTCAGACAAATGCTCCAGTGCTCAGCAAACTGCAGGGTGTTAGTCGATGCCAGGGCTTTTGTCAGTGGCCTCCTGAGGCAAGTGTTATGCCTTCTGGAAGCTTCTGGATTAAGACTCCAGAGAGCCTTCTCACCTGAGCCAGGAGGAGTCTTTGGGCTGGGCGTGGTCTTGGCTGGGATCCTGGTGGCGTTGGATGTGCCCTTCTGGCCTGGAGGGGCTGCTCCCCGAGGTGTAGCGATCTTTGTTCCAGTTTTACCGTCGGCCCCCTGTAAACCGAATCGGGATAAAAGGTTTCACCACTGACTATCACCAAGGAAAGGTCAACCCACCTTCCCACCTTGACTGGAAGAAGGTGAAGGTAGAGATGGATGCTGGAAGGGTCTTGCACAGTCTTGAAGGTTTGTGGGGCACACAGCACCCCCAATTCACCGGCACATCAAGTATCAGGTTCCCGTTTCCTCTTAGATGAATTGTGAGTTAGCCTATGTTATAAAATGACAGTAGTGCTTGGAGCCAGACCAGGGTCAGGGTAGACCAGTAGGCTGACCCAGGAAGAGCACGCCATGGGGACACCCCTTTCCAGATTCCTCACTATGGACGCAGCTGACAGAGCTGACCAGAGGCCTCCCAAAGACACTTGTGCTTCGGCCTTCAGCAGAGCACACAACAGCCAAGCCACGTCTTTTTCTTCTCTCTCCATGTCCTGGGGTCTCTGAGACTCCTTGGGTGTGCTAAGAACCTTTGGCCATGAATAGTGGCAGAAAGCTGGGAGCCACAGGTGGGGCAGACACAATCAGCGGATTGTGAGTGGCTACAGATCTGGTGGTCCTTAGATGCCTGTTAGACGGGGTATGAACTTCACAAAGAAACCACATGAACCACAGACTCTCAAGGAAGCGGGGAGAAAAGGAACTGTTGGGATGGATGCACCCACCTGGAGGTGTGGCCAGTTACCATAGGAACTCTAGAACCTGAGGTTTCCTTCGTCATTTATTTTTATTTTTTTAATTAATTAATTGTTTTTTGTTTGTTTTGTTTTTTTGGTTTTTTGAGACAGGCTTTGGGGCCTGTCCTGTAATTCGTTCTTGTAGACCAGGCTGGCCTCGAACTCACAGAGATCCTCCTGCCTCTGCCTCCATAGTACTTGGATTAAAGGCGTATGCCAGCTACCACTGCCTGGTAACATTGGTTTTTGAGACAGGGTTTTACTATGTAACAGTCTTGGCTGTCCTGGAACTCGCGCTTTAGACCAGGCTGGCCTCGAACTCACAGAGATCCTACTGCCTTTGCTTCCCGAGTGCTGGGATTAAAGGTGTGTGGCTGCCATCACGTGGCTATTTTTATTTATTTATTTATTTTTAAGAAAAAGAGTTTCTCTGTATTCTGGGCTGGCCCCCCGCCTCTTAGTCCTGGGGGCTGAAATTGCAAGCGTCACCACACCTGGCTTCTTTTTTTTGTTTTTATGTTTAAACAGAGACTCACTCCGTAACCCAGGCTAGCCTGTATCTTATTCTGTAGCTCCACCTTCTTCAGTGTTGGGGCTGGTGACAAGCAGTAGGTATCGTGCTCAGCTTAGAGCCTCGGTTTTCAGGCCAGGGTCCTCTGGTTATCTTGGGGACTGCTTTTTTAGGGAGAAGGGGCCAGGAAGCACAGACCCTAGACCCCGGTCCCCTCCCTGTCCCTTCTTCAACCATCTAGTGCTGCCTGTGAGTTTAGGGGATGAGAGCGTTTGAACACCATGGTACAGCAGCCTGTGCCTCACCAAAGGTTATTTCCTTACCTTGAGTTTCATCTGCTTTGTTCCAGGACTGCCATTTCGGGGTGTGACAGAAGAGACGTGTTTAGGAGAGGTGGCTGGCTCAGGGCACACGGCAGGGCTGGAGGGTTTGATCAAAGGGTCTGAGCTACCAGGACTGGGGCGTGTGGGGCTAAGGCAGGGCCTATTTCTCAGGGTTTTAGCACAGGAAGGTGTGGATGTCTTAAACATAAAGATAAATAAAATCAAAATAAAAGTCAGTAATGGGGGAGGGAAACAAACCGAAACAAAGGACAAAAAAACTAAACATAAAGAAGGCGGGTCACAGGCAAAGCAGAGCTCTCAGTAAGAAAGGACGGCAACCTTGTCCCCTCAGCACAGTGTCGCCTATCAGTTACACACAAGCTGCGCAGACGTGGAATGGACATAATAAAATCACATAGCACAGAACTTCCGAAAGAGATGCCGAAGACGGATAGACATTCTGGTAGATTTTTTTCTCTAGCAACTGGGCCTTGTGTGCCTTCTACTTGCAGAACACTGGCTTAAGGGTAAAAACAGGCCGGGCGGTGGTGGCGCACGCCTTTAATCCCAGCACTTGGGAGGCAGAGGCAGGCGGATCTTTGTGAGTTCGAGACCAGCCTGGGCTACAAGAGCTAGTTCCAGCGCAGGCTCCAAAGCCACAGAGAAACCCTGTCTCAAAAAAAAAAAAAAAAAAAGGGTAAGAACAGGGAGACTGTCGGAGAGAAGGCAGCAAGATTTTCCCCAGAAAGAACGCCAATGTGTCATGGGTCGCTCAGCCTCAGGAGAAGTACCCACTGGGGCTCACTGACACCCACCTTCTCTTTCCGCCACGCCAACAGAATCCTAATCCTTTAAGGAGGACTGTGCTGGAGTCAACCAGAGACTTCTGGGGACACACACATGCCACAAGAGCACACACATATACACTCATACAGGCATGCACACATATACAATAAATACTTTCTGATTAAACAAAGGCTAAACTAATCTTAATGCTATCTAGAGAGTCTTGATCTGGCCAAAGTTAACACCAGAACACACTCCACCTGAGAAAATGAGTGTCTGTGAGGCAGGGCCTGGCTCCCTGAACCGGGGGTACCTAAAGGCTGAGGGCTGACACTCAAGGTTGTCTCTGGGGACTCTGACTGGCAAGGGTGGCCCGGGTACGATGCAGGTTGTGAGACCAGACCCTTGAGAATAAAGAATCGCAAGTGTGGGGTGCTCCGTGGAGTCCTGACCAGACTGTGTGTTTACTCATCCCTTCGCTGAAGGGGCTGGGGCCCAGTCTGTGCTACCAGTGTCAGGAGGGAAGCGCAAGGGACAGCTGCTCTGGCACTGCTTCCACAGAGGGAAAAGCTAGAGTGGGTACTGGAGCCCCTTCTTCCTTAGCTGGACAAGACCCCTCTCCACGGGCAGCATTCTCGACCCAGCCTTGCCCCGCTATCCTGTGAGCCAATCCAGGGCAGGGAGTGTGTATTGAATGAACATGTACATGAAGAGTACAAGGACTCCCTGCCCCTCCCCCTAGAGCGAGATGAGCATCTCCACTGACTGATGCAGCTGTCTCCCCTGGTTCAAGAAGTGGGGCAGGGCTAAGTCTCAGCATGGGGCTCGGTTGCTTCTCTCTGAGCACCCATGACAAGGAGTCCTAACGAGTAGAGAACAGGGCCTTCTGGGAGTGGTCCTCAACCACCACTACCAGATTCTAGCACCAGCATCTACCTCTGGAGACTCATCGAGGCTCTGGCGCCGACTACAGGCCAGGTCGTTCAAAGCCGCATTCACATTAGCTGCCCAGCGGATCCAATCTGGGCCGCGGTGGAATTTTTTTCAGGAAGACACCACTGCACAGCTTTAAGGGTTTCTAAGATAAAAAATCGTGGAGGGAGGGGACTACAGATTTAAAAAAAAAAAAAAAGGAGCTTGGGATGCCAGTCTGTAAAGCAGGCTGCTTTATCTGCTGGGTTTGGCTGCAGAAGACTGACAAAGGCTTATCTTAAATTGCATCTGCAGCCCACACTTTTCTACACTCCATTTCAAGGAGGCACTGCTAAATCATAGCCAAAGCAGTTCCACGGACAACGGAGCAACCAAGGCCACCTGCCCATTCTCCCTACGGTCTGCTGTTTCCTGCTTTGGTGCGGGCAGCGGGTGAGAGACAGCAGGGCTCCTCCCGTTTGCCTCCTAGCTCTTCTCTTCTTCTGGGCTCACCCAGGATCCTCCCTGCTTTTGTCTGAAGACTGTTTCTTGCTCATGCCTCTCTGACCGCCCAGTGTACTCTGCAGATATTAAATATGTTATGTTTACTGAGCCTAGATCTGTGCTAGTGAGGGTGAGAAACGCGCATCCCAACCTTCATCGCAGAAAATTCACACACACCTATATTTAAACTATGAGGAAATGACAAGAGGAAGCACTGAGTAACTCTCTGAACACCCTTCCCCGGCTTAAGTATCCAGACAGAAACTCTGCCTTTGTAAAAAGCCATGGCCTTTAAATGACAGCTGCACCCCAGAGACAAACACTTTCTACACATGGTCCAAGAGTGCACACGCAGCGTGGAGCAAAGCCTCTTGCCTGGTCAGTCGCTTACCTTCGCTTTCTTCTCGTCGTTTCCAGTCCTGTCTTTGCTGACACCGGCCACTCGAGCTAATAAAATACAAAATGAGAAAGCATGTGACGCCACGCGCTCAAGGTTTGCAGATACACCAGAGTTCAGGGTTGACGGTGTGAATTCCCTTTGGTTGACCCAAAGCTGATTTTTTTAGTCCTCGGATCTACTAAGTCTGACATCGTTAGTATCACACAGCACACGGGGCCATTGTTCAGAGCAGCCCGGCAAGAGGGGGCAGCAGGCTGGCTGAGGGTGGGGACATGCAGAGGGAAAGCAGCAGGTGCTGTTAGAGGTGCCTGTTGACCTGTGGCTGTGGCAAGCTCACTCTCTGCCTAACCAGCCACACTGAAGGCAAGGCCATTTAAATGTCCCAAGGCCATGAACAGGACAGCCCAGCCTGACTCCAGGCTAAGGATCTTTGGATCAGAGTGGAGTCTCTCTCTCTCTGGCCAGGCTTGGCTTTGCTTTCCAGTGAGATCTCCTCAAGGCCGAAGTGAAACCACCTTCATTTCCCTACCCTACTTGGGAAGGGTCCTCAGCCTCACCTTCTTGTCCATCTTATGCTGACCATCCCAAGCCCCACTCCAGGGCATCTGCTACCAGAATAGATGAGCCCAGTGGGGGAGATTCTCTCCTTTGATGCGGAGTGCAACCCCTAACCTGGAGCAACTCACTAACAGGGACCTTCCACATCAGCCCCAGCTGCTTTTGAAGGAGTCCTTCCTATGCTGACACAGCCCAGCCGTGAGGGCGCCTTGCCACTCCCCAGGGCCCTTCAGATATGCCACATCCTGCTCAGGGAACCCAGCATCACTATTAACCTGCAGGTAGATGAGGACTGAACTTACAGAGTGACCAGCGCTGACTCTCCAGCCCAGGGTTCTCCCCATTTAACTGTGGAGGAATCACCTGGGAGGTAGAATACAGACTCTGGGTGTACCGAGGCCATATGCAACCAACAGGTACCCAGGAATCTGCATGGCAATAGGAATTCCATGGATCTTATGCATTTGTTTCTCTGTCAACCACGTTCTATCTGTTTAGGACAAAGGACAGGGCCAATTCAATTCTGACTCAGGGGGAAAAAAAAACCCAGCACCATTTCCACAAGGCCAGACTGTTAGTAACCACAAGAGCAGCTCTTTAGAATGCTTTGGTGCAGACAGTTTCTGCTGCGCTGCCCTTTGTGTCTGTGCTACAGTGTAGCTAACACCCTCTCCCACTTTTGGTGTTGGCGAATTCTTTCACTGGAGCACCCATTTATCACGGCCCTTATTGCCAATCTGCCTGCTAGATCAGCACTTCCTGAATCCAGGGAGGAACAAGCTCTGTTCCAGGAGATGTTAGTAGGGGTATCAAATATGTTTGGGAAATCCAGAGGACCCATACTCTTTAGAGAGTCCCTGTGCACAGCAAGAGCTCCGATGAGTCCTACAACCGTGGAGGCTGTTCAGCCTTGTTTAGCCTGTTTTCCCTCTTCTAAATTCTTTGTGTCATATCCCTACCCCACACACCTGTTAACACCTGGAGGGCCAGAATTTGATAGAACATCATTTTGGAAAAATCTGAGGCAGTCATTTGTCCTTCTCTGTCTTGGAGTTTAAAACAGGACGTAGGTTTCCCCTACTCTGCCTTAATTTTTGTTTTAAGACAGGGTCTTATGTAGAGGGGTCTGGTCTTGAACTCCTGATCCCTCTTTCTCTCCATCCTGAGTACAGTGCTCATTAAAGGCATGTGGCATCACACCCAGGTTTTCTCAAAAGCATGATCTTGCTATTTAGCCCAGGCTAGCTTTGAACTCACTATGTAGTCCAGGTTGGCCTCAAACTTGCAGTGGTCCTTTTGTCTTAGCTGGAATGGGCTGGAATGGCAGGCTTGTGCCACCATCCTGACAGGCTCTTCTATTTAGGATAGTGGAGTGTTCTCTATATGTGGAATTTAGTCAGTAGTTAGCAGATGCTTTTCACTCTGTGTTTAAGAAGCATCAGGTTCTGGGCCCTGCAAATAATTCTAAAATGTCGAGTAGTCTACCTGGACATATTTGTTTATTTATTATACAAGAGCACATGAATACCGTATACATGCCACCATAGGTATATGGAGGTCAAAGGACAACCAGAGAATTGGCCCCCACAGTGGTCCTCTGACCTCTGAACTCATGGGGCAGCATATCCTTGCATAATGTGGTTCTTGGGGCTGGAACTTCAGTCATTAGGTTTGGTGGCAAGAATCTTTACCCACTGAGCCATCTCGAAGGCCCAGATGCCAAGTATTCTAAAGTCTTAAAGCCATGCGTGTCGCTGCCTGGAGGCTGCTCCCACCCTGTAGCCTCCACAAGGCTCCAGATGGGCTGCACACAGGGACCCAGCCTGTCCCTGACAGACAGGAGGGTCACTTTAGACCTGGAAGAGATTTTATCCATCATTCCTGAGGCAAGTAGGATGGGGGAGAGGTTTTGGAGGCTGTTAGCCACCTCCACAGGGGTGGCTGTCACCTGTGCAATGTGACATGCTGTCTGTTGATGAGAGCATCAGAAGACAGGCAGGTGGACTCACTGGCCCTGCATCAGGAGGATACACTCCAGCACCTTCTGGAAGGCAGTGTGGGGGACCATGGCAAGAAGGTGCCTTTCAGAGCAGACCTGAACTTGACTTCAACCATTACTTACTCTGGGTATTTATCACAAGGTCAATTTCCTGTTCTGAGGCTCAGTTTTCTCATCTGAAAAGTGGGACTAATTATGCTAACTCTGGGAAGGCTCTAGATTGTGAATATGAAAATATATCATAAGCCTTCCAAAATGAGGGACACTGCTATCCACTCTATATAGTGTGCCTCCCAATCTTGGTGGGCTGGTGGACCATGGTGGATACGCCAAGTGGACAGAGAACCAAACAGGGCAGAAAGCACAGGGCCAGGTGTCCGTGACATGCAGAATGAGGGCAAGCGTGAAAGGAATACGTGCTACCAGAGGCTGCTGGGCAGGGGTTGGGGAGGGGGCGGCGGCCCAGGCGGTGGGTTTAGTGGCTATCCTGGAATATCAGGGTGCAGGAGTCAAGGAAGGCAAGAAGCTTAGTGACAGTGTCCACAGCCTGGAGGGGACCAGGGGAGGAGTGAGGGGGCTTGAACCACAGACCTTTAAGTTGAGGGACCCGACTGACTGGCCTTCCCGGCAGTCCAGCTGCGGGCTGCTTCTCAGATGGCTCCAGAAGGCTAGCCTCTTTGGTGCCCTTTCCAACAGAGGGGCCCTGGGCCTGTTGCTCCTCTCCAAGGGCCCCCACCAATGTTGCCCCTTCCAAATCCTGCTCCTTCGGCATGCTGGCTTTGATTTCCACGTGGAATGTGAACTCTGGGGCAGCCTCGTGCCCTTCCTCCATGGGCCCTGTGCCAGGCCCTTCGGGCTGCAAGGCCTGGGTCTCTGTGGAGACTTTGGAGAGGAAGTCAACAGGAAGTGGGACGGCACCCTCACCTGGGAACCCAGGCATGCCAATGGTTTCCCTGGAGACAGCCTGAGGGGCTGCCCTGCCTGGGTCCAGGGGGGCCTGGGAGGGAGGGGACTCCTGGGATGATTCATCCATGTCAAGATCTTCATCCACCTCCTCCTCACTCCCCAGCCTGTCTTTGCCCCATCCCTCCTTCAGAGGTGGCTCTTGCTGCAGCAGCTCAGAGGGCCGGTGGCTTCTCTCTGCATCCTCAGGCCTTGTCCCCGAAGGTTGGCATGTAGCCTCTCTGAGGCCTTGTGGCAGGAGGGCTGCCCCAGACACGCTAGGCACCGGTTGGCAGATCCAATCGGAGATCCCTGAGTCTGGAGCCTGGCCTTCATGGTGCCCTGGCTCGCCAAGCAAACTTTCTGGGAAATTCTGGACCTTCTCTGGCTCTGTGTGGAGATATCCAGCAGAGGGGGGGGGGGCTTCAGAACAGGCAGGCCCACCTTGACAGGCTCTGGTTTCCACTCCTGGATGGGCTCCAGAGGACCAGCTGGTGGAGGAGGGGCTGGGCAGGTGGGGTGCTTCTGGGGACAGTGAGTGATCGCCAAGCCCGGAGGATCTGATTATTTTTCACTTAGAGGTGACAGTGAGATCCCAGAAACTTTGTTGCTCAGTCCAGGCTGGACTTGAACACTAAGGTCCTGCTCAGGAGTCTCTCAGACACCTCTCTCTGCTGCCTAGACACTCTCACCTCCTCAGGGCTTGAAGAAGCAATGGTGGCAAATGGTTAACAAGGGCACAGACATTGTTAAAGGGGACTGTAGTACTCGCCATAATAAAAGACGCCTCAAAGGTACCAGGACTCTCCCAACAGAGACAGGAGCTCATCTCAGGCCTAGTTCATTGCTTGGAATAAATACTCTCTTGGTCTGTCTGCCACTAGCTTGTTGCATGACCCTCTCTGGGCTTCAGTGTTCTTGTCTGTAAAAGGGAGACTTGGACTTAGTGACCTCTGAGACCCTCTGGTATTTAGCTGGGCAAGAGCCTGCTGGCATCTCTGGCTGCCCAGCATGTGGTTATGGGCTCAGATGCATGCTTATCTACCATTCACAGAACTCAAGTTCCTGGAGATGCTGGGCTCCAGGTGGCCTTCGTTGAGTCATTACAGTGGTCCCTGTTCTGTCTCCGTGTCTCTCTCTCTCCTCCCTTTGGACAGGTGACATCAATGGGCATCATAAATTACCTGACCTCCAGCCCTGCTCTGATTTGGAAAATTCACAAGCCATGATTGCCAGCATGGGGCTTTGCTGACTGACCTGCTGTACGATTCCTCTCCGTGGAACTGAAGCACACAGATGGCTCTGTGGTCACCCTTCAGGGCCTGCCTTCTGTCTCAGCTAAGGCAGGAGCGATGGGACCCCTGCTCTAACTGCTCAGTCAGTACACCGCCCACTAGCTCAGCTGGTCTGGGCACACTGTTGTTACCTGGATCAGTCACGTGATATGTGTGTAAAACCCTCTTTAGCGTACCTGGTTGTGCATTAAGGATGGGGCGTCCACTTGAGTCTTACTGAGCTCTTCAATAAGCACCCTCTGGTTCTGTTGATTGCTTGTTTGGGACAGGGTCTCCTGTATCTGGGGCTGGTGTCAAACTCACTATGTGGCCAAGGATGACCTTGAACCCCTGATTCTCCTATCTCCACGTTCCAAGTGTTGAGATTACAGGCATGTGCCGCCACACTTTCGTAATTCTGAATTTTCTGAACAGCCTACCTGGTCCCAAAAAAAGGTCTCAAACAACTCCTCAATTCTCCTCTAACGAAGCCTATAATCTCAAAGGCTTTGGGGATACAGAAAAGAAATCTGGATAAGGGGAGAGAAGGAGAGGGGAGAACATGCGTGTCCACACGCATGTGTAACATGTACACTAACCCTCTGTCTCTAACCCAGTGGGGCTCATTGCGGCTGGCTCACTATCAAAGGCCCTCTCCTTCCTTATTATGCCAGATTACATTAATTTATAGTCCCAGTGTCAAGGCTGTCATATGACAGCTAATCAATAAATACATTCTGCATAGAACAGCTACTGTCACAAAAAGCACCCATTCTGCTCCTTATCAGGTTCCTTACTGAGGCCGTTGGTCTGTCTCAAGTAGGGACAACCATAAAGACATAAGTGGGAAACTGGCGTGGTCTGGCTACCCAGTACCAGCCAGCTCAAGGACCAGAGGCCAAGACGGTTACAAGCCACGATGCCACCCAACAGACTTGGGCCTCCACTACCTTCACGAAAATGCTCCCTAGAAATTATTTTTGACTGGGATGTCCTGGAGTCTGATACACTGTAAGACCTTCAAAGACTCCATTCAAGTCGAGGGGCTGCAAACATACACAGAAAACACGCACATAGTAAGTAGACTTTGCTGTGTGTGTGAGCTGATGAGGGACCCATTAAAACTCCTAGCGGGAGGGTCTGGTCTCGGAGAATCATCCACTCGTTTCCAGGATACTGTAAACTACTCAGCAAACATGAAATGGGCCAGGATGCAGCTCTGTTCTCCGTGTGAAGCCCTGGGTTTTATCCCCAGCACTGCATAAATTGGGTGTGGTGGCAGGTACCCGCCACCTCAGTAAAGCAGAAGCAGGAAGATCAAAAGTTCGAAGTCATCCTTGGGCGCTACTGGAGGCCAGCTTGAGCTACAGAGGACTTTATCTCAGACAAACAAATACCTGAACCTTTTAAAACTCTGGGGGGAGTGGTGGAGGGGCACAAGGGAAACAGGGTCCTGACAACGTGTCCCCCCTAACTCCTCCTCAGGAGCCTAGCGTCCAGGTCACCGAAAGGGGGATGAACTAGGCTAGCGGTCAGTGAGGCACAGTCCTGCACAGGCAGACAGCGCTGCTAGCATGAGACAAATCCGCTATCGCTTCATAGAATGAAGGACATGGTTTCCCAGGTCCTCTGTCGTCTGTAAGTTTCCCCTTTATACAGGACACTCAGGTTTGTTTATCCAGAAAAAAGATAGGAAACAAAGCCGGCTCCTGCTGTATCTATATCTATACCGGAGGTCTCCATTAACTAAAATCAAGACGTTCTAAGGTTTTAAAATTTCCTTTGAGGCCGGGCGGTGGTGG
>JAQHUG010000032.1:8760083-8770357 GCA_028555095.1 Dicrostonyx torquatus | reverse complement strand
TGTCTCGAAAAACAAAAAACCAAACAAACAAAAAAATTCCTTTGAAAAAAAGGTATTTTTGATAAACAGCTGCAGAAAGCTACTTGTCTTGAAAGCAGCAATTTGATTCCTGAGAAGAACATTATAATAAGGCATGAAGACCACAGAGAAGGCAGGTGGTGGCACACACCTTTACTTTCATCCTAGTACTCGGGAAGCAGAGGCAAGCCGATCTCTGTGAGTTCGAGGCCAGCCTGGGCTACAAAGCAAGTTCTAGGACAGCCAAGGCTACAGAGACATCCTGTCTCGGATAAAAAAGAAGGAAGCTTAAATGATCAATGGTGATGTGATCGACAGGTCAGAGGGCACTGTGGGAGCGTCATCCACTGTGCTCATGCCCAGGTGAGGGCTGTTTCCTGCAATTCCCCAGCCCGACACACACCTCGGGAATGAATCAGAACGGTATTAGAAAACTTCATGTCTAATTAATAAAGATGACTCCCTTGGGTCTTCTGGACTTGCAAATTAGGACTCAGGGCTAAGATGTCTTTTCAAGGTAGAGCCCCTACTGAGTGCTCCCATTTCCCTCCTCGCGAACTCCGAGTCCTAGGGGTGGTTTGGACCACTGACCTTGAGTCACGTGCCCAGCAGCTTGGTCCTCCAGGTTCGGGGTATCTCCAATGCCTGCTTCTTCAGCTGGTCCGAGGCAGCAAAGGGAGGACAGAAGCAGACCGTTACTACTTGCTTCAACCTGTGCTCTCTGTACCTCGTGTTTCGCACGCGAACCATGCAGGAGGGGTGTGCCCTGCCGGGTTAGTTGCTGTGCTCCGCTCCTCTGCAAAGGCCACGGCGAGGGACAGTGATGATGAGAGGTCTCACACAGAACCCACAGCACCCACACACCTTCCAGGTGACTGCGACCTAGGAGGAAAGAGCTTCTCTGCAGGGGTCCGAGGTCCTGCTCTTTTGCCTGGCTCCACAAAGGTGTCAGGACTCAGGAGACCAGAGAGGATTCACAGTGGCACTCCTGGCCCTGGCCAGCACTTCGGGAGGATAGGGACTCAGATTGCCTTTGTTGGGGTTATGCAGTTGTGGTGTGGACCCAGGAGCTGCCATCTGCCTGGCCTCTCTGAGCCTGTTTCCTCATTGAGAACCTCAAGATAATTGGAGTTTGTCTTGTAGCAAAGGTATGGAAAACGAAGTCTCACACACAGGAGGTGCCCCAGGCTGCTAAGTTTCTTCCTTCTAAACCCCACACACATCACACCTGAAACCAGAACTACCTGGCTGGAGCAAGGCCAACAGGGCCAGTGGGCAGCTTTTCTGGGTCTCTGCATTTTTTAACCATTTAAGGAGATGACAATCACCCCAAATAAAGAAGGCTGAGAAAGTCTCAGAGCACACGAGAAGTACTCAAGTGTGTAAGCTCTTATCTGTAGAACTCGGGAGAAATCAGGACACAGCTGCGGGCTGGCACACACGTGTCCAGAGGTGGGGTTTATAAAGCAAGCCAGCCCACGCCGACTCAAGGCCTTGAGGCACACACACCACAGGCTGCCGCCTTCCAGAAGTGCTCACACCGTGCAAGATGGGCCGCCAGCCTTGTCTCTGGACTAAGGTGTTCAGTTTTTGTACCTAAAACTGCAAGCCAGTTTTTACTTCACTTGCCACGGACAGTACAAGAGCTTGAGTCACTGCATAGTCACGTGGTGTCCAGTAAGCACCTAACCAGATGGCTGAGTGAGGGTGGGGCCACAGGGAGGCAGCAGGAAACTTGGAAGCTCTCCACCCACCAATTATCAGCTCAGACATGTCTAGGTCCTTTGTGTTGCCCAGAAGGTCTTTTGGTGACAGTTCCGTGTCAGATAACACAACAATGGTCATATTGTCTGGGAAGGCAAAGTTCAAGTGTGGATTTGGTCTGAGCAAGACTACGGAAATGGAAGACAGGCTCAGAGTGATGGCAAATCCTGCTAGGCAGTCTCGAAGTCCTTAGCAGACATAGGGGGCATTCTGGGACTCCATCAGTGTCCCAGCACCAGGACAGTCCATTCCTCTTCCATGTCCTGCCCCGGGTGTGAAACCCAAACGGTGTATCACTAACGCTTTGAATATTCCTGGGGGTGGGGTGGAGCAGCATTTTTAGGGAGGTCCTGGCTCCCCTGCTTTCTAGGGAGACAGGCCTCCCACAGTGGAAGTCACACAGCATCGTTGGGCAGCTTTACTGAGCACTAAGAAGTATCAAACAGGTGTTCAAGTGAGTACAAGGGGAGGCCCCAGCTCCACCAACAGCTGCAAACCTGCTCAACTCTAAACCCACCAAGAGGTGAATGGCCTGGGGCTGGAGTGCTCCAAGGGTCTTGGCATATGGCCCATACTGGCCTTGCATTCACTATGTACTCCAGGCAAGTCTTGAACTCTTGAACCTCCCACCTTAGTTCTCAAGGGCTAGGATAACAGTCATGTACTGGCATACCTAACTTGTCTCTGTGGTCTTCAAGGCACCACCTAGAGACAGATACTTGGCATCTGTTCCCTCTGGCTTGAGATCTGGTGGACTACAGTCAGGGCCCTGCCCAGGAACACAACAGACGGGAGGACTGGCCCTGCTATGGTGGCTGAACAAAGGGCCATTGCAATAGCCTGCTTTGCAGCCAAGATGGATGACTGTTTTTTTCCCATGGAATTTTGGGCACAGGTCAGAGATGGCATTGGAGCATCTTAGATCATGCCCAATGGGTCACTAGTGGCAATGAGTCATCCTCCACAGAGGTGACACTGTGTGCAGCTAGATCCCTGAGAGGATGGACGACACATCCTCCAGAACTTGCGGCAGAGGCTTCGATCTTTAAAGAAGCAGGACATGGGAGTTGAGAGGGAAGATTCTGGAAGGATTCAAGAAAAGGCTTGGTGGTGGGCAATCTTCACAGTCAACTGGCCTACATTTGGAACCACCCCGGGGACAGCTGGGGTGCACAGGTGGCTATGTCTGAAGGTATTTATCGGTAGGACTCGCTGAAGTGACAACCTATAGCGAATGTGGGTGGCACCGTCCCCATGGCCTGGGGTGGGGACAGTAACGAACAAAAGCTGAGGAAGGAGAAAGCTTGCCCAAGGCTACACTCGTCTTCTCCCTGTCCTCCGAGAAGTGGAGAGCTTCTTACACAGCACATGGCTGCCATAATGCCCTGCTCAAGGCTGTGGAATCAAACAACTAGGAGCCCTCTGAGCACATGAACTAAAATAAGGCTTCCCTCCCAGAGATGTTTCTGTCAGACATCTGGATACGTTTGAGAAGCTAGCTAGTGCAGTCTCCATGAGAGGAATGGTAGCCTGTAAGCCCCTGCAGGGAGTGGAAAGCAGCCGCTGCCTCCTCCTACACACCTGCCCCCACTAGCCTAGAGTATGGGCTGGTTTAGAACATGGTTGTGGGCCTGACTATCACATCAGACTGGCCCTTCTGATGAGCAGGCATAAGCTGTGATTTTTTTTCTCCCCATCACACCCAATTTATAACACGGTAGGGATCAAGCTCTTGGGTCTCACATATGCTAAGCCAGGCACTCTACCAACCTAGCTACATCCCAGCCTTTTGCAGGCTGTTTTGTGACCGTGAAGACTATAAAGCATTTCTGATTACCCAGGAGAGATGAGAAAAGGAAGAGTTTTCATCCCAGACAGAAGACAAACTTCTTCCATGACAAAACTTTGAAGGGATAGGCAGAGAAAAAAATCAAGGCACCCACGACCTCACCCTATAAGCATGCTTCATGCTTGAAGCTGAGGCCTGGCCAGGCTTTCAGAACATCTGGTCTACCTGCCTCAGAAGCCCTTACTGCCAGTCCATCAATTTGCAGAGCGGAAACACATCTTGAGAGACCGGGATGAGCATTCTCAAGAACTGAGAGAGAAAGCTTGCTACAGGTGGGTATGGTGTTTACTCTGCAAGGTCAGCTTGAAGGAGTTGGACACACCTCTGGGTGTGGATACACCTCTGGGAGGAGTTGCACTTCTAGGTGTGTCTTTGAGGGCTTTCCCAGAAAGATTAACTGTGGAGGGAAGACCTACCCTGCAGACAGGCAGCGCCATCCTGTGGGCTGACGTCCTGGGGGAAAAGGAGGAAGCATGAGCACCAGCATCCAACTCTCTCTGCTTCCTGATTGCAGAAGCAACGTGACCAGTCATGGCCACCACTGCCACCATACCAATCACCGCCATGGCTGCCACTATGCCTTCCCTGTCACGTGGACCCCATCCCCTCAAACCATGAGCCTGGACAGACCTTAAGCTTCTTC
Source organism: Dicrostonyx torquatus (assembly GCA_028555095.1). NCBI lineage: Eukaryota > Metazoa > Chordata > Mammalia > Rodentia > Cricetidae > Dicrostonyx > Dicrostonyx torquatus. The sequence goes on along the minus strand of JAQHUG010000032.1, from coordinate 8,766,083 downwards.
TGTCAGACATTTGTCACCTTGGTCACCACAAGGAAAAGAATAACTAACTGGCATGGTTGCAGAGAGCTGTCCTCAGGAAGGGACATTTCCCATCTCCACTGCCACATGTCCCATGCACATAGATTAGGCAGTTCTCGGTAGGTAACCAGACGCCTCAGGTTCACCATACTCACTGCCAGAGCTTTATGAGCCCGTGGAAGAGGACACGTGGGGAGGATACCCGGGGCTCTGGGCTGCAAGGACTCTTTTCCAGGGCCCTGCACAGGCTGACTTATGAACGACTGAGCAGCCCCAAGCCCAGTGCTCTTTCTGCTGGTGTGCTTGCTGTCTGATCCATTCCCCATCGTCCACATGGGTGCGGTTGGAAGGCAGCAGCACAGTCCTAGAAATGGACTGTGGTCACACTTCCGAACTCCAGGGCCAGCCCGTCGGACCTTCTAAAACACCCAGTTATGTGGTCACTACAGTATGCTTGGTGCCCAAGGGGTAAACTGTCCCCTAAGTGCGACCTGACACTTGCTACAGCCGGAACTGGAGAAAGTGTGAGGAAGGCAGAGGTCTATCCTCTACAGTGAATCTTGTTGAGGATATCTCGAACGGACGTGTTGACCGAGGCAGGATCCAGCAGGAAACAGGGGACCCTGCACCCTTGTCTAGACTCCAAGGCAGCCACTGCTAACTAGCCAAGATCCCCAGAAGCCAGAGTCACTTACACATCTGCCTGTGAGGATGACCCGCTCAAGGCGGGCAGCTGGACCCTGGCAGCTCTGGGGCTCCAAGAGCCACCCTCACCTGTGGTTCCTTCTGGGATCTCCACGTGGGGCTGGGCAGCGGCCTGCTTGTCGGGAGCTCTCTCTTCCACTAGGGGTGCAGTCACATCTGGAAACCACCAATAGTCACCCTTCTGTTTAGTATACAGGGGCAGTGCAGGGACAGGGCCTGCCAGCCACATGCAAGAAAAGCCAGCTCAAAGCAGGGCCACAGCCCTCCTCCCATTTCCCCAGGAAGAAGTGAGGCATCAAGCCACCTGCCTAGAAAGCCCGGAGAGGGCATGTAAGTACTACAACGATTCTGATTCCCCGGGGGTTCTAAAGAGAACCGGTGAACTGAGGGTAACTGTGCGGTCCTTATGGGAGGCAGGGTGTCTGCAGCGGGCACCCAGGCAGTGTGAGGAAGCCGAGGAGATGAGGCTGTGATTGTCCGGTGAGGCTTGGGGCAAGCACTCTGTCACCTCTGAGCCTTTGTTTCTGCGTTTACAGAACTGCAGTGCCACCTCTTGGTGACCTTGTTGGTCCACCAGTTCTAACTCCCTGCCGGGCCAACCTCCAATGAAAAGGTAGAGTTCCCTATGTGGCAATAAGTGGGCCAGGTCCTGTGTGGAGTCCAGCTGCCTTGTGGAGGCAAGAGATAGGGATCACAGGCTAGGAGCTGGGGGCAGCATCTCTTCAAGGGAAACAATTCGACTCAGAAGTTCTCTGGAGACCTCTGCCTCTCCACCAGGCATGCCAGGCACACACACCTGAGGAGTGGGCAGCTCTGAGAGATTCCCAGAATTCTGCACAACTTAGTTCACAAAAGCCATTTTCACTATGATCCTCTCCAGTGCAGATAAAATTTCTAGCAAAGCTCAGCCCAGGCTCCCTCCCTCCCCGAAGGCGAGGCATGTGGGGCCTACGCGTGTTCAGGTCCAGACTGCACGAGAGGGAGTTTCTCCCAGGACAATGCCCACAGAGCATCGAAGGCTGTGTCTGGGAAGCCGGCACCAGGTTCGGCATCGAGTTTCAGGGCTTTCTCAGGGTGGCAGACAGCTTGCAGAACTGTCCTAACAGGAAGAGCAGGAAATGTCTTGCATCACTGGTTTTCAGGAGGGCAAAGGGAATCTGGCCAGGATGTTCTCACCAGGCCATGCCACCTGCATTCCCCAGGGATGAGCCAGCGTGCTGAGGAATTGGCAGGAGCTTGGCAGCCATGTTCTGGGCTTATCCAAAGGCAGATGCGGAGGTCAAATTCTCATTCTCTAATAAAACTCCCAGACAATGTGCAGGGCTGCAGGAAGGTTTCCGAGTAGACCTTCCTTGGAAGGTTCGAGAGACGGAAGGACAGGGTTATGGGCGGTTAGTTAGAAGTCGTTCTCAGCATCCTTTTCCTTGGATTTCTTCTTTTCAATAGGTTGAAAAACAAGATGCCCAACACCCCCAGGCTTGTTGACGGGAGACCCGGTTCTGGCCAATGAATGAAAGTGGAAATTGCCACGTTAAGCTTATACAAAACTCTCAGTTTCTTAATTCTGGCAACACATCTGGCTTTGGGGTCCTTTAGGCTACTTTATTTGCACTGGTTCTTTTTTTTTTAAATTCCATTCATTATTATTATTATTATTATTATTATTATTGATCATCATCATTATTATTATTTTGATTTTTTGAGACAGGGTTTCTCTGTGAAGCTCTGGCTATCCTGGAACTTGCTCTGTAGACCAGGCTAGTCTCAAACTCAGCAATCTACCCGCCTCTGCCTCTGAGTGCTAGGATTAAAGGCGTGTGTCACCACCCAGATTTCATTCATTATTATAGGACATGTGGATAATGTGTCTGTCCATGTGGGCACAGGCCATGACATGGGGAAGCTGTTGTCTCCTTTACAACAGTTTCTGGGGATTGACCTCGGGTCACCAGGCTTGCAGGGTGAGCGCCTTTACCCTCTGAGCCATCTCACCAGCCAGAGTTCTTGGTCCCAAGACAGATGCAGTGTTTGGGAGACCATCTTTCAACTACGAAGCAACAGTCTGACCGCTTAAGATGGCAGAAGATGATAAGACGCACACAGATGACACTGGGGAGCTGTACTCACGTGCAGACATCTTATGATGCGATGCGGGACTGAAACACCTCTTCAGTTAGTAGGGCTTTCTGTTTCCCTCAGCCAAATACAGTAGTCTTTTCTTTTCCCCCTTTTTTCCAAGACAGGGTTTCTCTGTTTCTCTGTGTAGCCTTGGCTGTCCCGAACTCCCTCTGTAGTCCAGGCTGGCCTTGAACTCACAGAGATCCGCCTGCCTCTGCCTCCCGAGTGCTGGGATTAAAGGCTTGTGCCACCACTGCCCAGCGAAATGTGGTGGTCTTGACTGACCCACATGGGAAGCAAGAGACACCAGGGAGCATTTCAGGAAAAAGACAAGCAGCTTCATGACAACCCAGATACCAAATATCTGGAGTGGACAGATCAGAAGAGATAAAACATACTCCATGTGCAAAGTCCAGAGCCCAAGAAAGCATTTCTAACACATGAGCAGGGAGATGTCTGACCTGCCCCCCTCCCCAGCCAAATGAGCATTCTGGGCCCTGGTTGATGCCTGAAAGAAAAGTAAGTAAGTGAGGGCTGCTGAGGGGGTCATAGAGGGTAGTGGATACAGGATGGGACCCTACCTAGCAGTGTGTGAGCCCCGCTGTGCTGCGCAGCCCAGCTTTTCCAAGCATGGAACATCTAGAGCACACACAGGATGAAGATGATCAAGGCACACGGTTGAGCCAAGCACAGAAGCAGGGCCCAGCTCCCAAAGCACTGCCCTGCGAAGCGCCTAGCAAGCTCACATCAGCCAGCACACAGGAAATAGCAAGTGCAGCCCGGAGGGGTAGCTCAGAGCAAGGGAAGCACAGGCTGAAGGGTGTGGTGGGAGTAGGGAGGCCCCACCTTCAGCGGTTGGAGTACTCTTAGCCTCAGAGGTCTCTGACCCTGGTTCCTCCGATCCATCATCGGCCGGGGGCTGTGGGGGAGACTCTGGAACATATACAGCGAGCCCTCAGACCTCAAGAGGAACCTTCCGTGTGGGTGCTGGTCCCTCAAACCATGAAGGGACCAGCCTCCCCTCTCCCCCACAACCATACTCCACTCCTGGGGTCCCTGGATGAAGATATGGGTGATGTGTGTCTGTTCCTGGGTAGGAGAAGACAAAGCTTTTAGTTGCTCAGGTCCAGCTGAGGCAAAGGCCCTTACACCGACAACCTGGCAGTGGATCTAGAAAGCCTGTCCCTGCGTGCTCAGAAAAGCCCTTTCCTGTGGCCTTGTCACCTTCAGGTCACAGCACCTCAGCACTCAGCTCAGTGAACTCACCTTGGTGCAGTAGAAGTTCCCCGCTTTCATGCCTGTATTGGCTGAAGGATTCCCTTTGTTAACTCTCCTGGGCTTTTGTAACCGTGGCTGTCCTTAAAGCAGGCATTAAGAAAGCTCTTTGCACAGCCTGTGAGACCCACCATAGGCGGTGGTCATTCTATTGGTCTTACTTGGCCTTGGTCAAGGGCTCACGGTAGCACTGTGTGTCAACAGGAATGTGCAAGGCTCTTCTTCCTCCCTTCCTTCCTTTCTTCCTTCCTTCCTCCCTTCTTCCCTCCCTCCCTTTCTTTCTTTATTGGAGCAGATGTTGACTGGACATCCCCAGCTGCTCATTGTATCAGATGGACAAATGGCTCTGGCCATGGGGAAAAGTCCTGTATCACCTCATGCTCCTCAAGAGATTAACACCCACACCAGATGCAGCTTGAGCACCCACTGGCTGACAAAGAGGGGCCCACCTGGAGCCCATTCAATCTTCTTTCCTTGAAGACAGAATTTGGGTAGAATTCAGGCCAGAGCTGTGCTTAGCTAGGAGGCTACATCTTCCCGACTCAAGAGACAGCTTGAAGCTGGGAGCCATACACTCAACGATAGCGGTTTTCTCAACCAAGTGAAGGCTGAGAACCACTCTCAGCTAGCTGGCCATACACAACAGGTGAGGGCTATCGGCTTGAGGGCCATGGTTGCCAAGGCAATACTGTAGCAAGAAATGGCCCTTGGGCTGGGTGTGGTGGTGCACACACTTTAATCCCCACACTCAGGAAGCAGGGGCAAGTGGATCTCTCTGAGTTCAAGGCCAGTATGGTCTACATAGTGAGCACCAGAGCAGTTAGGGTTATTGTCTCGGTCTCAAAAAACAAAACAAACACCTCTCTGTCTTTGGTGATGACTGGACAAAGAGGGGAGCATGTTCAGGTCACAAAGTCGCTAGAGGCAAACCTGGGGTTTGTGTCAAGGAGGTCTAGACTAAGTGAGATAGTGTGAGGTCCCCAGAGAGCTACAGGATGTAAAGTCTGGCCAGGGCTATGATGAACCAGTGGGTGGGGAGCACCGAGCATGGATGGCGCTTGCTAGGTTGCAGGGCTGCTGGGACATTCAGATGCTGCCCTTGGGCAACAGTGAGACTCTGGGGTGATGGAGGGGAGCTGGTTCTACATACAAATCAGAACACAAAGAAGGAAGGCAGATGGAGTTCAAATACAGTGAGCGACGAGACGCTTCACAACCTCACTCAGAGCGCAAAGAAGGGCCTTTGATACTGTCTTTACCGCAGTGTCTCAGGTATCCTAGGCTGGCCTCAGACTCACTTTGTACCTCTGTCCTCATCATTTACATTCTTCTCAGAGGGAGGGGGAAGGAGAAGAAGCCCCTGCGCGAAGGCCTGGAAACTGTAACACATCAGCACCTTCTAATTCATGAGGGTGCGTGACCACCTGCCTCACCCACAGCCTCTCTGGCTGGATCTAGCCCTGTTCCAGCTTTTAGCACCCACTTAGACACTCTCTGATCTGGTGCTCAGTGTGTCATCACTTGCCATTATTCCAAACAGCCTTTTGTCACTTTCCTGAACTGTTGTTAGGACTGTGATCCTTTCTGCAAGGCAGAGCAACTCCACACCTATAAACAGCCCATTCTAAACCCTCAGCAGCAAGGCTAAATCTGATGAAAATCTTAGGTTTCTTTGGCTTTTTGGGGGGAGTACAGTTATGGGTAGGACAACACACTTTTGTTTCACCATACCTTCCAAGGGCTAGCAATTTCAGTCTCTCTCTCTCTCTCTGTGGCATATTAGTGTAGAAGAATTCTGCTGGATTTTGTTTTGTGAAGAGGTGTAGAGAATGTTAGCATAGAAACTGCACCTGTGTGTGCATGAGAGAGAGAGAGAGAGAGAGA
>JAQHUG010000032.1:8700788-8759213 GCA_028555095.1 Dicrostonyx torquatus | reverse complement strand
GCTGGAACTAGCTCTTGTAGACCAGGCTGGTCTCGAACTCACAAAGATCCGCCTGCTTCTGCCTTCCGAGTGCTGGGATTAAAGGGAGGTGAATTTTCAAACATGCGTTTTGACTTTTCTTAGCCCACTCAAATTAATGATCTAATACTATAAATTATGAACTGTTCCTTTAAAAAGTGGGACTTGACCCCCTCTTGCCAGCCCCTGCTGAAGCAGACACAGACGGTGTCCCACTGTGACTGGCCCGCTGTGCCTGGTTGTTCACTGACCTTTTAAGCCATTGTCCATGTCTCCTTCCTGGTCTTGGAGCAGAGTGTAGCCTTCGGCATGCTCTTCCATTGTGTCAAACTCCTGGCGGGGTTCAGCCATACTGGTTTGAAGCCTGGAGAAAAATAAGGTAAGAGAGCAAGTTATGGTCTGGATGCTGAGCCCAGGGACCTGACTTCTTAGGGTAGTAGAGTTGGAGGCCAAGGAGAGAGGCACCCTTCCTCCCAAGTCACAGTAGGAGGAGCTCAGTTTCCTTACTTCACATGCAGAAGACTGATGCTCAGTCTCACTGAGTGGTCAATACCCCTGTCAATCATCTGCCATCTCATTAGCTCATATCCAAAACCACCGGATGGCGCGGCTGAACTGTGGTCATTCCCTGCTCTTTCCACGTCACTGAGAAGTGCTGTTGACTAGAGAGTAGCTCAGCAGTTGTGGAGGGAAGGTGATTGCCCAGCATCTCTTATCAGGAAAGAGTGAATGGCTTTGTTCTGTGAACGCCAACTGATTGCAAAACCTTGCAGATGGTTGGGACTACGGGCTGCCCGGGACTATGGCCTGTCTGGCTGTCAGTTAGTTAATACTGTGTGTGCTTAGCATAGATCTTTTATTTTTTAAAGTATTTAATTTTTTTAAATTTATTTTTATTTTATGTGTATTGTTGTTCTTTGCCTGTATGTATGTCTGAGTGAGGGTTTCAAATCTTGGAGTTACTGTTGTGAGCTGCCATGTGGGTGCCGGGAATTGAACCTGGGTCCTCTGGAATCACAGCCAAGTGCTCTTAACTGCTGAGCCATCTCTCCAGATCCTGAACCTGTATTTTTTTTATATATATATATCTGTAAGCCACACCCCTATCCCAATCTCAGCTCCTGTCTCTGACTCTGGAACTCCTTTTATGGATTGCTGAGACAGGGTTGCAGGCATCCCAGGCTGGCCTCAAACTAGCTGCACATCCAAAGATGGCCTTAAACTTCTACCTCCCGAGTGGTTTACATAAACTAGTTACCACCGTGCCTTGTTCACACAGTGCTGAGGGTGGGATCCAGGACTCTGCATCCTAGGCAAACGTCTATCAGCTGGGCTATATGCCAAGCCCCCAGACAGGGAAGATGGGCACAAAGAGAGCACTTTTGCAGAGAGAACCAACCATCTTCCCTTTGGACTCCAGGTAGCACCCTGCCTTGCATCTAGACGGGAAGATTTGCCTCTGCCAGGGCAGCCAGCACCCTCCTCCGGCCCCTGCAAGTCCACCCAGTCAGTGGACTTTAGAACAGACTAAATTGCAGGGCATAGCAGTGTCTGGAGGAGGTGAAGTGGCTGGGTTAGACTCTGCTCACCCCCAGGGACAGCACCAAAGAGGTGTCCTAAGGTGAACTTGGCAGCGATGAGCAGGGTTAATGGGAGAGTAAGAGTGCTTGCTGGCAGGGAGGTGACAGCCGTAATCCTGGGGGGAAGTTTAAAGGCCAGAACTAGACGGTGGGTAGAGGAGATGGAAAGGAAGGTGTAGGCTCAAGGAGTGTACCTTAGAAAACGGTAGATTGACTTCCAAAGTTAGACTGCAGTTAGGCAGGAAGATTAGAATTCAGAAGTGTACTTGAGGCAGGGGCCTGGTTGGCTGGGCAAAGAGGGGTAGGGTAAAGGGACACCATGGGGACAGGAGAAGGACAGCAGGGCAGTTCTGTTGAGAGACAACATCCCTTCCCCAAGGCTACAAGGTCCTATTTGGCCATTCCACTCACTTTGTTTTAATGGGTTTTCTACTGCTATGATAAAACACCACGCCCACAAGTGACTTGGAAAAGAAAAAGGGTTATTTCATCTTTCAACTCTCAGGCCACACACCGCATAGAGAAGCCAGGGCAGGAGCCCAAGACAGCAACTTCAGGGAGGAACTACATTTACTGACTTGGTCGTCATGGCTTGCTCAGTCTACTTTCTTCCACAACTCAGGACCATCGCTCAGGGGTGGCACTGCCCACAGTGGGCTGGGTCTAGCCATGCCAATCATCAGTCAAGAAGATACCCCTGTAGACTCGCCTACCGGCACTCCGAGGGAGCCAGTTTCTCAACTGAGGTTCCTCTTCTCATTAACTGTAGCTTGTGTCAAGTTGAAAAAGAAAACAAAGCAGAAACAACCGGAACCCAACAAGCTCACACAATTCGGATGTTTCTCCCACCCCTTCTGACTTACATTAAAATTATAATTTTCTCATGGGTCTTGTTTTTTATGGAGTTTTAAAAATTTATTTATTTATTTTTGGTTTGGTTTTGTGAGACAGGGTTTCTCTGTGTAAAGGAGTCCTGGCTGTCCTGGAACTCACTTTAAAGACTAGAGCATTCTTTTTTTTCCAATACAGAGGTATTCCATTTTGTTTACTAAGTTACTGGTGTGTGTGTGTGCACGAACACACTTGAGAGGGTGCGTGTGCTCATGTGTGCATGTGCAAACGGAGGCCAGAGGTCTATGTTAGGTGTTTCTCCTCGGCCACTGTCCACCTTTTTTCTTTTCTCAAGACAGAGTCTCACTATGATTGACCCAGAACTCGCTCTGGAGACCAGGCTGGCCTTGAACTCACAGAGATCCACCTGCCTCTGCTTCCAAGTGCTGGCATTTAAGGTGTGAGCCACCACTCACTGCTTATTTTATTTTTAATTATATTATCCTTTTAGCCATTGTGTGTGTGTGTAAGTGCACATGCACACTTGCATATGTGAATGCCACTTATGTGTGCTCGGGTGCTTCAGCATATGGCGGAGGTGAGAGGACAACCTTGGGCATCCATTTTTTTCCCTACATTAATTGAGGGCGGGTCTCTTGGTTTCTTCCTGCTGTGTCCACCAGGCTAGGTCTTCTCTTTCAGCCATTTCCGGTCTCTTTCTCTAGTGTGCCGTTGGAGCACTGTGGTTACAGATAATGTGCTAGCGAGTCTAGCTCCATGTGGGGTCTAGGGATTTGAACTCAGGTCCTGACGCTTGTGCTTTAAGCACTTTGTGTACTAAGCCATCTCCTTAGCCCTTCATTTTACTTTTGAGACACAGGTGAGCCTCAAACTATCCATCGTCCTGCCTCAGCATCCTGAGTGCTAGGATTTCAAGTTTACATCACCTGTCTCTTCTCCAGTATATTTTCTTTCTTAAAAAATTTTTATTTTATGTGCATTGGTGTTTTGTCTGCATGTGTGTCTGTGTGAAGGTGTCAGAGCCCCTGGAGGTGGAGTTACAGACAGTTGTGAGCTACCATGTGGATGGGTCCTCTGGAAGAGCAGCCAGTGCTCTTAACCACTGAGTCATCTCTCCAGCCCCTTTTCCAGTATATCTTCTTTTCTCTCTCTCTCTTTCTTTCTTTCTTTCTTTCTTTCTTTCTTTCTTTCTTTCTTTCTTTCTTCCTTTTTGGTTATTCAAGACAGGGTTTCTCTGTGTAACAGTCTTGGCTGTCCTGGAACTCACTTTGCAGACCAGGCTGGCTCACTGAGATTTACCTGCCTCTGCCTCCCAAGTGCTGGGATTAAAGGCATGTGCCACCACCACCCGGCTCCAGTATATTTTCAATACCCCTCCAAAGAATAATAATAATGACAATAATTTAAAAACAAATGAGTTACCAGCAAGTATCCCTGCTCTGTAGTCTCTTCCTGTATTCTCCCACCCAAGCACTAAGCAGGCCCGACCCTGCTTAGATTCTGGGGTCAGATGAGATCACTCACATTCAGGGTGGTATGGCCATATTCCCTGTATCCTCAGTGTGGGGTTCTGCTTGCTTTCCGTGTTGGGCTGTCTTCGGCTATTCCTAGAAGGTTCTATACGTTCGAACTTCGGAGCTGGAGAGCCAAGCATCTTCAAGCATTTGGGTGAGGCCCTGCAGTTTACCAGCTGGGGATGACGGTCCAGGGTGTGTCTGATTGGTCAGTTGTCCCACTCAACCTTCTCAGACACCACCATCCACACTATGAGCTAATGATCCTTCTGCCCCAGCACACACCCCCAACATCTGGTCAGGGCTATAGAGGGCCAGACACACCCTCTGGAAGTGGGATGAATTACAGGGGTCTGTGCAGAAATTAAGTCATCCTTAAAAACACAGGCTACTGTTCACTAAATTAAACAAGCTGTGCACATCTCAAGGGCCACTCTTTTCCTTTGTGGGAAATAGGAAAAGCTGTATAAGTAGGGAAGCCTCTCCCCCCAGTCCTGGGAGGGCAACTGTCCTTAGGAGCCTGCTCCTTCTTTATACCACCCAGGGCTGGGCTAGGTCAGCTGGCGATTTCAGGACCCAGGAGCCAAGCCAAGACGGACATGTAGCTCCATGGTAGAAGACTAGCTTAGCATGTACAAGGCCCTGTGTTCCATCTGCAGCATAGAAAAGGCAGGAGGAAGGGAGGAGAAGAGGAAGGGAGAGAGGGATGGTGAGGAAAGGAGAGAATGTTCTGGAACATCCTTTAAGGCCCACTAGACCAAAACCCCAGAAAGAACAGATCCCTGGAGAGCAAGACCTCAGCCTATAACCCACACTGATGACAAAGGTGCAGATGAGCCCCACTGGGCACCTCAGATGCCTCAGAACCCCAAGACTCAGCATCAGGAAGTGCTTACCAGGTACCTGCTGAAGCAGGAGCTATTCACTGTGTGCTCCCCATAGGTCCTGGGGTGCCCTTGCAGGCTATCCTTTCGGGTAAGTATTCCCGCTGACATTGCCACTTTCATTACATTTAATCACATGTAACACATACATTTTCCAGACCCTCCGTGGTCCAGGAATGCACAGAGGAAGCCCCCGGCCCTCCTGTTTCCAATGAACGGGGACTTCCCAGGCTGAAAGGCATCGGCCCTTCTGTCTAGCGGCCGGCAAGTCTTCCGTACAGCCCATTTGACATCTCAGGTGTCCCTCTAAAGTGTCAGGAGGTGGACAAGGGAACCCTCAGCAACTGACCCCTCACTGGCCCCTTCGGAGCACTCCTGGTGCCAGGCTTGCTCTCTTCAGCATGTCTGCCATTTTCCCTGGGTTCCTTTCCATGGCAGAGCCGCTGAGCTCACTGGAAACCTTTAAGGTGGGCAGGATGGGGATCCCAGACAGGGAAGAGATCTCAAGGGACTTGCCAGACTTTTAAGACACTTGAGTCTACCAAGGGCCTGACTGAGGCCCTCTGGGTTCCCACCCTGCTACCCTGGGGGCAAGGTGCCCAATGGGTACCAGGCTGGGGCCTGGTTCCCCATCTGGGGCTGACTTGCAGAAGCCTACAGCTATCAATTAGCCGTTCCCTTGGTGAGAATGTCCCTGAAGGCTCCAAAAGGAAGCCCTGCTCTTTCCCAATTCCCAGATCTTCCAACCTTCTTCCTAAGGGAGAAGGGTACCTTCTGGACTGCAGGTCTCCGGTGTGGGGCGGTTTTTGCTTAGGAGAAGATACAACAGGCATCCCTTATTGTCTGGGTCCTGCTCAGGGCAACACTGTTTAGTAACTAGCACTGGAGTTTCTGTGGAGCTCCTTGGGTAAGGGAGGGGCCTCAACACCCTTTGGGAGCTGGGTAATTAAATAGGATGGCTTCTAAACTCCTGCCCCACGAGTTTACAGGCTAATCTCTGAAGTGCAACCACTCCAGGAGAAAGAATTAGTACCTTCTCATACCTGAGGAAACTGAGTAACCCTTGTAGCTAGAGCAGGCATGGTTCGAATTCAGATCTTGTGACATTAAAACCCACCTTTAAACTCCTGTGTTACATCGCTGCGCTTCCCACAAGCTATCATTCCTTTGTATAAGGGGAGTGGGAGGGGAGTTTGGGGAGAGCCGGAGGGAGGCTGGTCTGGGGTCCATGACTCAACGCAGCGGGCGAGCACTGCGATAGACAGGGACCCTAGAAGCTTCCCGGGACTGCGCCTGGTGGGAACCCGAATTGCGCTCAAGTCTCGCTAGGGGGCGCCAGACGCCAGTCCCGGGATCACCTCGGACACCCGCGCTGTGACTCAGCGTAATGCGGCCCTCAGCCAGATTATGATCCAAAGGAAGGAGGGGTCGGTCTCACCGCCTCTGGTTAAAAACCCAACCTGGACTCGGATAATATGGCCGCACTGCTCTGTCAATGTCCTGAAAACACGCACGACATTTACAGCACTTGAATTATGTCCATAAAGTGGTTTGTTTTGTTCTTTTTAAACAAGAAGAAAATCCTAATTGGGAATGGTGGCACATGCTTTTAACCCCAGAACTCAAGAGGCAGAATCAGGCAGATTTCTGAGAGATCAAGGCCAGCCTGGTCTGTATAGTGAATTCCAGGGCTACATAGTGAGACCATCTCAACAAAGAAGCCCCCGGCCGGACCCCAAAACCCACTAAATAAAAAAACAGATATTAGGCATATATGCTGAAAAGCAAGTAGGGATTGCATCCTCAAATGACCCCCTAATGGGCTTTGCTCTCAAGGGTTATTTTTGACCTATAATCTCAGCACTCAGGGACAAGGATAACCTGGACAACATAGTAAGACCCTGTCTCAAAAAGAAAAAAAAATCAAGGACAGGACAGAGGGCTCAGTGGTTAAGAGCACTTGTTCTTGCAGAGGCTCTAAGTTTGGTTACCAGCACCCACGTGGTGGTTCACAACCATGCGCATCTCCAGTGCGGTTTTCTAACCTCTGTGGGCACCAGGAATGCATACATACATACATGCAGGTAAAACACTCATTTACATAAAGTGAGGAAATATTTCAAAAGAGTCTATTTTTAGCTTGTGTACCCCATCTCCCCTCTGCTCCCCTTCCCTGCTCTGTTCCCCTTGAATTCGCCAGGGTCTGTAGGAGGAAGCAGGATTCTCCCAAGGTCAAGAATCAAGTTTCAAACAGTTCCTGGTATTGGTTTATTTAATTATCACAACAGGTGGCTTAGAAAGATTAGTTTCTCAAAGCTAAACAAAAAGTATGAAAGACAGCCAGGGTTCAAAACCCAGTACTTGGGCAAGGCAGTGGTGGTGCATGCCTTAAATCCCTCAGAAGGCAGAAGCAGGTGGGTCTCGAAGAGTTTGAGGCCAGCCTGGTCTACAGAGTGAGTTCCAGAATAGCTAGGGCTGTTACACAGAGAAACCCTGTCTCAAAAAACCAAACCAAACCAAACCAAGCAACCAAAGAAACAAAAAAACCCAGTACTTGGGAGATGGAGGGAGTTCAGGCCATCTTCAGCTACGCATCATGTTTGAGGCCAGCCTGGGCTACATGAGTTATCATTGGCTCATCCCAGAGGGAATCCGTGGTTTCCTCGGAGGACCTTCTCCTTGTGTTTGTGCTCTAACGGAGAGTGTCTGGGTCCAGCTCTTCCACTTTTCCATACAAAGGCTGTTGAAGCAGGCAGCCTTGCCTCCACTGGAGCCCAGGCTTAGAGGAAAGGAGCCAGGGCATCAGGCTGCAGCTAAAGGGTAAGATGGCTCCTCCAAGGCTAAAATACACGCCTTCCCGAAGCCAGGTCCTGGCAGCTCAGAGGCTACACATCCCTCTGGATGTTTTCGCTTGCTTCTCTAGCAAGGCATGAGGGGTCAGACACTCTGGGAGGCTGGAGAGAAGACAGACCACCACCTCTGAGCTCAGGGTCATATCGCATTGCAGTTTACCACAGATTATTCTAGAATTGAGCAATAATAGATCCCCCACCCCAGTATAAAGCAGAATGGCCAGATTAAATGTGGGGAAACTGAGCACACACAGAGGAGGCTCGTGCTGGTGAGGAGCTGGGATGACTCTGGGCCTCTATCATGGGAGAACAGTCAGCGTTTGTGTGCAAAGATGAATGGAAGTGGCTTCAGAGAAGGAGGTGGCACTGCCGTGTGCACACAGATGCCATGGCTGATGTCAGCTGGCTGAAGTCCACCAGTATAGAAAAGTCACACATTGTGCCTGAGAGAACAGTTCTGGTGTTTTTGAAATATCTTGCTATATAGCCCAGGCTAGCTTTGAACCCATTATCTTCCTGCTTTACTCACCCCCTCCCCCCAATACCTTGTTAGGGTTAGAGGTGTGCACTTCATGGCCTGGCTACAATTTTGGTTTTAAGTAAGAGTTTCTGGAGATTTCGTGTGCTTGTTTGAACTGCATGTTGTGTTTGCCACTACTGATGTGGCCAAATAGTTCAGCCTTAAAGGTGGTGCATGCCTGTAATCCCAGTGCTCAGGAGGCAAAGGCGGACAGATCTGTTAGTTCAAGGCTAGCCTGGTCTACATAGTGAGACCCTGTCTCAACTCTCTCTTCCCACTCTCTTTGCAGATGGCAGACTAGCTGGCCTCCAGCTTATGGAGAGTCTCCTGTCTCTATCTTCTGTGTCACGGGGATTAGAGACACTCATGTGATGCTTTACACAGGGATTCGAACTCAGGTCCTCAAGCTGGCACAAGGGCTAATTTCCCCACTGAACCTTCTCCTCAGCCCTCATCTGTCTCTCCTGAGGCACCTGGAAATGCAGCCTCATCTGCATAGCAGGGGCTTGGGGAGGCTCACAGGAGAGCCTCCAGAGGACTAATGTTTTTCTTCCCTTTGAACCAGGTTCCCCGAAGCCAGATCTCAGGATGTGAAGATGCTCACATTGAATCAAGCCTCTTTGCACTGGGAAGACCCCCAACCTGACCCTCTCCTCCCAGAATGCAGTGGGTCCGGCTTAGTAGATGAACTAGTGGCTCTGGGGCCTGAATCTTCCTCTCCTCAGACTTGTCTAGACAAGACAGCAGTGTGGAGTCAAAAAGCCAGGTTTATGTCAGCTTGGAAACACACCAGAGGGGAGATGCTGGGCCACCTGCCCTAGCCAAACTGCAGGGTCTTCATGTGTAACATGAATGCTATGGCTGTCATGCAAGGTGGCTGTGAGTGTCACTGAAATGTGTGTGTGGAAGGTGTCACATTAGTGGCTGCATTGCTGAGAGACCTGTAGCCGTGAAACATAGCCATTGAGTAAGGGGACTTCAGAAAATAGAGAAGAAGAGGGGCATTCAGGGGCTAACCTGAGCTCTGCTTTGATGGAGGTGAGAGAGGTAGCCATGGACAGGGTGGGTCAGCTGGAGGGGAGGGGAAAGGAGGTTTCAGCCGAGGTGGAATGAAGGAAAAACCTCAGGGGAAGGTTGGGGTGCCAGGTCCTCACTCCCAGTGCAGTCCTTGGGCGGGTAATGGGAAGCAGGGAAGATGAGGCAGGTCTGGGGGACAAACTGAGCCTGGATCTTCCCATCGGAGGGTCTCAGCTTGTTGGGGATTTGTCCATAAGCAGTGTGTGTGTGTGTGTGTGTGTGTGTGTGTGTGTGTGTGTGTGTGTATGGGTGGAGGGAGGCAGGAGTTCTAAAGGCCACAGGGAACAGGCAGCAATTGGCTGACCCTTTTTGCAAAGACATTTCATTAGTTGGGAACGACAGGGAAGTTGGGGAAGGGAGAGGAGGATTGGGAAGGGAAGGTGGTAATTTTTCAGATGTCTTCATTCCTATTTTTTGAGTCTGAGGCCACCGTCCTGAGGGGCATGGGGGAGGGGCTAGTGTCAGGAGGGCTGGCTAACCAGCAGTTGTCTCTCCGTAATGAATGACCTGAACTTAGTGTTGTCTTGGAAGGACAGAAAATAAACAGTGTTGGCAGACACAGGTAAGAAATGCCTCCCTGGGTCAAGGACAATGAGGTTTCAATTCTCTCTTCAGTGGAGGGGTGGGTGTTTCCCAGGCCAGCCTTTAATACTTGATCTCCCTTGCTGAGTCTTTCAAGTGTTCAGGGCCCAGATATGTGCCACCATGTCTGGTGGCCCCAGCCCTTCTATGTAGTGGCAGCAGGGATAGACTTCACAACATACTCTGGCTTGACTGATCCTTCATTACTAGCTGTGTGACCCTAGGCCAATCAATCACCCTCTCTGAACCTCGGTTGTCTATAAGATGTGGGGATTAAACAATGGGTACATGTGCTTTTAAAGCTACATGAGTTGTCATTAACTGGCAGTTATCGTTAGTGCTCGACCGTCCGTCAGTGCGACTGAACCTTTATGGGATAGCTGTATTTTCTTGGGGAGAATACCCCTCACCCCAGGTTTTCCTCATGTTGTGTTATAATGATGCTCTACCTAAGCCTGCCCTCGCAGAGGCCGCTGGGGCCTATGAGGGAGAAACACCCGTCAGCCAGAGGAAGATTGTGAGACTCGCCTGCTCTCTCTAAGGGCTCTTGTTTGAAAATACCCAGGGCACGTGGTGCCCCTTGGCCCTCCCGATGCAGCCTCTGGCCAGGCAGGGCAGATGGCGGACCCTGTGAGATCATCCCCTGGTCCCGTGACACCCCGGGGACCATGCCAAAACCCTGTCCTGGCACACCCTTTGTGAAGCAAACCTATTGGCAGGAGGGGTGAGGGGCCCATAGAGGTCCCTGTGAGAGCAGAGTGCCAGGAGAAATTACTCACAAATACAACGTTTATAGAAAGAGTCTGTAAATGCAGACAAAAATCCTCAGGCTGCAGGAGGAACAAGTGCCCCCGCGCCCCCGGGAGATGTCCCCTCGTGAGCAAACATTTTCTCCACTGCAGTGTTTTCAAACAGCGGCCATGTTGACAGCTGATGAAGAGCAATAAACACACTCTCATTTGGGCAAAACAGGATACCCTGGCCCCAGAGTCCGGCCCACTGAGGAGGGGCTGGCAGTGCTGCAGACCCGGACCAATTAGAGGGGACAGAGCAGAAATCTGGGTCAGGGACAGACCAGCAAAGGAGGCCTGGGCCTCAAGGACGCACTGTTGAAGCAGCAGCCTTGCTGGATGCCAATGCCCACTGAGTAGCAGAAAGATCCAAAGAGAGTCTGGATAGGAGTTATGTCCAGAAACAGGGAGGCTGGTGGGAGGGGAGAAGTGGGGTGCAGGGAAAGAGAAGAGGGGGGAGGGAAAAAGAAAGAAGTCCAAAGAACTTAGGCGTATAGTAGGAGATGAAACTCTACTTGGAAAACTGAAAAATGACAAAACATTTCAGTGGGGTGGAAGAGAAAGAGAGAGTGGGTGTGCATGCATGTGTGTATGTATGTGTATATACATGTACTGTGTGCATGCATGCATGCATGTGTTTATCCATGTGTGCATGCATGTGTGTATGTATGTATATATACATGTACTGTGTGTATGTATGCATGTGTGTGTGCATGTGTGTATGCACGCATGTGTGTACATGTGTATGTAAGCATGCATGTATGTAGACATGTATGTGTGTGCACGTATGTATGTGTGTATACTGCGTGCACATGTGCATATCAAGAGGGAAAACCTGTCAATGAGAACTATGACCATGCTGCATGTCCAATCTGGGTCTCTTAGTGTCTCAGGAGTCGCTAGCCAAACCACACTCGGGTGGGTATGTTGGGTCCATGCTTATACTACTGGCACTTGGGAGGCTGAGGCAGAATTATTACATGTTCAAGTCTGCTGGTCTACATAGTAAATCTAGGCAAGCCCGAGTAACATAGTGAAACCCTATCTAAAAACAAAATAAACAAACAAGCAAATAAATAAATACATTTAACAGCAAAACATTCCAAATAAAACGTTGCATAAGAGGCATGAAATTAAATTTCTTTTTTTTGGCCATGTCTAAAAATAGAGTTGCCCTTTGATCCTGGACAGAAGGTAGGACTCCCAGCTGGCCTGCAGAGACTGGTGCTGGTTAGACTCAGCATCCCTGTCTCCAGCTGCCCAGCAGGGCCCTCTGGCTCCACAGGGTAAAGAGCAATTCACCCCAAGGAATGGCTTATACACAGATTTCCGTGCTTGTCAATCTGGCTCAACCATGTTGCTAAGGAAATTGTCTGTGTTAAGCTGCCAAGGTGGCTTGCCCGCTGTTTGTATGCTCTCAGGATTGTTACTGGAGGTGGAATCCCAGAGGACAGGGCAGTGGTGGAATGCAGGCTGCTCCCTACCATGAAGCCAAGGGGCACAGGCAAAAGGCTCTGCCAAAGGATGCCTTCAGGGACCAGCCGGCAAATCAACCATCCCTGCACAGAGGGACGCACACCAGGTGCTGGGTTAACATATTAAAGAAAAGTGCTCATAAACAGGAAAGGGCAGGTGATCATGTATAAGGAGATCAGGTGGCTGCCAGGAAAGGTGCTGGGGTGGAGGGAGGGTTTCAGAGGTACCAACCTCCAAGGCTGGGAGTGCAGAGGAAGCTGAGGGGTGTCAGAAACAGGTCTATGAGCACACTTTAACTTTGGAAGAATTCCCTGGTTGGTCTCCCTGGTCCTGGCTCCTTCCCTGGAGGGTTGAGCCCAAATCTAACAATCTGGAGACACAGGCAGGAATCACAGACTTCCACATCCTCCTCTCGTCATGGGGCAGGCAGGTTATCAGGGTCACACAACACCCCTGGCGGTAAGCATTGAGAGGAGAGACGATGGAACGAACTGTTTTGAACTACTAGAAACCATGTACTACTTCTGCACGGGCAGGCACTTCAGAAACGAGCAGGAGAGTGGAAGAGCGGGCGCTCGGGATGAACTCCACACGCACGCACACACACACACAGAGCCCACGTCTTACTTCCAGGCCTGCATGTGCTACCATGCAAACTATTGAAGTGGAGAGAGAGACAGAGGAGTGGGATGGGAAAGCATCTATTGGAAGGACCCAGATGGGAGAGACACGAGGCCCAAAGATGGCTGACAGTCTGCACCAGCTTCAGGGGACAGCTCCCTGAGAACCACAGGAGCCAGAGACTGAGCTAGAAGCTGTCAAAGGACAAAGAGCATCGCCCCCAGGTTTGGACTTGGAGGCTGTTGGCAAAGCCACTTAGTCCTGCAGAATCCAGATCCCTTTGCCACCTCTGGGTTCCAAAGGACGGGAACGGTGAATATCGGAGTCCCCCCGCAGACCCACCCCTGGCCCCCGGTCCAGGTAGTCTTGGGCCAGAAGCTCTATCAAGCTACACAGTGAAGTTCTGAAGAGGCCTTGGCCTTGTGAGCAGAAGGAAAAGGAGGAGAGAATGGAGGTGGGAAGAGAGGAGCTGGGGCTGGGTACCCAGGGGCGGCTGCCCAGGCTGCTGGAAAGAGGGGAAGGTCTCTTAGGAGGGACAAGTCCCTGCATAGCATCAGCTTCTGATCGCCCCCCCCACCCACCAGGAGGTCGTCCCAGGAGGCCAGGATGCAGGCAGCTAGCTCATGCAGACAGAGCCAAGTGCTAGCTTGTGCTTTTCCTAGTCAAAGGAGAAAAACCACGAGATGGCCTCAGGTCCAGGGTCCACCTTCTCTGTGGGAAGGAAAGACGATGCCATTGTATGATGGGGCTGAGTGAGATGTAGGAAGTGGCTTAGCCAGTTACTGACAAAAGGAAAGTAGGATGTTGGCTTTTCCCCTTGGACTGTGCACACATGCATACTGTCCTGGCCATCAGCTTTCTATGATTCTGAGAAGTGTTATGTCCTGCAGGCTCACACTTGCCAGGGTGTTGCCTGGGTCTCCCTGCTCAGCAGCCCTGGCCAGTAAAAGTCTAGTGATGAAGGAGCCGGTGTGACACACATCCTGAACCAAATGGCCAATGATATCATCTGGACAACTGTCCAAATGAGGCTTTCTTAAGCTTTATTTTACTTATCAATATCATCATCGTTGGTGTGTGTGCTCTTGTCTGCATGTGTGTATGATATGGGAGGCACATGCGTGTGGAACTCAGTGTTGTGTGTGTGTGTGTGTGTGTGTGCGTGTATGATATAGGGGCACATGCATGTGGAAGTCAGCATGTGTGTGTATGCGTGTGTGTATGATACAGGGGGCATGTGCGTGTGGAAGTCAGTATGTGCGTGTGTGTATGATACAGGGGGCACGTGTGTGCAGAAGTCAGAGAACAAGTTTGTGGTTCTCTCTTTTCATCTTTATGTGGACTCTGGGGATCCAGCTCAGGTCATCAAGCTTGTGTGACCAGAACTTTTATCCACTGGGCCATCTTATCAGTCCCAACTAAGGTTTTAAAAAATTAAATTTAAACTCACAATATATACTACTCTCTGAGACTAGATAGAAGTAAGTATCACTTAGATTTGATGAGCAGCTTTTAAATATGGGTGCTCACTAATGATTGTAAGTGAAAGGGGCAAAGCCACAGTGCGGAGCCTGATAGTGACATCACTCCTATAAGAGAGAAGCCTGGTAGTGACATCATCACTCCTCCTATAAGAGAGAAGCCTGGTAATGACATCACTCCTATAAGAGAGAAGCCTGGTAGTGACATCATCACTCCTCCTATAAGAGAGAAGCCTGGTAGTGACATCATCACTCCTCCTATGAGAGAGAAGCCTGGTAATGACATCACTCCTCCTATGAGAAGCCTGTTAGAAATTTAGCTCATAGGCTGCATAGATGATTTAGTGGTTAAGAGTACTCACTGCTCTTTCAGAGGACCCAGGTTCAAATCCAAGCACCCACATGTTTGCTCACAGCCATCTGTCCCTCAAGTTCTAGGGGACCCTACACTCTCCTTCTGCATTCCTTGGATATCAAACATGCACGTGGTGCACAGATATACATGCAGACAAAACACCCATACACATAAAATAAAAAATAAATAAGCCTTAAAGAAGAATTTAGTTAACAAGAATCACTTGTATCTATCTTCTCAAATCTAACATATTATTGCTTATCATTTTTAGAAGTTAATAAACAGAAAAACCACCTGAAAACTCTTCAATCTGCAAAGACGGTCAGAACACCAAGAACAGCTAAAACCCAGAGTGTCTCCCTCCTTCTAGAAGGAAGGTCATGGGTTTTAGACCCTGCAGAGGGCTGCTCTGCTGAACAGAAGGCATTTTGTGTTAGAGGCCTCAGTTTCCCAGTCTTAGGAAGGTTGACCCAGCTATGCCACAATCCTCCCTCAATCTGCAATGACAGGGGTCTGGGATGTGCCGTTGGGGACAAACAGTTTCCCCAGGACGAGTAACAAAGAGGTGGACTCCAGAGTTCAAAACAGTAAAAGTGAACAATTAAAACCCAGAAAAAACAAACATCCCCCTTTCCAAAACAGAAACACCAAACCACATGACTAAAAGCTGGTTAGCTTGCCTTTAACATTACAGGCCAGCAGTCTATAGCTGTCTGTGATAAGACCCCGCTAGAAAGAAGTACTTTCCCTAACTTATAAACCATTGGCGCCATCTCTACTGAGTTAACACGTGCAAAGTCCAGATGAGCGTTTCAAAGGAGTCCTTCTTTACCGCGCTTTGTTTTCCCGTGGAAATGATTTGGAGCACTCCCAGCTCTGTGCTCAGCACTGACATTCTTAGACTCAGACACATACATGTGTTCAAGAGGAAGATCCGAGCAGTCAGAATTTCCAGCTGCTGGGGGCAGCACGTGCCTCTCCCCTGAGAGACTCCTGTCCCTGCGTTTAACTAGCAGATTCCCAGTTTGAACAAGAGCAGAGCAATAAAGAGGGAGGGATGGAAGGCCAGGGCCTGCAATTCTGTCACCTGGAGGTTTTACTTGCTTAAGTGTGTAAAAAAGAGCCAGGCACTGAGGTGCCACGTAATCCCAGCATTCGGGAGGTGGAGGTGAGGAATTAGGAGTTCAAAGTCACCCTCAGCTATACGCCAAGCTCAGGACCAGCTTTGGTCACCAGAGATCCCATTTTAAAAAGCTAAATAGGCAAACAAAAAAGTATAAAGCAAGAGTTTGGCTAGCGGAGAGTTGCTCACCAAGCATGTTTGATGTAGGTTCTGGTCTCACCCCCAGTACAGTCCAAAGGAATGAAAATGAAAAGGCAAGACTGAATTGCCAACTGTAGTTTTGTCAGGAAGTACACATTTTTTACTTAGACATGCTATATTTTACTTAACTCTTGTTATATTATTTTTAAAGATTTATTTTAATTACGCGTATATATGCGTCTGGATGTGGGTTTGTGCACATGTGTGCAATTGCTCAAGGAGACCAGAGGCATCAGATCCCTTGGAACTGGAGGCACAAAGCTTGTGAGCCATCTGAAATGGGTGCCAGGATCACACACACACCATTTCTCCATTCTTTCTTATTTAAAATCATGCTGGACTGGGGATATAGCTCAGAATGTACAGTGTCATATAAGATGCACAAAGCTCTGGCTGGATCCCCAACTGCACAAACTGGGTGTGATGATAAACACCTGTAATCCCAGAGGCAGGAAGATTAGAAGTTAAAGCTCATCACTGACTACGTAGCAAATTTGAACTCAGCCTTAGATATAGAGCCTGTCTCAAACAAAAGGAGAAAGAGAGAAAGGAAGGAAGGAAGAAGAGAAAAAATTTTTAGTGTTTAAAGTTAAAAGGTGAACAAAAAGCTCTAACTTGGGGCATGGTCTAATGCTTGCTAAACGTGACCTTTGCAGACACTTCCCTTCCCTCTAATTCATTTATTAGCAGTCCAGCTGTGGTTTATAAAAGCAGAGAGCTGTTTGTTGTGGCTAAAGCTTGTAACCACAGCACGAGAAGCTGAGGCAGGGGATTGGCCACAGTTCCAGGCCAGCCTGGGTTATAGAGTGAGACCCTATCTCAAAAAAAAAAAAAAAAAAATCAAACAACATAAAACAAAGTTTCACACTGTCAAGCTGCGATCATAAGATCAAAACTTAGGAATATACTAATAAACACTTGGGGTGTTTTTTTTTTTTGGTTTTTCGAGACAGGGTTTCTCTGTAGCTTTGGAGCCTGTCCTGGAACTAGCTCTTGTAGACCAGTCAGGTCTACGAACTCACAAAGATCCGCCTGCCTCTGTCTCCCGAGTGCTGGGATTAAAGGCGTGCGCCACCACCGCCCGGCACACTTGGTGTTTTTCTTAGGAATATACAAACAAACACTTGGGTATTTTCTTTTTCCCTTTGCAGTGCTGGGAACTGAACTCAGGGTCTCACATATCCTAGGCAAGTGCTCTAATGGATTTATATGCCCGGTCTTCCACCCCTTTAAGACAAAATCTTGCTCTGCAATCCAGGCAGGTCTCAAACTCGTAGCAACCCTGGCTCAGCCTCCCAAGTACTGGAGTTACAGGCATGTGTCACACCATGTCCAGCTCCCCTTCTCCCTTTCTGTACTGTTTTTCAGGATGGAGAGGAGTTGAGACAGGGTTGTTTTGTAGCCCTGGCTGACCCAGAGCTCAGGATGGCCTTGAACTTTCATTGAGCCTCTGCCTCTACTTCCCCCGTGCTGGGATTAAGGGCAAAGATCACACACCTTGCCTAACACTTACATTTTTTAAATTATTTTGTTTGATTTTGCTTTGAGACAGGGTCTCACTATGCAGCTCTGGGCTGGAACTCATTATGTAGCCCAGGATGGCCTCAGACTCACAGAGATCCACCTGTTTTCGCCTCACGAGTCTGAGACTCAAGGGATGCGCCACCATGCCCAGACATTTACTTTAACTTTCATAAAAATCTCGTCACAGTGAAATATACAAGAGTTAATTAAAGTAATTGATTCTTTTCTACCCATTGTTATAATCATCTCATTCCATGGTTATTTTTGAAAATAATTTTGTCATAAAGAGAAGGGGGCTGTTAAAGCAAAGATTAGCTCTGGGCACCTAGTGACTGGGGATGTAACTGTTCTGTACGATGGCATGGGATACAGGACAACCTGCCTTCAGTACCCAGCAGGTGTCATCTGTCAGTGACCGCTGGGAGAACGAAGAGGGATGTTTCTAGCTCACCAAATGCCTGGTTATTGCCAAGGCTTGTGCCTCTAGACACCGCTTTACACAGCAGCCACAGACAGAGACTTCTAGAAGGCAAAGCTCAGCAGTGTGAAAGCCGGCAATGGCTCCCCAGGGTCAGGATATGAAACCCGAGCAGAGCCCGTGGAGGGTGATACTCCTGGCAGGTTTTGGCCTTGCCTTCCCTTGGTCCCGGAAACAGAAGCATCAGCCAGCTCCTGGTCCCTGCAGCCGTGACCTACTTCTCGGGTCTGCTGGCAGGGACCAGGTGGCCATGACAAAGCAAAAATAGGTGTATTCGGAATTATGGTGGGCTCATTTCTAAATAGCAGTGATCATATAAGGGGATGAAAGTCATAGAAGAGCTAATCTTAGAAATCAAACAATTATCAGGGGGTGAGAGGGACAGATCTAGGGTCTTTTTTTTCTTTTAATACATGCAATTTTATTGTAATGATCTCACAAATAAAAGCATCACGAAACTGAGTTCAAAGTCTGGTTCCTGATGTGCGGGCTGTGGGATCCTGGGTGAACGACAATAACCACCTGAGTCCCAATCTCCTGCTTTGCCACGTGCTGGGCTGAAGCAACATCTAAGACCCTGGAGGGCATCTCAGCTTCCTCTCCTTTAATTTTCTCACCCACTCACTCATTTATGTATTTATCTATGCATCTGTTTGCGTACGTGTGTATGCACACGGCACGGCACGAGCATGAGAAGGCGGGTCAGAGGACAGCTTGTAGGAGTCCGGAGACTGAACAAGTTGTCAGGCTGGGTGGCAGCTGCGTTTCCGCTGAGCCATCTCACCATCCCCTCCTTCAGTTCTCAGTGACAATGTAAATGCCCCAGGTGAGTACACCCCTCCTCAGAGCACCAGGCCTCATCCATACAGGCACTTAGCTTGTTAGAGGTGGATGTCTCAGGGACTAAGCGTCACGGTCACCTGCCTGGGAGCCTGTGCATCAGGGATCTAGACACAGTAAAAGAGATGTCATTTGTCACACTCAAGTGCATGCTGTGAATATGAACACACCTCAAGAACACTCTATACTTGAGAACTAGGGGACTGGATTGCAGGTGGGAAACTAATAAGGAAAGAGGGGAGGTATAAGCAGGGATTAATAAACAATGAGGCTTTGGGGGTGTGGGTAACCTTTACTGAGCTCTTCCTGTATTTTTCTACTAAGTAGGTCACAGGCCTGGTCAGGTTTGGAGCAAAGTTCCCTAGGGAAGTAATATTCATGCTGAGACCCAAAGGAAAGGGAGGCAGGAGGAAGGGACAGGCCTGGCAGAGGGGCTGTCACACAGAAAGGCCCCAGGGCAGCAAACTACAGAAATCCTTAGGACTCAAGGAAGATCAGGCTGGAAAACAAAGCGGGCAGTGCCCTGGTCGTGAAGCGACTATGACTGGGGACTTGTTTGTCACTGAGGCATCGACTGGCTCTGCTGACAGCTACAGGTGGCTTCAGGAGAAAGGCCAAGTCCAGGCCTCTGGATTCCTGGGAGGAGGGTTGCCATGTCGGAAATGTCAAGGCTGTCTTAACAAACACCTGTCTGGAGCTGGGCCTGGTGATGCAGGCCTTGATCCCAGCTACTTCAGAAGCTGAGGCAGGAGGATCAAAAGTTCAAAGCTTCCCTGGGCTACATAAGGAGCCCAAGGCCAGCTTGGGCAACTTAGTGAGATCTTGTCTGAAAATGAAAATAATAGAAAGGCCCAATGGTAGAGCACCTACCTAATAGGAATGAAGTCCTAGGCTCAAGGCCCGGCACAGAAAACAAAAAACCCACACAGACAAACCAAATCATACCCAGCTGGGAAGGGGGCTAAGGATGAATAAAAGAGGCACTGGCTTTACTTTGTCATAAAGAAAAGAACTGCTTACTTTATTCTTTAATTATTAATACTTGGGGGATTTTAATTATGTGTATGCATGCATGCACGGATGTGTACCATGGCACACGTATGGTGGCCACAGGACACCTTTCAGGAGTTGGCTCTCACCATCCACCATGGGTTCTGAGGATCAAACTCAGGTCTTTAGGTTTGGTTTGTATTTGAGCCATCTCGTGAGCCCAAGGGGGGTTATTATTATTATTATTATTATTGGATTTTCGAGACAGGGTTTCTCTGTGGCTTTGGAGCCTGCGCTGGAACTAGCTCTTGTAGACCAGGCTGGTCTCGAACTCACAGAGATCCGCCTGCCTCTGCCTCCCGAGTGCTGGGATTAAAGGCGTGTGCCACCACCGCCCGGCTAAGGGGGATTATTTAAAGTTTAATAAGTACTGGCAGGGAGGCAGTGGAGGAGGAAATAGAAACAGAAAAGGGAAGAAAAATCTAAGCAACGGTTGTGAGACAGAGGAAGGGTGATGGGCCGAATCCGCAGTTTGGGGTGGGAGGGCTGGGCCGCCGCAGCGCTGGGAGGAACAGCTGCCGAGGCACGTGCTTCAGCCGGTGCACGCTGCTAAGTCAGCGGCGTAGCCACACCACAGACCAGGACTTCCCCCCACAGGTCAGTAGAGCGAAACACCTGGAGCCTGGAAGTGTGGACTTTGGACAACCATGGCCCAAGGGTTCCTACCCCCAACATGTAAGGAACACCGACACTCAGTGAATTAGACTTTTGAACCATACGGCCTCAATTTCTGTTGTGGCCGAAGGGCAGAGGCCTGGCTGGTACCCCTTCCCTCAGATACTTATTTGGGAAAGTTTCAAACCTACAGAAGAGTTGCCCAAATCATACAGTGAACATCAGAGGCCCAGGATCCAGCCTTATCAACTGCTAAGGGGGCTACGTTTCACCTGTCTCTACTTAGGTATATACCTATGTAATATGTATATAATCAAGCATGTTTACATGCATGAATATTTATATCCATATTTTCACCCACACTATGTGAGAATCAGCTGCTTCCACATCCCTAAGAATTGGGATGGGTAGTGATGTTTGGGCTGAGTAGTGGGCAAAGTGTAGAGAGAACGCAGAAAACTTCCCTTCAGATAATGAGTGCATTTACTACAGAGCGCCCTTGAGTCATACGATATTACCCCAGGGTGAGCATCCCACGCCAGCCAGCTGGGCATGCCTTTAATCTCAGCACTTGGGAGGCAGAGGCCAGCCTATATTGTGAAGTATAGAGATAGAAATCGTTGTCAATGGAGACATCTCAGTTCATCTTTCCACCCAGTTCCTCCTTCCTGGGCTTTATTTATCTATTTATGTATTTACGAAGACATGAGTATTTATTTACTTACGCAGCCTAAGCTGGACTTGAACCTGCATTGCTCTTCCCGCCCCAGTCTCCCATATGCCGGAATTACAAACATGCACCACCACACCTAGCTTTTCCTGTACGTTTTGAAACAGCTTAGATTACACTGGAGGTGGCTCAGCATTAAGAGCACTTGTGGTGCTGGGCAGTGGTGGCTCATGCTTTGGAGAGGACCTGAATTTGGTTTCTAGCATCCATATAGTAGTTGATAACCATCTGTAACTCCAGAACTTCAGTTCCAAGGGATCTGGTGCCCTCTTCTAGCTTCTGTGGGCACCAGGTACACATGTGGTGCACATACATATATGTAGGCAAACACTTATATACGTAAAATAAAAATATATCTTTAAAAAATTCCATGGACCCAATTTTTCTAATGGCTGAGCACTGCACTACATACCTGTCTTCTAAAGAGTGGAGCTGTGTCTTGTCTGAGATTTTCCACTAGCAACAACAGGTTCAGCAAACGTCTTCATTGTTTGTCCCTCATCTGCTGAGACAGGCTTTTTCTGTGTAGCTCAGGCTGTCCTACAACTCTGGACCTTCTGCCTGAGCCTGCATAGTGCTGGATGACAGGCACGTGCCACCCTGTCTGGCTCTAATACGAACCTTGACTCCTCACTGATTATTTCCTTAGGATGATTCCTGGAAGTGACATTCTGTATCAGAGAACAGCAACTTTTTTTTTAAGACTCTCTGTGTGTTCCACCTCAAGTGGCTTTCTTGCAAAATGTCCATACTTCCCTCTCGTTTGTACCATAAGGCACCTGCTTCAAACAAAAGTGCCTTTGGAGTGGGGACAGAGCCCGAGATGACTGAGTGGGAGGGAGTAAGGTGAAGTCCTGGGCATACAACCCATGGGAAATTCTCTTCATGTGGAAACCCAGTGGGAAGAGGTTCAGGGACCACTGACTCCAGGTCTCCCATTCTGCCTGGCTCTTAATCAAAATTCAAGAAATGATTGCACCATGAGCCGTATATTGCCATCATAGTTCTGTTTGACACAGGAGACAAGAGGTGGTGGGAGGGGGAGAAATGCAAGGGTGTAACAGGTCTGTAGGGGTAGAGCCGGAGGAAAGTAAGCCTGCCTCCATCCACATTCAGGCCTCAAGGGTTCTTCCTTGCAAGACAAATCCCAAGCCCATTCAGTTCCCCATACTGCTGCAGAGAGGCCATAGGAGGGCAAGCTGGTTGTGCACGCACCACCACCCCCTGCACTGCCCAGAGGACAGCACCTTCAATCTCCCAAGGGTATGCTGGGCCTCTGCTGACCAGCAGCATGGCTCCTCTGCCTGGAGCTGGAGAGGAGTGGCAGTCTTGTCTCCGTGATTTTCAAGGGAAGCACTATCATCCCATTGGGATGATGTCCTGGTTGTCACTATGACTCCACATGGCTGGGAGTGGCTCTACTGGCTGAGATGGGTGAGTTGGCTTGAGGATGGCTCTGGGGACGGGAAGCTGTGCCTGTGTAATGGAAACGGATGCTTTGGTTCCTGAAGGAGCCCAGGGGCAGATGGCCTGGGCCAGAGGACAGGCTGTCACTGTCACCTCAGGAGTAGCTGGGTCTGTGGAGCTCTGGCCTTTGATGGGAACTTTGAGTGGGAACGATCCCAACACTGTGTCTGATGGGAATCTTGTTTACCCTTAGAGGGCACATGAGGAATGAACAGGTTAGCCAGGCTCCAGGCTGGGAGGCAGGAAAGCCAGTTCAGAGCTGCCCAGTGTCTGGGGGTCAGTCAACACGCCCCATTCCCACGGCCTCTGCTAATGACTACAATCCGAGCCTCAGTGGTAAGTGCCTGCCACTGCGTCTCATGGAAATGGCCTTTGGAGGCTGCAGACTGTGGACACCAGCTGGCGGTGGAGGAGCTGTGGCCTGGTTTATCACCTGCAGCTGGGGCAGCCTCCTCAACCTACACACAGATCTATTGCAGCCTGGGTCACACCCAAGGCAGCCTCAGCTACCAAGCTCGGTGGGAACTGTACCACGGAGGGCTTGGGAAATGTGTGTAAAAGACACTTAAATATCTTCTTTCCATTCCACCTCATAGAGCGCCTACGACAGAAAGGCTCTAGAGCAAGGACTTAGAGCATTCTCAATTCACTACACTCTCTTCATAAGCCATTGTTTCAACTTTACAGAGGAGGAAACTGAGGCACAGAGAGCTTGAGTGACCTGCCCAGGGTCTCACAGTCACGACCCCCCAGCTTCCTGTGTGTGCACAAAAAATCTCACGGCTGTGTCGATGAGACTTAAGGCACATAACTCTCACTGGTGGGAGCTGAGGCTGCGCCCTCACTGGTTTGTGCTGTTCAGGAAGGAACTGACGACTAAAGGCTGAAGTGAGTGTGGCCGAGACAGCTGTGACCGAGCCCACGAGAGACCTGGAGCACCCAGAGCCACA
Organism: Dicrostonyx torquatus; assembly: GCA_028555095.1. NCBI lineage: Eukaryota > Metazoa > Chordata > Mammalia > Rodentia > Cricetidae > Dicrostonyx > Dicrostonyx torquatus. Next base: position 8,735,632 of record JAQHUG010000032.1, on the reverse strand, counting down.
AGGGGCCTAAAGGTGGAGCACCTCCAGAATGTCTTACTCTGGTTTAGATCAAGAGTAAGCCCACCATGAAGGGGTCACTGTGAACCTGGCCATGACCTTCCTAGGTCTGGGGATGGGAAAGTCTTGTTCTGTGAGATCCCCAAGTCTCATCTAGACCCCAGTCCCCTTTTTTCCAGATGGTCTGGTTCTTGGTTGCTAGAGGCTTCCAGAAGGCAGAGGTTTGTGTCAGTCATTTAATTCACGGCCCCTGGCAGCAACCTTCAGACACAGGGAAAGAGATAGGACATTTGGTATGATCCTGCTTCCAGTCACGGTCCCCATGGTTGATTCTTTTAACACCCTGCAGAGGGAGACCCCACTATGCCTCTCCATAGGGGAACGAGTCCCAAGAGGCACCCTTAGGGTGTGGCTCATGAGCGGCAGAGAGGGGCGTCTGGGATGAGTTACAAGAGGGGGATTCATCCCTGTGGCACAGCTCCCTGGAGCTGCTGGTGGTCCCCTCTCTGACTTTCTCCCTTCCCCCTTCCTTACAGTCCCCAAACCCTCATTTAAGGAAGTTAAACCCGCCCTCTGCCTTTAGTGCTCCCTGCAGACTAAGTCCAAATCAGACAACATCCCAGGAACATATTTATTTCCCTAGCTTAGTTGCCATCATTTGACAAGAGGATTTTTTTTTTCCAGATGGCCTCACTTTTGTAGCTCTGGCTAGCCTGGAACTCACAATGTAGCCCTTTCATTCACAGAGATCTGCCTGCCTCTGCCTCCCGAGTGGTGTGGTTACAGGTATATGCTGCCATGCTTGGTGACAAGAGGCATTTTCAATGCAGCAGAGTTTTTTTTTTTAATTTTTGTATTACATTATAGTGTGCATATGTTTGCGTGTGTGTGTGTGTGTGTGTGTGTGTGTGTGTGTGTGTGTATGTGTGTGTATACGTTCCAGGGTGCACAAGTGGAGAACAGAGGGTTACTTTTTGGAGTTGGCTCTCTCTGCCATGTGGATTCTGAACTCAGGTTGTCTGACTTGGCAGCAAGTGCCCTGATGGCAGTACAGCTTCCAACTGATCTTGGAAAATTAGGATGACCTGACTGCTCCGGGCTCTTATTCTCTTAAGATGCCAGCATCAGTGGCAGTGGAGAGGGCCCCACGGCAGCAACCGTAAGGGGCACTAGGTGGCATGATGCTTCATTGAGCTTTTTAATACCCTGTCTCCTGGTTAATAGGAGTGTACTGTCACCTACTACTGTCAATACTCTGTGGCACCCTTAGGCTCCCCTGTAGGCTGCTGAGCCTGTCCAGGGCCAGCTGTCCTTCCCTGTAGGTTGGGAGCTGGGTCTCTTGGCTCTCAAAGCCCGTGTGCAGGGGGAGGATGCTAAGCAGTCACTGCACTCTGGCTACGTTGGGTTTGCTTAAGGACACAGTGGCTGTCAGGGCCTCAGGCCAGGCATGGAGTTCATCGACAAGGACAACGGCTTCTGGAATGTCCCCACTACCAGCTCTGTTCCATGCTTTCCACGGGTAAGGGACACTTAGTCCTTACCCGTGGAAAATCCAGGTGTGCTGTCACCTGCCTGTAATCCCAGCACTTGGGAGATGGAGGTAGGAGGCTCAGGAATTCAAGTCTAGCATTATCTACATGAGACTCAGTCCTAAAACCAAAGCAATGAAGAGACGGCTCATCGGTGAAGAGCACCTGCTACTCCCGCAGAGGACCCAGGTTCAATTCCCAGTGCTCACAACAACCTGGAACTTCAATTCCAAGGTTTCCAATGTCTTATTCTGACCCCCACAGTCCATAGGCATGAGTGTGGTGCACAGATACACATGCAGGCAAAATATTTATACACCTAAAATAAAATAAATAAATCTAAAGTTTTTTTTTTTTAAAGATTACAAAACAAGCCAACAAACCCCAAACAATGGAGATGTGCATAGAGGTCTTGATCCAGTATTTTCAGTTCCTGACCTAACTGCTGGGACAAATGAAGGGACATTATCAGCAAACTTTCACCTAAACGTCTGTGGAGGGAAACAGAGTGAAAAATATCTCCTCCATCAGACTTCCCTGGATTTGCACTGAGCCACGTCTCTGTCCCGCTATGTGGCAAAGCTGTGTGATGTCTGCAATGACATGAGCGGCTAGGTGGGACTGGATAGTGCCGAGGACCAGGCAGGACTCAGGTGCACACCAACCAGTCTATTATCCTTCAGTCTGCTGCTACTCTGACCTGGGCCCAACAGCTGGGCCCTGCAGATGCGTCTCGCAGTCTCTGTAGGTTGCAGATGACAGGGCTCTGTGCAGTGTTTCTGTGGGACTTCAACTCACAGGAAGGTGCCCGCGCAGCCACCCTATCCCCACTAGACAGCTGCAGTCTGGTATCCTTGGGGGACTGGGAAGGGGCAAGGGTAGTGCTAGACCCCTGGTAGGTGGGCAGTGGACTGGGGGGCGAGACAGAAAGTCCACAGCGAGGGGGAAGAAGAGCTCCCAGGAAGCAACACCGGGGTAACTAGGGCCAAGCAAAGTGCCCAGAGAGGACACAAAGAGCTAAGGGCCCATTGGACCGTTAGTCTCAGCCTCCCTAAAGGGGTGAAACAGACAGAATCTGCAAGCATACGGGTGCAAACTCATTGCAGCAAGGAGATGAGGTTCACGGGAATGTTCCAGCTGTTTCATGCTCAGTGGCCACCCCCTCATCTCCAAATAGAAACCCCAAAACTGGGCCCAAGGCCTGGAACCTGTACTATGTGTGTGTCCTGCTCAGGGGTCTGAGCATGAAGGAGCCTAGGAAGAACAATCTTGGCACCCGTGCTGTAAGCCCATAGCACACCTGGAAGGTTGCCTTGGCTGAGGCACCCAGGTGCCCAGGCTAGTCTGCCAAGGCTGGTAACAGCGTGGGCTTGACATAGACTTTGAAAACACTGAGCTATCATGGTCTCAGCGCCTTTAACTCAGCTGAGAATTAAATCCTACCAAGTTCAGGGTTAGGGTTAGGTGGGAAGGGAGGGAGAAGAGGACCCATGGTGATGTAACCTACAGAGATGTAAACCAACCCATTCTAGATGTGCAGGTCCAGTCACGGGGACTGACCGTGGGCAGAGCTCTCTGTGTTGGGTGTGAGGGACCTTTTGTGGGTCTCCAGAGGTGAGGCAGGGGCTTTACAATGAGGCCTTTGCAGCCTCTCTCCCGTTTCTTTCTGGTGAGCATGCCTGATGTAGGTAGAAGCAGTCAGCAGAGAATTCACGCAAGAGGTGAAGGGGACCAGGAGGGAGGCGTAGTCATGGCAGATGACAGCAAAGTAAGTCCAGTGGGCATTGCAGGAACCCATAGCCCGGTGACTTAGAGGCAACAGACAGGTATCCTTCACCACTCTGGAGGCCAGAAGTTTGAGACCAAAGCACTGGCGGACTCCATGTCTTTCCCACAGACTGCTGCCTTCACACAGTGCCCTCACACCACAAAAGAGGTGAGCTAGCTCTTTGGAGACTTTTACAAGGGCCAGACCCTCATTCATGAGGGCTCCTGTTTCACCTAAGCTTCGTCTCCTTACCCCACCGTCGAGAGGGCTGAGGCTCTAACACACAAATTTCAGACACACACCATTCAGATCATTACCTACTCCTTATGGACAGAAGGGTGGAAAAAGAGTTGGCCAGTTTTCCAAATGATGTCTGCTTTAAAAAAATAATTACTATAATATAAGCAAACCAGGCAGTTTTCTAGGATCCTTGGCAATAGGAAATCTCTTCACGCGTGACTTGTATAACAATTGTGGTTGGGGGGGGGCGGGTTATAGTTCAGATGGTAAAGTGTTTGCTAAGCATGCACTAAACCCCAGGTTTGATCTCCAGCACTACACAAACTAGATGTGGTAGCCTGGGTAGTCCCAGTGCTGGGAGGTGGAGCAGGAGGATCAGAAGTTAGTTCGAGGTCATTTTCAACTACATAGTAAGTTCGAGACCAGGGAGAGTTACTTCAGCCTCTCAAAAATAGTTAATCTATTTTTTTTAAAGTGTAGCCCAGGCTGGCCTTGATCAAGACCAGGGAGAGTTACTTCAGACTCTCAAAAATAGCTAATCTATTTTTTTTAAGATGTAGCCCAGGCTGGCCTTGAACTTGTGATCTTCCTGACTCTGCCCCCTTCAGCAAATCCTACCAGCCCGCGCCACCACAACTGGCCTAATCTATCTAATCTATTATTTTTTTTAAAAAGTTGTTTTTTTTTCCCCCCACTCACTAAAGAAATGAAGCCCTACTGGTTTAGGAAGAAATTCAAGTGTAGCAAATGGAGCAAATCTGTCTCTACCTTCATTTGTGTGGCCCTGTAAGTGTTTTGTAAACACTCCCCACAGCAGAGCCATGTGTGGGGGCCCTTGACACAGGTCTACCCTAGTATAGGTGAGCACAGCAGGCCTCAGGAGGGGGTGGGACACCCACTCACTGGGCATTACACACATCACTCCTACTCCTCATGCAGCTCTGCAGGAGGGGCACTATTATTCTTAATTTCCAGATGAGGGACCAGGCTCAGAGAGGTGAAGCCATTTGCCCATTACAGACAGTCAAGACACAGCTATGGTCAGGTCTTCTGTCTGGGTAGTGTATCTCACCTGCTCTGCAGGATGACAAGAGGAGGTGGGTCCATGTTATCTCACATCCAGCAAAGAGTGGGCTTGCCTGGTGGGAGGCACAGTGAGAGGCCAAGAGCCCCCAGTCTTTTGCGTTCAGTCTAGAGATGGCCAAAGAGGAATGGCCAAAGTGGACAGAAAATGAGCTCTTGGACCAGAGCCCCCAGGACCTCCAGGTACCCCGTGGGCGGGCCAAAGCACAGGTGCCTTTGCCTTTCTCTCTCTACCGTGTTTGTCAGTGGGAATGCCCTGCCTCCCTAGGCAGGGAAACCTCACACGCCTAATTGATTTTCTTCTGCCACGAACGTTGTTGAGTTGTTCATGCCAGTGGGGAACAATTGTCTATTTGTCGAGGAAGCTGATCTTCCCTTGTCTGCTGAAGGATCATGGGAATTGGGGGAGAAGGGTGGGCCTCACTGCTGCTTTAGAGAGGACCCCTCCCCCGAGAACCTTCTTCTGAGGCACACCTTTGCTTCTTGTTTGCTTTTGTTGTCCATCTTTCTCCTTATGTCCAGTCTGAGTCTCCTCAAGCCCCTGCCCAGCATATAAAGGGGGTAACAAGTCAGCCTCAGTATTTATCACTAATGCAGGCTGGAGCCACCCCTCTGGGGCAGAGTTTCACCATACTGCAAAGGGACAGGCCTCATCGAATTCAGTGAGCAAGGATCTCCTTGCAGGAGCCGACAGAAGGGTTCTTGATGCTGTGGAAGACGGTGGGAAAATTCTGGAATCTAATGCTGAGGGACGCATCTCTAAGTCAGATCCTATGTCCTAAGGCGTGGTCTTCATCACCTGAGACGCTAAGCCTTCATCTCACTGGGCTCTCAGATACCAAGGCTTCGTGGTTTTACCAGCCACATGAATCTGAGGGAGGTGATGTGGGACACGGGAGGGGATCTACTTGAGAAGGAAGGAGACCTTTGTCACTGAGTTTTGCCTTAAACTTGCTGTGTGACTACGGGGTGTCACTTTACCTCTCTGGGCCCAGTTCCCTCATTCACCAAGTGGCCCTGGCATCTGTTAAAATGCGGAACTCATGATCCTACGTGTGGAGCCTTCTCACCATAACCTCAGGAAGCAGGAGTATGTGGGGTCGGGTCCTGGAAGGGGGAGATCAGTCAAAGGATATCACATAGGTTTTTTTGTTTGTTTGTTTGGTTTGGTTTGGCTTGTTTTTTTTGAGACAGGGTTTCTCTGTAGTTTTGAAGCCTGTCCTGGAACTAGGTCTTGTAGAAGAGGCTGGCCTCGAACTCACATCTGCCTGCCTCTGCCTCCTGAGTGCTGGGATTAGTTTAGAGGGCTTTCAACACCTATTTTAGTGAGAGGACCCATTCCAGTGGAGCCTTTTTTGAGGTGCACCTTCATTTCTGTTTGCTTTTTAAAATGAAAATAACAATATTTATTTAATGTGTATGTATGTGTGCCTGAGTGTGTGTATGCGGTGTGTGTATGTGCACCACACGCACACAGCAGCCTGTGACAGTCAGAAGAGGGTTATGGGTCCTCTGGAAGCAGAGTTATAGGAGGCTGTGAGCTGCCATGTGGGGTCTGAGAACTGAATCTGGGTTCTCTGTAAGAGCAGTCAGTGCTCCCAACGCTAAGCTATCTCTCCAGACTCTTGCCTTAGTTTTGATGGATGTTTCTCCTCACCAAAGCACCCAATCCATCCCAGTCCTCTGATCAGTTGATTAATGAGGTCCACCAGGGAGATGGGGTGACTATCATGGGCAGAAGAGGTGGCTTGGGCAGGATGTGGGGCCAGGGGATGGTTCTGGGAAGTATGGAGTCATAGAAGCCGTACTGAGCCAACTGTATCCCTCCTCACACAGTGGGAGATGCTCAGCCCAATTCCAGCCTCAGTGGGGGAATCTGCTCAGCACCATTGCTGTGCTGTCCTGAGCCTTCTGAGGGCTGGTGCTCTGGTTGCTTCCTGGGGTGGAGAGATGGTCCCTAAGGAGCAGTCTCCAGAAGGTTCTTCAAAGGAAGTGGTGTGTGTGTGTGTGTGTGTGTGTGTGTGTGTCTGTGTGTGTGTCTGTGTGTGTGCATGAGCTGGGCAGGGAGGGATTCTGGAAGGCTTCTGCCCACCATGAAGGGCTGCATGGGAAAGGACTGGGCAGTGGCAGGGTGTGGAATCTGCACCCAGGGAGGCAGGGGATGGAGACAGGCAGCATCCGTTTCTCCTCTGCCAAACAGGAAGTGCTACCAGCCCTGGAGTGCCTGGAGCATGCAATGAGGTCATCTGTATGAAAGCACCAAGAGAAAAAAATAGCAGTGGGGTTATTTTTGATTTGAAAAGGATTTGCTATTATAAAACAGCTTTGTCTGTGAGGGGTCACATGACACGTAGGACCCTAGTGAGTAGATTGTCCCAGTCTTTGTCAAGGTAGAGAGTTAAACACAGTAACCCTTTTTCCTTGCTCAACTGTCCCATCCATGTTTGCCCCAATGAGAACATTTGTTCCTGGGTTCAACTATATATATGTTCTATGCATATATATGTTTTTCACAGACACATGTGCACACCTATGCATGCTATGCTCCTAATGTATTTTGTTATTGTTGTTTTGAGAAAGAGTCTCTATACTTTGTAGCCCTGACTGTCCTGGAACTAGCTCTGTACACCAGGCTAGCCTCAAACTCAGAGATTCACCTGCCTCTGCCTCCCTAGTACTGGGATTAAAGGCGTGCGCCATCACTGCCTGACTGCTTCTAGCTATTCTATCCCTATGCCTCATCTAGAAGGTTCCTCTGTCTCTGGCTAACTGGCAAGGGCATGGCGCAACAGCTTCCATCTCTCTGTGTGACATAAGATGGTTAGTGAAGATCAGAACTTCCTCCCCGGAGATGCCACGCAAGTCACCTCCCCCTGGGGAACCTTTTAAAAGAATAGTCTCCATAGCAGGCCTTAAACTTTGGGGGGAGAGTAGAGAGTGGTATTTGGGACAGGTTTTCTGTGTTTCCCAGGTTGGTTCTAATCTTAAAACCCTCCTGATAGAGCCTCCAAGTCTAGAATTACAAGTGTGAACCACCAATCAATCCGGCTAAGAAGCTTTCCATGCTACGTCCCCACTTTGAGGTGAACTGGAGCCTTACTGTACACATTTATCTTTTTATACACTCGGGGAAAAGAACGGAGATTAGAAAAAGAGTGAACATGTCCCTTCCTGTGTCCCACTCACAACTGTTCCCCACAGAGGCTGCTGTTGATGCTGAGTTCCGTCTCTCCTGAGTTCTGTCTCTCCTGAGTGTGGCTTTACAGACTGCAGGCTCCGCCTTTACTAACTCACGGTAGCAGTCATGTCCACCCTGCTCTCCAAGGAACCATGCATGTAAGGTGCATCTATAGCCACATGCAGGGACACACTGCCTTTCTTTAAGGACCACATTCCATTAAGTTCCTCCCTGGCTGTCACGTGATAGACGATTCTGCACGTGTAACTTCTGCTCACACAGGAAGGATGAATTCCCAAGAGTGTGCTGCTTTGCCGCCTGGTCACCAGGCTGCGGTCATGGTCCACACCATTCCGGATCTCTGCTGTCTGGGGCACAGTGAGGACATCTCACTGTGGTCTGAGTAGCAGCCTATTATAGCAAATCCATTCTCCTCTCCTGCGTTTCCTCCTTCTCCCATGAAGCGTGTTTTCTCTTTACTAGCCCTGAGTATTTGGAGAGCAATCCTGGAGTCTAAGAACCGTGTCCTGTTCTGGGTGACCCCAAACCTCTTGTTGGTCTAGAACTGTAAATCCCATGAGTGTGGGGGAATGGCTCTGGTGTGAAAGACAACGGTGATAAAAAGAAACCTTTATCGAGCTGGCCTGTGCTCACCTCCGAGCTGGCTTGGGAGGAGCTCTCCTCACACAGGAAAATGGGATGTTAGTCTTTGACAGTGTCTGGTCCAATGCTTTTCAGAGTGCGGTGTGACAGAAAATGTGGAGGCACTTTGACCCATTTCCCTTGAAAGTTCTCTGGGAATCTGGACCCAGCATTATTTTCTAGCATCTTCTAGGCCTGTTGTCATGTCCTCCCTTTCAGCAGGGCCCCACCACCCATCACTGGAAGGGCAGGGAGCCCCACAGGCTGTGAATTTCCTAGTGGCAGCTCAGGTAGCAGAAACAGTGTAAAAGCTGGGTGTAGTGGCACAATCCCATAAACTCAATTCTGGAGAGGCTGAGGCGGGAGAATCACCATGGGTTTGAGGCCAGCTGGGATACAGATTGAGCTCAAATCCAGCCTGAGTTACAGAGTGATACTATGTCTCAAAAAATTAAATTTAAATAAATCAAGGTGTCAGGGGGCCTGTACTCCCCCTAGGGTTGAGAGGAAAAGCCCTTTCCAGGCCGTACCAGCTATCCTTAGCTTGTGGCCACATCACTCTGATCTTTCGTGCCCTTTCCCTTCCCCCACCTCTTTGGATTGAATTTAGGGCCTCATTCATGCCAGGCGAGTGTGCTACCACTGAGGCCACGCTTGCCCCCTCCCCTGTTTCTGTTCTAAGAGCACTAGGATAATCCAGCCTCCCTCTTCATCATAAGACCCTTAATATAACCACGATTACAAAGATCCTTTAGCAACTAAGGTCACAGGCTCTGGGGGTTAGGACCAGATACTTTTAGGGAACATCCTGTAGCCTCCTATTCCAATGCTAAATATTTTTTTGCTGTCCAAAAATAACTGGACACCTTGCGTGCTTTTCATAGATTATATTTTTAGTTATGTTTGTATGTGAGGGAGTAGGGGGTGCACAGGTGAGTGCAGGTCCCATGGAAGCCAGCAGAGGGCAGTGGATTTCCCCTGGAGCTGAAGTTCCAGGACCTTGGATCCTCTGAAAGAACAGTAAGATCTCTTAAACAATGGTCATCTCTCCAGTTCTTGGGCATCCTGTGTTTTATTTTGTCAATTCCAGATGTTTAAAAAGAAAACATGGTGTGTGTGCGTGTTTTTTGCCTGAATGTGTGCGTGTTTGCCATGTGCCCTTGGAGATGAGCAGAGGGCATTGTATCCTCTGTGACTAGGGTTACAACAGATAGTTGTAAGCCATCGTGTGGGTGCCGGGAATCAAGCCCAGACCCTTTGGAAGAGCAGCCAGTCTCCTTAACTGCTGAGTCATCTCTCCAGCCCTGATTGGACACCTTTATCTGGAAACCCAACTATTGGAGTCAGCTGGAGTGCTGGTGATTAGTCATTGGTCCATGCCACAGATCCAAGCCTGTTCAAAAAGATTCATTGTCACTGATGAGGAACTAATGACTCATGGTGCCATTCTAGTGTCCAGGGGAACTTAAGGCACCCGACTTAACTTTTAAAAAGACAACTGTAACTCTCTCTCTCACACACACACCACACATATATACACATATACATATCACACACACACACACACACACTGCCAAATTGTGCATGTGTTTCTACTGTTAGCATGTAAAATCCAAATGCAGAACTGTAACTACTCTCTAGAAGGTAGAGAGATGAGCATATAGGCCATTGTCCAACGTACTTCCCCTGTACATTCCTTTACTTCATTCATGAATCCATACCCACTTATTCATCCGTTCACTGGTGACTGGCACTCATTCTGTATGCCAGGGGCTGAGGACACAGAGGGGAAATGCCCCTCAACATATGGGCGAACTGAGGAGCCTGTTCCCCAGGGAGGCTTGAAAGAGTGGAATGAGACGCTGTCATGGGAATCACACATAATGGGCATAAGCAATGAGAAAAGGGGAAAAAAATCAATTTGAGTTGAAACTAGACAGAAACTCGTTAATTTACCAATTATCTTTAAATTCTTTTTCCTATTTTTAGCCTTTAGTTTCAGGGTGGAATAACTTGTATCCAAAGATAAGTTACTTAACTGGGACTGAGTTAAACTGGGGTGGCTCCTCCTCTTCGTGTGTCTTCTGGATCCCTGGAAATATGGGTGAGCATGGGCCTTGGCCCCAGCCTCACTCGGCCACTGCAGGACAGCCTGTCAAGTCCTGCAGCCTCCACCCACTCCTCCTCAGTCCCATGGGGCTGCCTGGACTGTGGGCGTTTTCTTCTCACCCATCCCTCATTGCTACAGTGTCAGGGAGCACTGCAGCCACAAATGACACTTATGCCTGAGCACTGCTTGTGTGGGATAGTTTGAGCTTTTATTTTAAAGGAGAAAGCAACCTGTGTCTTTATTTATCATCTGGTACAAACTCTCAGGTCTTGGACCAACGCAGCCAGGCAGTCAGGCAGCCATTTCTTTGTCTCTGAGGGGAATGTGGGGATATCTGTCTGTCTACACTCCTGCTCAGGGCTGCAGTTAATCAATGGCAGGACCCACTCAGGTGAGTACAAGGATTAAGGAGAAGTCCTGGGTTCAAATTCCCCATCTGGGGGCAGGAGAGATGGCTCAGTGGTTAAGAGCATTGGCTGCTCTTCCAGAGGACCCAAGTTCAATTCCCAGCACCCACATGGCAGGACACAACTGTCTGTAACTCCAGTTCCAGGGGATCTGGCATCCTCACATAGATGTACATGCTGGCGAAACACCAATGCACATAAAATAAGAATAAATAAATCCAAAATAATATTCCCCATCTGCTTTAAACTAGTCAGGTGATTTCAGATGCTCCTTGACTTTCCTAAACCCCACCATACCTCCCCAAATCTCAGTGTCTTGATGTCCTTTTTCTAAATTAGGAAAAAAGAACTTTGTTAATTTGTGTGTGTGTGTGTGTGTGTGTGCGCGCACAATATGGTTTGCATGTGTGCCCCAGCCAAGGTAGGAGGAGAACCTCTGGGACTCGGTTTTCTCCTTCTAGTGTGGGATTAAAGATGAAACTCAGGCGGAAGGACTTTCACTCAGCAGCCTCTCACCATGTCAGGCGAGTGCCCTACCACTGAAACACACCCTTGAGGAGAAAGAATTTTTTTTCCTTTCTTTTGTTTTTCAAGACAGGATTTCTCTATGTAGGCCTGGTTGTTCCAGAACTTGCTCTGTAGATCAAGCTGACCTGGAGTTTGGAGATCTGCTTGCCTCTGCCTCCCCAGTGCTGGGATTAAAGGCTTGTGAAACCACTGCTCAGCAAGAATTCTTAATGTACAGGTTTGTGTCGAAAATTAAATGACATTATGTAAATTTTAAAGTAAAGTACTATTTCCTCGATTATAACTTGGGGTTCAAGTGTCCTTTGCAAATTTGGGACCCCACACAGGGGTAGGGTTTGTTCTACTAGTAAGTGGCCACCCCAGGGGCCTCTCTATTAGAGTCACAGTGAAGATAGTCACGAGTCTTTTCTTTTTTCCTGGAAGGAACCCCCATAAGCTCATAGGTTCGCTGTCTTAGGGTTTCTTTTTTGGGGGGTTTCTTTTTTAATATTTATTTATTATGTATACAATATTCTGTCTGTGTGTATATGCCTACAGGCCAGAAGAGGGCACCAGATCTCATTACAGATGGTTGTGAGCTACCATGTGGTTGCTGGGAATTGAACTCAGGACCTTTGGAAGAGCAGGCAATGCTCTTAACCATTGAGCCATCTCTCCAGCCCTAGTCACGAGTCTTATGTGGCACAATCTTTGACAATGACCAACGTGACCAATCTTCTATGGGCTGTCTAGTGGGCCACTGAGAGAGATACCCTTGTCCTTGTCCCTGCTGCCACACACATACAGGGCTGCCACAAACACCCAGTCTGCAGTGCCGCAGGACCCACTAAGTGGAGACTTGCTCTCCAGGGTCTGTGCCCTTCAGTTTGAAGGACTTTCTTGTGGAAATTCTCAGTTCTTTCTCTGGATACCTTTTATAGACTGAAATGACCAGAGAGAGAGAGAGAGAGAGAGAGAGAGAGAGAGAGAGAGAGAGCGAGCAGAAACTGGGTGGAATCTCAGATGGTTCGCATATGGTATCTTCTCTTTGCAGCTGGTAGATTCTTTAAAAATTCTGCTAAGAATGTGGGAGGCAGCAAGGAAGAGGTACCATCTCAGTCAGAGCGGGGAGCCCTGGCAGATGGATCTCAATTCTCAATACCATAGAAGAGCCCTGAGCCAGTCCCGGTGACAGAACCCGAGCCTCACCTGTGACCACCTCCCTCTGTTCCCATCACTCCCCTCTTCTGGGTCCCATACTATACAAAGCACAGGAGTCTGTGAGTGCAGAGTCAGGGATAAATGGGCCGGAAGATGCACACCATAGGGACACTTGTCCACCAATCGCTGCCCTGACTCTCCTCCGGGCAGCAACAGCAGCTGCCTTTGCCTGCCTTGTTCAGGACAACTGTCCCCTGTAACTCTCTCCCTGGAGACACTGCCTCGCTCTTCCTTGAGTTTATTTGCACACTGCTCCCCTTGTACCCATCTTCCAGCCTCTGATCGTTCGGAACCCTGTGGCACTGGGTGGCTGTGAGCTGGAAGATTTTAAAAGAGTCGGGTTTGGTAAGTGTGGACCAGTCCATGCTGCTAAATTTGGTTCTGCCGTCATGGGCCACATGAAGCAGCAGCCTGGTTTAGAGGCTTGCTTTCAGGTTAAAATAACTTCTCCAGGCTCGTGTTACAAGTGACCCATTCGCAGGGCATGCTTCCCAGGTCCTTAGCACTACAGACAGGTCCTTTGGCTCCTGCAGAAGTCCTTTGGGTTGGCAGACAGTGTGGAGCCTGATGGAGGCGGCCCCAAGGCTTGACGGAATAGACCTGGGTTTAAGGCACCATCTGGCTCTTTCCTAAGCTCCCCAATTTTTTTTGCTCTTCTGCAAAGAATGCTCCCCATGATCCAACCTCATGGGAGAACAAGGAGGACCAAGGCACAGTTTTTAATAAAATAAACCCAACCAATAATTGCTGTGTTCTGTGTGTCTTCATACAGCCAGCCGGATCTGGATCACGGGGGAGACAGGCTGATTGGCTGGTCTGAAGTAGAACAGATAGCAATCAAATATCTCATAGAAAATGTGCTTTTTATTTTTAGGTGTTCAGACCAGTGGGACCGTGGATCAGCAGGGAGACTTGTTTTATTGAAACAGGTCAGGCTCACCCAACACCAGCCTGCGTAGCTTAGGAGCACATGGCTGCATTCACCCAGAGTTCTAGCAGGCACACCCTGTAATCCCAGCACCCAGGAGGCTGAGATAGGAGGACTTCCACGAGTCTGAAGTTCTCTTGAACTATCTAGTGAGATCTAGGCCAGTCTAGGCTCCAGAGTGAGAGACCCTGTCTTAAAACAAAACCAGAATATTCTGGGGTCTGAGTGCTGGTTGGCTGACTGCGCATGCACCGGGGTAGTAGGAGAGCCAGGCGACACACTGTCTCTGTTCTCAGAGGACAGACAACAAGATGGGAATGACACAAAGCAAGACAAGACAATGACAGCTAGACATAAGATACTGCAGTGGGGATGATGGGGAGAGGAAGAACGTGGAGCTCCCGGATCTAGGGTTCACAGGTGGGGATAACTTCAGCGTGGACAGAGACTGTGTGGTCTACACACGTGAGGAGAGCACCGTCTGCACAGTGCCATGTGGATGGCAGCAGCAAGTGGTGCCATCTATGAAGGAGATATGGCTGGCAGTGAGAAGTGGGAGGTTCAGAGTCTGGGTGATGGGCATGAGGGCAGACTTGGCTTAGCAGGTGACAGAGAACTTGACGGGATTTATGGGTGGACAGGGACATGACTGACATGTTGCTCCCGGGAGAGTCTGGCAACAGAACGCAAAATGGGTTGGACATAAATTTTAGAACTCTCTCTAGGAAACATCGTTTCTATAATGATGCCAGGGTAAGGACGAAACTCATTCTGGTGGCAGTGAAAGCAGAAGCAGAGAGACAGAGCCGGGTGGGTGGTGTCTGCAGGAAACTAGTGGGTCCCTTCCACGATGTGGAGGGAGGAAAGCTTAAGGCTGGAGTTTGCCACACAGGGGACAGGACGGTGGCAGGGCGCAACAGTCCAGGGGGGAAGGAACATATGGTAATGGGTCTTGGGCTTCTAAAGGAGCAGTGCGGTGGGATGAGTCAACACTGAAGCCCAGCCTTGAGGTGAAGCCAATGGCCCCTGTCAGGGTGGGGTTATACAATGGTCCTCCAGATTTCCCAGTGGCCCCATACTTCAGGAGCCCTTCCATTCAGGCTGCTCAGTATACAGTTCTGGGGGTTGGGAGGGCAAGAAGACAAGCCAATGAACTTTAGCTGCCGCTCAGTTAAAGCCATTCTGTAATGAGCCACCGGAGGGTCACGCTATCAAAGTCAATGTCTGGCTCTAATTGACTCTTGCCTTAGTTGATTCTTGTCACATGCTAACACTGACTGGCAGGCAGAAGCCACCCTGGGAATATTTAGAATATGAGGTTCTGTATAAAGCCTGCATCAATTAGGAAGAAAATGAAAATTCCATAAAAAAAAATGGGAACGCTCCCAGGAAATTCCATTCAAGGGTCACAACTTGAGCCCAAGAGAAGTCCCAGCTCCTTTCCGGAGAAGCCAGCACTGGCATGGGCTAGAAATCCCTGGAGGTTACCGCACCTAGTGCCCTGCACCCTGACTTTGGGTCTCCTCCTTCTCTCTAAAATGGAGACAGACGTGGCTACTTCAGATTGGACTTTGGCCACCTGTTCTTCCTTCTGGGTACAGCCTGTGCTGACCTGGTGTCCACCACAGGGGACCAGCTGCCCCCGGCTGGCTGGAAACAGGGACAGGGTGGCAGCAGCTGTGCCATGTCAGGCATCGGGCTCATTCAGCCCACGAGGGACCTCTGATCAGGCATCCCCTGCCTGAGCACTGACTTCTGAGATGCCCGAAGGAATTCCTATGGATTGTTTCATTCAAGTTCTGTGAAAACTGAGGCTGAGGCCTTACCATCCACTCCACTTCAAGGGGAGACGGGAATCATCCCCACTTCATAGGCGAAGCACAGAGGTCTCCTTGTTTGCCAAACATCTCTGATTGGCCAATGGGAAATGTAATTAAACTCAGGATGCAGCAGGGGATGATGGCCAACACTATGCGGGGAGCGGTTCACTGGCTTCTCTAATTCAGTCTTGCCAGCGACAAATGATGGATCAAATCTTTTAAAGTCTTATTTTAAGCCTTGGTCCTGACTGTCAACTTAGACCATGAATCCTGTTTATCAAAAGACTTTTTTTTCCCCTGCAATTCTCCATCAGCCATTAAGCACACGGATGTGTTTGTTTATGTTTTTATGATACCAAAAGGCAAGCATTTTCAGTGTGCTCAGTCCTTATTAGCACTCTGCAGGGAACAGCACAGCCACGATTAGCCTTTTCCCAGGCACAGCTGAGGGAGGGACTCTGGAGCCTGGAGGAGGAGCCCAGCACTGAGCCACCCGGGGCTATCATTCCCAGGGATTATTGGAGGAGAATATTCAACAGGCTTAAAGAAGGTCCGGGGAGTGCGTAAAGATTTTTCCATTGATCGAATTTAGGATTTTTTTTTTCCGTACAAAATTTATCTTTCTATTCTGATCTGGCTGCGTAGGGATGGGACTGAGGCAGAACCAGTGTGCCCAGAACGGATTGAGGCCATGAAGTATTTCCTGTGTTTTTTTGGGAAAAGACTAGGCAGGGAATAGGCTGGTAGTTTCCCCAAATGCTGCCCTAGTCTTCTAGGCCATGGGCAGCTTTGAAAGAGACCTGTTCCTACTGGTCCACACTGTGGCACTGTGGTTTCCACTGTGCCCCAGAGGCATCTGGCGGTTACGCTCTTGAATTCACACAGCCAACTTTTCCTCTGACTAGTAACATAAATGTACTTGGATGCTGAAGCACTGCCAATATCAAAGTTAAAAAGTGACCAGGTTTTCAGCAAACTCAATATAAAAACTTCAGACATGCAATAGCAAATATTCACATTTATGGTTGTGGGTAACCAAAGACAGTCTTTAAGCTGAAACCTTCTCTTAGGACTGATCTCAGATTGTTAACTCTTCTGCGAACTCCTTTTTTTTTGGGAGGGGGGAGGCCACCAGGGAAGGACATGACAAGACAAATAACTTGGTGAAATAAGTGTTCCTGAGGCTTGGTGGGGGTGGCTCAGTGGGTGAAGGGCCTGCCACACAAGCATGGAGAGCCAGGTTCAGACCCCAAGCACCCACATAAAAACCAGCTGTGGCAGCATCTGTCCCTAACCCCAACTGTCCCCACGCTGCTGCCACTGAATCAATGTGAGCAGAGTTGTACAGCTGGGAGCCTTTGGCAAGCAGAGTCGCTTGACCTGGCCAAAGGACGGGGGAGGCCCTGTTAAGGACACTGTTAGAGCTAAGGTTTAGTGGAAGCCAGAATGACCGGGCAGTGGGGGAGGGGTGACAAGTGGACCCTGCTGGCTAGTCAGTCTACTGGAATGGAGCGTTCAGGGAAGGTGTGGAGGGGCCGGAGAGGTAGCTCGGCAATTAAGAGCAACACCTGCTCTTCCACGGGATCTGGGCTCGAGTCTTGGCACCCACACGGCAGCTCAAAACTGTAACTCCAGGTCCAGGGCATCTGATGCCTCTTCTGACCTCCACAGGCAAAGGCACACACATGGTGCACAGGCATACATGCAAACAAACATTTATACATATAAAATGAAAAAAAATTTTAAAAATAAAATGTGGAGCCATAGAGGGAGACACCCAACCTCAGTCTCTGGTTTCCAAATACTCACAACAGGCAAGCACGCGTACGGGGGTCGAAGGAATTTAAATTTGAGCCTGATGTGTTTTCTATGTGAAGGATTTCAGAGTTCTGGGGGCCTTAGAGACAGGCAGGAATACACCTGCCTTTCACTTAACACAGAAGTCTCCCTGATAGGTACCTTCCTGGCCTCTTGCAGTAAGAAATGAAAGATCAACTCATCAAGGCTAGGGTCCACAGGGCTTGTCTGCTGCCAGGGCAGCCTCCTGCCTCAGCCAAGCTCTTGCTCAAGGTCATCTAGGCTGTGGGAAAACTTCTCTGTCTATCCTGTTTGCTATCCTAATCATATAACGTGAGCCATCACATAGCTATTACATCTTGTTACAACAGCTGCATCACTTACGTAAGTACAAGCTAGGAGCTGGGGAGACATCAGTTAAATGCCTCTGTTAAAAGCATGAGGACCCACACTGCCTCACCTGGCTTGTATGGGGGTGCTGGGGATCGGAACTCAGGTCTTTATGCGTGTGCGACAAACATTTTACCTCCTAAGCCACCTCCCACTAAGCCTAGGAACCCTTACTTTAGGTTTACAGAACTATTGATGCTCATCTGTAACCCCAACATGTGAGCTCAAGCAGGGATGGAGACAGGAGACCCCAGAACTCATGATCCAGCCAGTCTAATCAATTACCTAGCTCTGGATTCATCAAGAGATGTTGCCTCAAAAATAAATAGGGGGCTGGAGAGATGACTCAATGGTTAAGAGCACTAGCTGTTCTTCCAGAGGACCTGGGTTTGATTCCCAGCAGTAACATCACAGCCCACAAACATCTGTAACTCCAGTCCCAGAGGATCCAACATTCTCTTCTGGCCTCTGTGGACACCAGTCACATACATGGTGCACACACTTACAGGTAGACCAAACATAGACATAAAATAAAAACTTTTAAATAAGTAAACGAATAAATAAGGTAGAAAGCAATGTAGGAAGGTATCTGGTGTTGTCTTCTGGCCCCACTTGCATATATACATACATATAACATGTATGCACATACGCCACCCAAGACTGCACACACACGCACACATAAATAAATTTTTCCCCAAAAAAGTATGAGTAAGTTTCAGTGAGATGGCTAAACAGATAAAGGCCTGAGGACCTGAGTTTGAGACCCAGGATGTAGATGTTGGAAGGAGAGAACTGACTCTCACAAATTGTTCTATGAACTCTGCAGGTGAACTGTGGCATGTATGCATGCATGCACACACATTAGTAAATAAACACATGTGGAAGGGGAGCAGAGAAAAATGTAGCGCTCAACAAAAATCAATAAAATAAAATAAAAAATAAAAAATAAATACATGTCATGTCTCTCTCACACACATTCAAGGGGCTGGAGAGATGGGTATGTGGTAAAGAGCCTGTGCGGTTCTTGTAGAAGACTCAGGTTTGGTTCCTAGCACTCACACCTGTGACTCATAACTACCTGTAAGTCCAGCTCCAGGAGATCAGATCTGATGCTCTTCGGCCTCTGAGGGCCCCCTTACATACATGGCACACATTCACACACATAACTAAACAAACAAACAAACAAATAAAATTAAAAATGATTCCTAAAAGTGATTCAAAAATGATGTATCCTGATCTTAGTCTTGATCCCAGGGCAGAGAAGACTTCTCTAGCATGTTATATTGAATCACACATGGCTCTGCTTGTTAGGTGTTTGGAATCCCTAGGCTCCATCTCCCATGAGTGAGTTTTACTTAACATTACTCTGCCTTTTGACATCATTTGCCATGAAGGCCGTTCACCTACTGGCTTCTGTGGGATGGGAATCACTCCCTTTGAAATCTCCCCACAGGCATGGCCTTCCCTTTACTACCATTACTTTCTCAGTCCTGAGCAGTGACTTTTATTCAATGAGTAAACCAGAAGCCCTCTGGGCCTGACACAGGGAGCCAGGTCACCCTTTCCGGGAGGGAGGGAGGGAAGGAGGGAAGAAGAGAGGGAGGGCCAGTGCCGGGCATGCAGGGAAGGCTGGTGTGGGGAGTTCACAGTTTATTCCTGGCGTGGAGCAGGCTTCAGGAAGGAAGCAGACAGAAGCAGGACAACAGATAAATCCCTGTGCCTGCTGTGGCAAGAGTCCTGTGTGTACATTTAAACCTGGGTGTGTGTGATCTTGGAGATCCACTTCCGCCCAAACAACAATGCCTAGTTCCAGAGGATCTGGGCTTCGTTCCTACTTGGTATAACTTATCCATTACAGCATATTCCAATAGTGGCTCAAGATGCCTCCATATGCTATATCACAGGTGCCCATCCAAAGGATCCTGTGAAGGATGCCATTTACTGAGCAGGCACATGCCAGGCCATGGTGAGCACCACATTACCTATTTAAACTCCTTGGCAACCTTCTAGACAGACATTATTATACCCTGGGTCACATATGAATACGTTTTAAAAAACCCAAAAACTCCCCAAGAAGCTAAGCACCACCTTATGTTGGATTGCTGGGGAAGCTGGGACTGGTATCCAAGGACTCTAAACCAAATGACCTCTGCTTTCAGGCCACTGCTCTGTGCTGGGCACCTGCTCTCCAGGCACTTACACTTCCTTGAGTAGCTGAGGTACAAGATACATTTCCTAGGATTTCCTATCAAGTAGCTGGTTGGGCTCAGCGAAGAGCCTGCTGGACCATGAGCAGAGAGAAAAGGGTAAGATAATGGCCTGGAAGTCACTCGAGCTTTTACTTTGCAGAAGCCTGGTCTACGCACACCCCCAAGAACAATCCAGAGTGCCACAGGTATCTGGGGTGAACTCAACACTGCCTCCCCAAGAAGTCTAGCAACTGGAGGCAGGGAAGGAACTCTTGGCTAGCCACTCCTTTGGCAAAGTGACAGTAGTGAGGCAAGCGTGACAGTGTGGGCTCGGTCCCTGGCACGGGTGGGGTAGGCGGAGGCCCAAGCAGTCTCCGTAGCACCAGAAACAACGCAAATGCAGCTCAGAGTCTCACCGGGCAGCCAGCACAGCCTCCAGGGCCACTGTTGCCCAGGAAGACCCGGGATGCTTGCAATGAAGGCTTCTTGTGCCCACAGCTCTACATATGTTTCAGAGCTGGGCCTCAGCTATGGGTGCCAATGTTCTACCTCTGGGAGGGACAGCATCTAAGACATCCCCCAACACTTAGTGACTTCACCCCAACCACAGCTGAATCAAAATTTGACTGATCTTCCAATCTTTGTGTAGATATGTTTTGTTTGAGTGTGTGTGTGTGTGTGTGTGTGTGTGTGTGTGGTGTACAGACATAATTGTATGTATGTTCACGTTGGGTGTCTTCCTGCATCATTTTCCACCTTATTTGTAGAGACAGAATCTCTCAGTGAACCTGGAGGTTGTAAATCTGACTAAACTTTCTGGAAAGAGCACAGGGACCCACCTGTGTCCACCCTTGCCCAGCACTAGGGAAACAGATGCATACCACAGCACTCAGCTTTTATGTAAGTGCTGGGGATCTGAAGTCGGGAAGGTCCTCATGCTGGGGGAGAGGCACTTTAACAGCTGAGCCATCTTCCCAGCCCTCCATCCCCTAGTCTTAATTAACAGTTATCTCTGAGTCAATCATGCCTGGCTGCCCTTTCGCATAACAGATGAGTCCAGGATTCCTGAATCAGGTGGGGGTTAATGCCCCCCCCAGAAGATTCCCTCTCTGTTTGATAAGCAGAGCACCAAGATGGAGCAAAGTCCTTTGCTCCAGATGTCAAAATCAGCACTGAACACTTAAATCCCCACATCTGTAACTCAGTCTAGCCTGTGATCCAATCAGATTCTTGCAAAAAGACTGGGTGGCTGGAAAGCCTGACTAGGTTCCCAGGCTAGCCCACAAAGGTCTATTAAACCTCATGGAGCTTAGCTGTGTGTCACGTGCTGAGCATCCTGCGTTGGTTATGAACTCTCTCTGACTGCAGCATCTCTGTCAGGGATGGTAACAGTTACACTCTGTAAGTGAGGTAGCTGTGAGGACCACATGAGGTCATCTCCAGCAGCATGCAGTACTCCTAGAAGACATGAAATGTATGTAACTGAGATAAAAGGTGCCAGAGAAATACCATTTCTACAAAAGGGCTTCCCCATGCCAGTACCAGTGACATTTGGGGACTGTCCTGTAATGTTTAGCAGCGTCTCTGGCCTCTACCCACAAGATGCCAGCAGCACCCCCCCAACTACTTTCCAGGCATCTCAGCAACCATCTGAGGATGACGATTTTCCAGGAAAAGATCTATTGAGCAGCTAGGGAGTCCTCTCTTTCTCACCTGGCCAGGTACCCCTAACTCCTGTGGGTTAAGTAGCCAGATGGGTGTTTCTGGGGGTGAAGAGAAATGAGGGTCTCTGAAGTGTTGATGAAAACAGAATGAGGACAGTGGAGGGAGCAGAGCGGGTGAGGGTTCCCACCTGCATCCCAGTCACCTGCAACAGGACTGTGACCACCCCATAGGTGGCCTCTTTTCCCCTCTCTCCACTCTTTTTCCCCTTTTCACCACCAAGGGCCCAGGTGAGCCACCTGTGGAAGCTATGGGAGCAGCAGTAGACCACAGGCAGCTGTCTGGGCACCAGCTGGATATGCAGGAAAATAGATTGGATTTCTCCCGAGGCTTCCCAGATGCTGTGACCTTGAATATGCATCCCACTCTACTTTCTCTCCGATACCCTCTTGACCTCTGTGTCTCCATTTTGTTCACTTATCTGTTAAATGATTATGGGCCAAATACCCATTATATGTCTAGCTCTGTATTAAGTCTCTTAGGGTATTTTTTGTTTTACAATCTCTTTTGAAGTGATTCGTTTTCAAGGGGGGATCAAGAAAAATCTTAACTAAATAAATAGAAGGGAAGGCATAGTTGGAAAGGTTCTTATATTCAATTGGAAAAACAATACATCTTCACACACACAGCCAGGGAATCACAAAAGTCATATACAACATACTGAGGAGAGATGGAGAAAAACAAAAATCCTTAAAGTTTTAAACCAATAGACTGGATGTGTTGATGTTAAAGGAGAGCAGTCTACACAAAGTCAGTCTACACAAAGGGCACCAGAGCCTTGTCTAGCCTTCCACTATCTAGCCTTCCAAGGACGAGGGGTCAAAGAGCTTGCTTAGTACAAGGGCTCATTTTCCCACTGAGAACAAGCCTGGCCTCACCTCAATCAAACCATTACTACGTTTTCTTCTTGCAATTCCTGGGCACTATCTGCTTCCTTTGTTCATCTCTAGGGAACAGAGTCTGCCACTAGAAGCCACTTAAGAACCACACCCTTCCACCACCATGCAAGTGCGTGTACAGGGTTTGTGCAGGGCCAGAGAGACACACCATGGGCTGGCTTTCACTCAGCCCCTCCCCCCAAAAAACCTAGCCAAGCTAAGGAATACTCAAATCATCTTAAAATGACTTCCAAAGCCAAGTCAGGTTACTGCTGTAATCTATGCACATCTGCCAGCAAGGCAAATGGTGCACAAAATCAGCAGGCATTGCAGGCAGCTGGGGGAGGGACGGGCACACTTAGCTGGATAACCATTTATTTAGAGAAGCTTTGCAAAATGGCGAATAGGCAAGCAGTTCTTATGTGGCGGGCACAAATGGCAGCATCAAACACAGACGACATCTCAGAATTGTAACCACAGAATTAACCTACAGAAGGTCCATACTTCTTTACTGCTTTGAGACCCGACAATTGAGGATCTTGCAAAATTTGGAGAGCCCAGGTGAGAGCCAAGAGAGACCTGGAGGGAATGTTTAGTCTGTTCCAGCTCCCATCATCCACCCAATGCTAACCAGACGGAAAAAACGACTTGGAGCTACAAGTTCCTGAGCGCTACAGGGTGAATAGGGCCTCAGGGACATAAAAGGGCTCACCCACCTGCTGAGGTAGTGGTTGAAATCTTAGCTCTTGTTGGGTACTTGAACCCCTTTGCTTGAGCCCAGGTTGGCTCAGCGCGCCACAGTCTCGGCTTCAGCACAAACTCCTAGCTTTGAAGTGAAGCAGGTTTGTTAAAGCTAGGGCGGGACCAGGAACGGAACCTCTCAATCTCCGCAGAAGGGCCAGGCAGCAACCCCTGATGATCTTCCATTAACAACTCAGGCCTTGGCGACCACAGTACGTCACCCGACTGCCAATACAGTGCAAAATGGAGCGAGTTCGAAGACGCGTGGTCCGTGCTTTGTTTCTGCACTTGGTGAAATGTTCTTCTTCCTCCTCCCGTCGATCTCTCACCTACAGGACTGTGACACCTTTGCCCAATTGGCCACAATAGAAAAACCTCCCTCTCAGGCTTCCCTATTCCGCGACCACTCCAAGAGCCTGGCTTCTTCTGGATTAAGAATCCTGCTCCCAGCAGTCCGTCATGGGACAAGGGACGTGTCATATTTGAATCCATCCTTCAGCTGCTAGAAATCTCCATCAGGCGGGCCCCCGACACGACGCCACCTCCTTAGGCCGCGGTCTGGCCGGGAGAGGGCGTTCCACCCCCAGCCGAGACATTTTCAGAAATGCAGATCAAACTGGGCAGCCGACGTGGGCGATTCGGCCCTTAGGAGGTGCTTGCTCGGTTTCAGAACTGCACGCCTGCACCAGTATTTAGTGGTAGAATTAACCAGAAAACCTCCAAGACTGGGGCTTACTGCAGGATGGGAGAGGCTGCTGGGACCTGTTCGATTTCCATCCCTCTCCGGTTTCAAGGGAGGTTGTAAATATGGACTTTTAAGTGAAAGTCCTTCATTGAAATAATATTAACAAAATAATATCAGTCAGTATGCCTATAATAAAAACACACCAGATGTGCCGATCTGGATGGCTATAAGGTTGCCGGTGCCAATGAGAATAATGCTCAGGTCAGGGATGAGGAGCTCCTTCCCCGAGTCTTCAGTAGGACAAGCTACCCCAGGATTCCCACTCTTTGCTGAGGAAGGGGCCGGGTAACGCCCAGAGGTTCCTCCTCTGGCTGGTATGGTTTCCATGGCAACCGCTAACCCGCCTCCTTCCCCATGGGTTGGGAGGGATGGGTGTGGCCGCTGCATCCCAGGGGATCTTATGCCCCCTTCTCACACTCTCCCACCGGGAGAGGCAAGAGGGCTCAAAGGTGGTGGTGGTGGGGAAGTCAAGTTTGCCGAATCTCCCCATTCCCGAGAGTGATTTGGAGCCCCTAGCAGTGAAACATGGTGGGGTGTTGTCTCCAGGACGCCCTGGATTTGGGGAGGGAAGTGGTTCCTCTGAGGACACCTGCCACAGGAGAATCTACCTCGAATCCCACCGTGTGGCTCAGTTAATGCTCCCTGAAGCTGTGCCGAACTGGGGGAGAGGGATGCGCGGGGTCACGTAAGTTCTATGTGTGCCCTGGGGGCTGTGACTAGACCCCAGCAAGTCAGTAGATCCAACAAAGGGTCTGAAATGAGTGGTGGGGGGAAAAAAGGGATGGAGTTGCGCGCAGCGCGTGGGTAAATATCCTCGTCGAATGAAAGCCAAAAAATCAGGGCTAGGTGGGCAGATCCTAAATCACACAACCTCGATGAACAAAGCAGCAAGCTCCCTTAGAAGACCACAGGTGAACGACTGCGTGAGCACTGCGCAGAAGCTAAACGCCAAGATGTCCACGTTCATCATGCCCCTGCTCTTTAACGCGAGTCTCAGCGGGTCCTCCAAAGCCCGGCCACAGCACTTGGCACGCTACGATAGAGACGTGACTCGCCGCAAAAAGATGGCACCTCGCGTTTAGAGGGGGAAAAAACCGGGGGAGGGGTAGCAGCGGGAGGAGACACATCCTACTTTCCCCCTCCTCTCCCACCCAGGTCCACACCCACTGCCGCAGTGAGGGGCGAGCCCTGCGCGCCAGCCCGTGCCTCCGGCAGGGAGCGCACACGCCGGGAGCAGAAAGCAGAGAAAGGAATCCGCCCTGAAAAGCACCTGCAGCCCTCGCGCAGGTCTGTGCTGGGTTGTGACGGTGCGAGCCTTCGAGCGGGGAACCGCGGCTGGCAAGCCCGCTGAC
This sequence comes from Dicrostonyx torquatus, assembly GCA_028555095.1. Classification (NCBI taxonomy): domain Eukaryota; kingdom Metazoa; phylum Chordata; class Mammalia; order Rodentia; family Cricetidae; genus Dicrostonyx; species Dicrostonyx torquatus. Next base: position 8,710,388 of record JAQHUG010000032.1, on the reverse strand, counting down.
ACCGCGAAGCCAGGTGATCGATCCCTGCCTCTTCGAGCTTCCACATTGGGATCTGCGCACTACCTTCTCTCGGGCACGGCGCTGTCCCTGTCACTGTACCAAGCGCGCGCAGGGGGAAGGGCGGCTAAAGTGACAGCGCCTGGACCCCTCCCCATCCTCCCGATTCTTCCCAGCCCCCAAATGTCCCCTGCCGGCTTCTGAAGGAGGAAAAGGGGAGGGGGCGGGACACCGCCTTAAATCAGGGCCAGTGAAGGCCCCGTCAGAATCCCTGTCAGGAAGGTGTGGGAAGAGGCATGCAGGCAGTCATCTTTTCTAGGATCCAATCCACACCTTCCTTGGGACTGATGGCTATCAGGGACAGAGAAATCTGATTTCAGGTTCAGTTTCGGGGGTCATCGTTGGACCCCATACACACACACACAGACCCACGCCCATTGCGGCAAAAGGCTGCGATACAGAGTACAGAGAAACCCCCTCCCCTAGGTCACCGCCATCCGCGCCCCACCCTGCTGGCACAGACGCGCCCCCCCACCCCGTTTACGTGAAATGGATGGTGCAGACCCTAGCACACACAGACACACGCACTCACCCGCGTGCGTGCACCTCTTGCACTCGTTTCCTTCCCAGCTTCCTAGCGCCGAGGGCGCAGAGAGGTCCCCAGCATCACCCAGCGCCCTAAATCCATCTCTGGGGCGAGGGGCGGCAGGATGGCGCACAGGGCCAGATGGGGACCGGATTTCAGAGCTGCGGCACTTACCTGATGATCGACAGAAGGCGAGGACAGAAGAGGACAGAGGAGGAGAAGGTGGCTGTGGCGGCGGCGGCGGCAGAAGGTGGGCGGTGGCGGCTGCGCTGCTGCTGGTGCCGGAGCTGGTGGGTGGCGGAGACTGGGAGCGCGCGCGCCGCCGAGAGAGCGCGTTCCCGAGGCTGGCGGGCGGCGCAGGCGCGAGCCACGGGAGCGCGACCCTCGCGAGGGGGGGGCGGGCAGTGAGGCCTGCAGGGCGCCTTCCTCTCGGGCCACCAGGGGGCGCGCGAGAGCGACCCGCGGCCCTCCCTCCCCCTCCCCGCGCCGCCAGGCTTCGCCCATCTCCTCGCTTCCCTTCCCGGGTCCCGCCACGCCTCGGGCCTCCGCGCTGACCGCCGCGCGCACGCGCGTGCTCCGTGGCGCACGCGCACCCCGGCCTCCTGGGGTTGCAGCCTTTGTCTAGTCCAGGGGTCTCCTCCCTCTTTTTGGCTTTTCATTTCACCTTTGCAGGCTCGCCAGGCGGTACTCGTTGGACCCGAGGCCTCCTGCTGGCGTCTCCCAAAATGTGGATAAAGGCCACTTTTCCGAGGGCCGTTGTTTGCTTGCTTTCTTCTCGCCCCCTCCCTTTTTTTTTGGTTAATGGCCAAAGTGAATTATTTCCTTGACATATCCTCTTGAAACAGATTAACTTTGATCATAATACAGTTTTAGAATTTTCTTGCAAAAAAAATTTTTTTTTTAATCAAGGAGCATTCAAACCCATTAGGTATCTTAACCATGACCCTATGGAAGAAAAATTTTAAAATAGGTAAGTTTTAATGATGCTTACCACACTGCAAGGCATTTTCACAGGGTTATTTTTATCTCGTTTGTTGAGACACCTTTGTACAGCGTGAGAGCTGAATTTTTAAGGTGCTTGCTGGGGATGGCCACCTGCTGGATGTCAGGCTTCCATGTGGAAATTGGCCATTAGTCCCCTTTCTAGTCACCGAGGCGTGGGCTGTGGCTGTAGTTTGTTTGCCCAAAGCTCTTGGACAGCTGGAGCTTATTCAGATGCAAGGAAGAGGAGCAAACAGCCCTTGCCAGGGGGGGTGGGGGTGGGAGCATCTTGTCTTGAAGCTTTATGTCTTTCTTTCTTTTACATGACAGATTCTCACAAAGTATCCCTGGCTGGCCCTGGGCTCACAGAGATCCTCTGGCCTGTGTCTGCCTCCAGAATGCTGCGATTAAAGATGTGCTATTGTTAACAACAACAACAACAAAACCCTCCAATGTTGTACCAACTCAACTGGCTCACATCTGTAATCCCAGCATTCAGGAAGGCTGAGGCAGGAGGGTCACCAAGAGTTCAAGATCATCCTGGGCTGCATAGTGGATTTTGCTGTGCTTGCAGAGGACCTGGATTCCCAGCACCCACATGGCAGCTCACAACTGTCTGTAACTGCAGATCTGGGGGATCTCACACCCTCTTCCAGATTCTAAGGGCACCAGGCATGCCTGTGGTGCACATACATGCATGCATACATACTTAGCGGCAAAACATGGATACATCTTGGAACCAAATAATGTGCAAGGCTTTGGGCTAGATTTTCTGGCACCACCAACTTTTTCCCTATGGATTAATTATTTGGGGGGCTCTGGGTAGATGATGGAAGCGGCTCTCACTTCTTAAACCTCGGGTTCTGAATTTCTAGGTCTGAAATTGCTTTTCTTCTATCACCACCCTGCTTCAAGACTCCTACTTCAGTTCTGACGTCTAGGACCTTAGTGGTCTCCCTGCTCTCAGTTTCCCTTCTCTCCTGGTCAGTCAGGTTTTCAGACGTGATCCTTTCCTTCATATCAGTCTCTCGCCCAAAGATGTCTACCAGCTTCTAGACAGGTGCACTGAGACTCCTTGACCCAGCATTCAACTTGTCCCCTTGATCAAAACACTCCTCCCTTCCACTTTTATAAATCACAACTCTGTGGCTAGTTATAAATCTCTTCCCCACCTCTGTCTGTGCTCTGGGGTGCCTTTTGCCAACAAGTTCCCTGTTCTTTCTCCCACCCATGAATACCTACCTAAAAATCAAGCTCAGATTTTACCAAAGCCTTCTCCTATCGCCCCAAGTAGAAGGGATATTTCTGGTCTCTACAAGGAACTTAGCCAAATTATTCCCGAGAAGAGGAGTAGAATTAATATTTATCTTGCAGGGCTGGCATTTTATTATTGTCTCCAGTAGTTGCTTTTTCCTGGGTGGGGAATCCTACACCCTTGTCCATTATCAGCTATGTGATGCAGACCTGTCCAAACAGAAACATAAGGCTTGGCAAGTTTCTCTGTCCTTGACTTCCTTCCTACTACTAAAAAGACATATTGCCTGGGGCTGCCCCCACAGCCCAGATCCTGGAGTGGAAAGGCCTAAGATATATACATGAACAAAAGTTAAAATTTGTTGCAGAAGTCACCAAGATTTTGGGAGTTGATTGCTAGCATGACAAGAGCTGACTACGGCAATTTAATAAATGTGTGTGTGTGTGTGTGTCTCTGTGTGTGTGTGGTTTCTTATACAGTAACAACTTGCACTCACTAAATGATAAATTGTATTTATGTCATTATCATTTTCAAGGTCAATGCTTTTGTCACACTATATTTTCTTAATATGTGTCATCTGGAACCATCAAAGTGACACTACTTTACGTTCAAACTTATCATTATGAGCCCTTAATAGAGAGTATGATGGAGAACTGTCAAGGACCTAATGACACTGTAGTCTCCCGATACCGAATGTTCACATTTGCCTACACTAAATGGAGGTAATGAATGCTAGAGAGAGTTGTGAGCGAGTCTGTCCTTTAAATGTATGTGATGTGGAGTTGAGTGTTCATTCCAGATAATTTGATCACTGTGGGTAGCTAATGGCTCGCTAATGCAGGCCAAGAAAATGTATCCCCTTTCATCCCTCTGCCCCTCCCTCCTGTTGAAATAGAAAGCTCATGGCCTCTTGGGTCCAGCACAAACCCACACATGTAGGACCATAGAAGGCAGATTAGCATAAAGGAAAGGAAATTGACAGGGGTGGCAGGAACTGTGGGCCCAATCTTAGTCATCACGTGTGCGGTTAGACAAATTCATTACCTCTCCTGGCTTCAGCCCCTTTATTGAATAGTCTCAGATGGGGTTAGAGCCCAGATCGATAGTCTGGAAGCTCTGCCACTAAATATATTCACACACACACACACACACACACACATACACACACACACACACACACCCTGAGACACTGAGACACTGAGACAAACGGATCCTAACTAATGGTTCCACCCAGACTCCAGTGGTACAGGTACGCATTCCAGGTCGGGGTAAGTAAATTTTCCCTCCTTGAGAGATTATAGAACCAGGTCCCTTCCATTGTGTGGCTCTACCACTTCTTAGAGCCTTGTTCTTTGTGGGGATGAGGTTGGGTTGTTACTTATGGGTCCATCTGGAGACAGGGGAGAAGCGTGTGGAGGAGGTATTGGTTTTCTCAGAGGCTGGCATGGGAACACTTTAGTTATATGGTAGTCTCCAACTGAAAGATCAATAAATGTAGGAGACTTGTGAGTTCTGGAAGAAGAGGAAAAAGGATTTCGGTAAATGCCACTGTCTGTCTTATATATTCGTTGGTAGGAGCTAAGAGGACCCTGGGAAAATGAAAACTGAACTTGAGTCTGTTATGAGATTGTACGGATGTGATGAGTGTGTTGGGAGACCATAGAGGACAGAGAATGGAAAGCTACTAGGGAAAGATGAAGCCAATTTCTCCCAAGAAAGAAGGTGTGGCTCATACTTCTTTATCAGAGAGTGATCGTCTTAGTTAGGTTTCTATTGCTGCACCAAAACGTCATGACCACAAAGCAAGTTGGGAAGAAGAAGGTTTATTTGGCTTACACTACCACCTTGCTGTTCATCACCAAAGGAAGTCAGGACAGGAACTCAAACAGGACAGGAACCTGGAGGCTGGAGCTGATGTGGAGGGCATGGAAGGTGCTGCTTACTGCCTTGCTCCTCATAGTTTGCTCAGCCTGCGTTCTTATAGAGCCCAGGACCACCAGCCCAGGGATGGCACCACCCACAATGGTCTGTCCCCGCCCACATTGATCACTAATTGAGAAAACGCTTTATAACTGAATCTCATGGAGGCATTTCCTCAGTGGAGGCTCCTTCCTCTCTGATGATTCTAGCCGTGTCAAGTTGACACACCAAACCAGTTACCATGGAATCCTTTAACATCTCAGGAAATCCCTTTTCAGAGAACATTTTTAAATACATAAAGTAAAATATGTATAATTGCCAGCTAGAGGACTGGATCAGTGGTTAGAGTGCTTACCGTTCTTGCAGAGGATCCAGATGTGGTACCCAGCATCCATGTTTGGTGGCTCATAACTGGTTGTAACTACAATTCCAGGGGATCTGACACTCTCTGGCTTCTATAAGCATCTGCATAAATGTGGTACATATAAACTCATGCACATACACACATACACACAAATAAGTAAAAAGAAATAAATCTTTAGAATATGTACAATAACATAGAATACTTCTCTTTCTTTCTTTCTTTCTTTCTTTCTTCCTCTTTTAGTTTTTCAAGACAGGGTTTCTCTGTACCTTTGGAGCCTGTCCTGGAACTCGCTCTTGTAGACCAGGCTGGCCTTGAACTCACAGAGATCCACCTGCTTCTGCCTCCCAAGTGCTGGGATTAAAGGCGTGTGCCACCACCGCCCAGTACAAAGCATACATTTTATGTATGGTTATCAAAATTAAATCGCCATGCTACAGTGTGTGGTGACATGGAGATGTGCTGCCCAGATCTTCAGAGAGGACATGCCCCAGTACTGGAGAACTCTCTTCAGACAAGCCCTTGGCTGTTCAGACCTCCAGGGATAGCCTTATCTACAAAAGTCCCCCTCTTCAAGTGGACATGGTGGCACGTACCTATAATTCCATCAGTCAGCAGGTAGAGACAGAAGAATCAGATGTTCAAGATCATCCTAGGCTATTGAGCAAGTCTGAGGCCAGCCTGGGCTACATGATAACATCTCAAAAAAAAGAAAAATAAATTCTCCTGTTCTGGAATGCCCCATACTCAATGACTGATAGAGATGTGGGAATAAGGCTCAGGTTCTCTTGGCCCCACAACAGACACTCATTATGGTTCGTGTTAACTTTAGGAAAAGCCAAGCTAGGGGCTGGAGAGATGGCTCAGCGGTTAAGAGCATTGCCTGCTCTTCTAAAGGTCTTGAGTTCAATTCCCAGCAACCACATGGTAGCTCACAACCATCTGTAATGAGGTCTTGTGCCCTCTTCTGGCCTGCATACATAATAAATAAATAAATAAATAAATAAATAAATAAATAAATAAATAAATAAATAAAATAGCTGGGCGGTGGTGGGGCACGCTTTTAATCCCAGCACTCGGGAGGCAGAGGCAGGTGGATCTCTATGAATTCGAGGCCAGCCTGATCTACAAGAGCTAGTTCCAGGACAGGCTCCAAAGGCCACAGAGAAACCCTGTCTCGAAAAACAAAACAAAACAAAACAAAAAAAAGAAAGAAAGAAAGAAAGAAAAAGTCAGGCTCTGCCAGGTTGTTTCATGGTGAACGGAGACTCAGCTTTTCCTAGCTCCAGCCTGGGCATGTGCTGATAGAACATTCTAGTAAACAGAACTTTTGCTGCTTATGACTCTCAACCCAGGGCAACTGGTCTTAGTAATAGTTCAAGAGAGTAGAAAGTAAGCAGGGTGTTAGCACTAGTTAGTGAGGACCCTGTCATCCGTGCACAGTCAGAATGTCACCTGGCATGGTATGTGGTATGTTTGGTGTGGCGTGTCAGGTGTTTGGAACACTGAGATGCTCCAAACTGAGTGGAGTTTGCTCAGTAGCACCAAAGGCTGAGCTTCCCAGCAAGGCAGGTGTACAATGGCAAGGCTAGAGCCCTTCATCAGGAAGGAAGACATTGGAGGCCATGTTCCTAAAAGGCTTGGAGTTCCAGATTCCTTGGACAGCTCTGAGCCTACAGGAGCACCCTTGTTGATCTCTTTTGGAAGAAAATACAACCTTCCTCTAGACTAACTTGTAACTGCAGCAGAAGTCTGTCCCCTAAACTCTCTCCTGGCATAAATACAAGCTAAATAAAAACCAGGATTAAGTCACAGCGTAACTCAGTCAGGTGTGATGGCCTAATGAGGAATAAAAGAGAACGTGCCCCAAAGGACCTGCAAGACATAGCCGGTAGGTACCAGCGTGAGGGACATGGGGTGCTGGATTTCTTTTTATTATTTTTAATTATATGTGTGTCTATGTGTGGGTATGGGTCTGGGCCTGCAGGAGCCTTCAGAGGCCAGAAGAACTGGATTCCTCTGGAGCTGAAGTTACAGGGATTGTGAGCCACCTGATGTGGGCAAAGCACGCAGTCTTAACTACTGAGCTATCTCTCCAGCCCCAGAACATGTTCTTACATAGTCAGGCGCACTGATGGTCACGGGAATGGACAAGACCCAGAGTAACAGAGTCCAGAACAATAGTGGCCCTTTGCTGTACAGGCACAAGATTAATATTGTCTGGTTTGTTGCAACCTGGGCTAATTTCCGGGGAACCCCAGCCGTGGTGGTAGCGACCCTCAACTCGTCTAGACTACAGTTTTTGAGCAATGTCCTTCTATGCTAAGTCTAAAAAATGCAAGGAAGCCAGGCCTGGTGACTAATTTCTATACCAGCTGTTGGGAGGTAGAGTCAGGAAGACCCAAAGTTCATGGTGCTACTGGGCTCCAAAGTGAGTTCAAGGTCAGTCTGATTACATGAGACCATGTCTTAAAAAATGAGGAATAAGTAAATAAGCCAAGGATTAGTGCCCGCTTTATTAAAGGGTATATGTTATGGTCTTCATTTAGTATGGGGCCTTCTTTTGTCTCCATCTAGAGAGAAGCTCTGACTCATTAGATAGACGTGAAGTCCTGTCCCATGGTTGGGTAACAGGAGTCCCTTGGGTTCATAAGCCCCACACAGCCATGATTTCCATGGTTGCCATGTAAAAATTTGAAACCGACATACTCAAGAGCAGTGTGTCAGGATGACAAGTGGTCGTGGACATATTCAAGAGTTGAGTATCCCTGCCTCATCCCCGGTACACACACACACACACACACACACACACACCCTGTGGAGTGGAACTATAGCAGTTGGGAAGCCCCTCCTCTTCTCCACACTACGGCAGCACACTAAGTGAGAAGCAAATAGGAAAGTTGAGGAGCACGAAGCTCCCCTCAGGGATATGGAGGAGGCGGGAGAGGAGCACCCTCCATAGCTCCATTTAATCGCCGCTCTGGCTCACAGAGCGCAGACTCTAAGACAACACTGAGCAGGCTCAGCGGAGTAGCAGCCCCCAGTGCCTATCAAGCCAGAGGCACTGTCTTTGCTGGAAGATATTCCTGGTTTCAGAAACATGCTGTGAATTGATTCTGTTCTCTCCCTTTCTGAAAAGAAGATATCAAGCATTCACAATCCTGACTGTGCTAAAATTTCCAGCCTGTGTTAAAATCTAGTCTGTAGAAGTTTCTATTATGATTACTAGTATTACTTTATTGTTTTAGCTTTAGTCTTCCTCTATAATCCCAACTGGCTTACAATTAGCTGTATAGTCTGACCTCACACTTGCAGCAGTCCTCCTGTCTCTGCTTTCCAAGGTCTGGGGTTACCAGTCTATGCCACTCCGCCTGGCCAGTTTACTGCCCCTCATTTCAAGCCCTTTATCACTTGCTCAGTGCTAATGGACCTGGGCCCAGTAAGTGGTTCATCTTAGCGGTGAGTCTGTGGTTAAACTTTGTCACTCAATGCCCTGGAGGGAACACACAGAAGGAAGAGGCTTTCCCTGCTCGTTCCCTGCTGGTGTGGTTGGCTTTGTTTTTTCTTAGAGAAAGCCAAAGGTGCTCTAGGCCCTAGCTGAATACCCAGCGCCTGGTGTCTACCTTGCTGTGTCTTTCCCAATGAGGATATTTGCACCGGGTTTAGCACTGCTGGGAATCCAGCTTTTGAGCTCATAGCTTCTGTGAGGCACCCATCCGCCTGCTTTGCCTTGCTTGGAGTGGTGTTTCTTGGTACTTTCTCTACCAGAACATTCCCCAGTGCAGGCTTAATTCTGCCCTAAAGTAGGCAGGCTGCTGAGAATGACCTTGAACATCTGGTCCTCCTGTTTCTATCTTCCAAGTGCTGTGATTACAGGCATGAGCTAAACAACAGAAACGGCTAAAGGATGGAAAAAACTGAGCCTGTGTATGCTAAGCCAGCGTATGCTAAGCCAGCATCTACCAACTGAGCTATACCTAACCCGTAAAGATTCTCGGGGGTTGTGCACAGGTTTATGTGCTCATGTGTATGTCCTTGCACACTTGCATAAGCACCTGCACATTTGTGTGTGCAGAGACATCAAATCTTCCTCAATTGCTTTTCCACCTTACTTTCTGAGTCAGGGGGTTTCTCTGGAACTGGAGCTCACCAATTGGCTAGACAGGCTGACCAATGAGCTTCCAGGATTCACCTCTTTTTCCCACCTCCTGCTAAGTGCTGAGGTTCCAGACTGCACTACCACCACACTTGCCTTTTATATTAGTGCTAGGGATCTGAGCTCAGGTCTTCATGCCTGCATGGCAAGTACTTTACCAACTGAGCCAGCATTCTAGCCCAAAGATTCTTCTTAATTAAAGTTTTAGGGATCAGATGACTTTGTGGTTTCTGTTTCCTGCTTGAGCCTGATACAGAGGGATCTGTGTCACCTGGACATTCCTCAGAGCATCACGTGGGTCTCTCTCTATTCAATGACATCCTGCTAAAGGTAGCAGATGA
>JAQHUG010000032.1:8653744-8670088 GCA_028555095.1 Dicrostonyx torquatus | reverse complement strand
GGAGTAGGTGGTCTCTGTAGGGAGTAGATGGTCTCTGTAGAGAGTAGGTGGTTTCTGTGGGGAGTAGATGGCCTCTGTAGGTTGTAGGTGGTCTCTGTGGGGAGTAGGTGGTCTCTGTGGGGAGTAGATGGTCTCTGTAGGGTAGCAGTCTCAGGCTGCTGGTATCCAGGATGAGGATGTTGCCATAGATGTTTCTGCATAACCTGTACACCATCAACATCTGTATTCAGACCAGATGAAGGTTTCGCCATTTCCGTGGGCCTAAGGCATTAGCATCTATGACATGGCTGTGTTTGTGTCAAAGATGCACACTCACTCAAGACTTCATCTACTCCTCTTGCTCCCCAGCTTCCAGACTGTAAGAAATATACATATCTGCTGCCTTGAAGTCTTCCAGCCTGAGGGTTTTGTCACAGCAACTCAAACAGGCAAACAAGGAACATCTGGGGTTCCACATGGTGACTGCTTGGCAATGTGGGTGTGGGAGGAGGCCGATGGGACTTCATCAGTCAGCTCCTGTCCCCTCATCACCCATCTGACCTCTGGGTAACCCACTGAAGTCACACCTCAGACCAGCAAGGGGGGCTCCTGATGAAACAACCAAATCCAGGAAATGTGGTTCCTTTTCCAGTCAATGCCAAGTGAAGATGTGGCTGCCATCCTCACACATCTGAGTCACCCAGTCCTGTGGAAATTGCCACAGACAGAAGGGAAGCATCCAGAAAGAGGAATGAACTATATGGACAAGGCAACCAAGTGACCTTTGGGGGGTCTAGCTCAGAAGTCAGAGTGCTCGCTTCGTGTGCACAAAGCTCTGGATTCGATCTCTGGCATCTTACAAAACCAGGTGAGTTGGTACACACCTGTTAGCCTCACATTTGTGGAGGAGGCAGAAGGATCAGAAGGCAGATCATCCTCAGCCACGTGGTGAGTTTGAGATCAGTCTGATATCATGCCTCAAACAAACAAAACCACAAACCCAAAAGCAGACAAACAAAAAATGGAAATCAAATTTCCAGAAGACATTAATGAGTCGAACATTTGCCTAGTGTGTGCAAGGCCTTGGGTGTCATCCCCAGTACCACAGGAAAACTGTGAAAAGAAAAGCCCCTTTATTTATTGTTGTGTGTGCTCATGATGTGTGAGTGTGTACATAGGTATGATGCAGCACACGTGTGGAAGTCAGAGGACAGCTGTGCAGTTGGTTCTCTCCTTCCACCTTTACACGGGCTGTAGAGATCAAACTCGGGCTTGTGCGACACAAGTGTGTAAAGCAGCTTTACACACTGACTTATCTTTATAGCCCAGCCCCCGACATTTTTTCCTGGCATGGTGGTTCATAACCATTGTCCTAGGGTTAGGGGAGGCAGTCTGGGCTGTAGAGTGAATTCCAAGGCAAGCCTCAGTTAGGACACCCTGTCTAAAGACATTAAATTTAGCACTGTATTATGCTGTGTTTGGATTTTATTTGTAATGGAGCAATACATAACAAAGATGGGGAATTTACTGAGAAAACCAACCACCTACTGCCTCTGAGCCTTGAGCCCTGAATCTCAGAGACAACCACTGTCACAGTTCAATTCCCGGCAACCACATGGTGGCTCACAACCATCTGCAATGAGGTCTGGTGCCCTCTTCTGGCCTGCAGACATACACACAAACAGAATATTGTATACATAATAAATAAATAAATATTTAAAAAATAAAAATTAAAAGTGTCTCAAGTATCCTTCTACTGTTTTGGACAAAGGTGAGAATATCTTTTGTGCCTGGTTTTCAGCCTTGCCTTTTCCACCTTAACTATACAGACCCTAGACTTTGTTCCCCGTGACTAACTCACAGACCTTCCTCCAGACTGGTGGCTGCGTGGTATTTCCACATGCCGTGACTCCTGCGTGGCTTGTGAATCCCCGTTATCGTAGATAAGCACCCCCCCGTTCTCATCTCAGGGCTGAGAGCCTGAACTGAGCAGCGCCAGGCTGTACCTTCGCTTTTCTCCCGTGTGGTCCAGGCCTCTGTGTGGGTTCGGATGGTTTGCTCACACATGATAGAGCCCTTCTCACAGCATCACTCCGGATGGGGCCCAATGCACTGCCAAACCATCCCATCTGCCTTCATAAGACCTTCTCAGACCATGGCCATGGGGAGCTACATTGCTGATGCTGCAGGGCACGTTATTCTAACTCATGTCCCATCTTGTGGTTTCTGTGAATCAGGAGCCGGGTCCACTACCCAGCATCTCACCAGGCTGAAATCAAGGTTTCCACTTGGCCTATGATCCCAGGGTGTCCACAGTCTCTCCCAGAACACTCAGGTGGTTAGATAGTTTGATTTCTGTGGTCAAAGAACTAAGGGTCCCATTTCCTGCTGTTGCCTGGAAGGCATTCTTTATCCCTTCCACAGACCCTTTCCCAAGGAGACACTTTGTCCATCTTCTAGGTGAGCAATTTTAAGGGTTACTCTCTCTCTCTCTCTCTCTCTCTCTGGTTCTTTTTTCCCCCCTAAGACAAGAATTTTCTATAGCTTTGGAGCCTCTCCTGAAACTAGCTCTTGTAGACCAGGCTGGCCTTGAACTCACAGAGATCCGCCTGCCTCTGCCTCCCAAGTGCTGGTATTAAAGGCATGTGCCACCACTACCTGGTAAGGGTTATTGTCTCTTATCTCTAAACTCTCTTTAATTTTTTTTAAAACTTTTATTTGATGTGCATGGACATTTTGCCCACATGTATGTCTGTGCACCATTGTACACCTGGTCTCCTACAGAGGCTAGAAGACGTTGGGTCCCCTGGCATGGGAGTCACAGAGAGCTGTGAGCCACCATGTGGGTGCTGGAGCTAGAACCCAGGTCCCAGACGGTCAGTGCTCTTAACTCCTGAGTCACCTCTCCAGTTCCACCTCGAAACTCTCTCTAAGGAGCTCACCTGATTAAGCCAGCACACTGGGCCAACCTCTCCTTTGTTTCCCTCAGAGGCAGCTGACTAAGAACTCGCCTTGTGTCTGTGAATGTCTTCACTTTGCACCATGGAGGCATTGTTTCATAGCCACAGATTCTGCCTTGCACCCAAGGGGAGAGCTTTGCCTGGGTCAAGGACAATGGTGGGTGGGTTGGGGTTGCTTGAGAATTCTGCCTGCTGTGTTTGCTCGATCTTTGTTATCTGTTGAGTATGGCTCCTTAGGCATTACACACTGTGGTGGTCTGAAAGAAAATGACCCCCAGTGGGAATGGCACTAGGAGGTGTGGTCTTGTTGAAGTAGGTGTGGTCTTGTTGGAGGAAATGTGTGGAGGCCGGCTTTGAGGTCCTATTTATGCTCAAGCCATGCCCAGTGAGTTAGTTCACTTCCTGTTGCCTGCATATCAAGATGTAAAACTCTTGGCTCCTTCTCCAGCACCATGTCTGCCTGCATGCTGTCATGTCCTACCATGATGATAATGAACTGAACCTGTAAATTGTAAGTCACTCAGTTAGATGTTTCCCTTTATAAGAGGTATTGTGGTCAGGGTGTACTGTGGGATAATGCTCTGTACACTGTAAAGATTTGTCATTAGTATTGGTTTAATAAAATGCTGATTGGCCAGTAGCCAGGCAGGAAGTATAGGTGGGGCAACCAGATTAAGAGAATTCTGGGAAGAGGAAAGGCAGAGAGTCAGATGCAGAGGAAGCAAGATGAGAATGCCTAACTGAGAAAAGGTACCAAGCCACATGGCTAAATATAGATAAGAATTATGGGTTAATTTAAGTTGTAAGAGATAGTTAATAATAAGCCTGAGCTAAGAGGTCAAGAAGTTTATAATTGATATAAGCCTCTGTGTGTTTCTTTGGGACTAAACAACCATAGGACCAGGTGGATCAGAAACTTTCGTCTACAATGGTGTCTCTTCACAGCAATAGAAACTCTAACTAAGACACACTGGAGGCTTCAATGGAGAAAGCAAAGCCTGAGGTCATTATTTTCTGGCCCTTTTCAGTAAAAGCAGCCTCTGCTCTAGAGTAGTGATGCTTCCATTCTGGTTCACATGTAATCATCCAAATGACTGCAACTTGGTTCAAGTTTTAGACTTAGCGGGGCTGGGCCTGGCCTAGGAATATGCATTTTAAACAAATTTTCATCCAGTGCTGAGGCTGCTGGATCAAGGACCATATTTTCAGAACCACTGCTCTCTACAGCTGGAGAATTGCTATGCACACACTCACCTGGGGCTGGAACCACCATCACACCATCTGACCCTGCTCTTTTTGGCCTCACTTCAGCCTCGGCTGGTTGAACCATAGGCCGATCCAGGAGTCAAGGGCCCAAAGACTCATCCACAGCCAAGATTAAAAGCCTGGTCAAATGGCAAACCAAAGCCAGGCAGAATCACTCTCTCTTGAGATTCTGAGTGCTGGATTGCATAAACTCTGTTGCCCTTGGTGATGACCCCTAGACAGAGATGCAGGGATATGGAGTCAGGGGCAATACCTCCATGGACCAAAAGCAAAATGAGAGGGTCAACTAACTCGGTGAGGGCAGAGGAGAAAGTGAAGGCTCACAGAAGCTGAAGCATGGAAAGGCTGAAGGCTTTTAAGGTCCTGTTTCCACAAGCCCAGCCTGGGCTGTTTGTCCTGGTTCTGTGAGACTTCAGTGTCTATCTTCTTGGCTATTTTGCTTGAGTTCCTTTGAGGAAGTTATATTCTTTTAAGACAAAAGGGTTTGTTTTCTTTCTGTTTGATCTTCAATTATTATTATTACTATTATTGAGCATGTATGATGTGTAAAGGGACACGTGCACCATGGAGAACATGTAAATTCTGGGATCAACTCTGGGGAGTTCAGGTAATCAGATTTGCATGGTAAACTGAGCCATCTCACTGGCCTGACATTTTTCTTTTAAAGACTCTTGCTACACAGTTCAGATTAACCTCAAATTGGATGCTTTCTCACCTTTTCCTCCCAAGCACTGGGATTATAGGTTTGCGCCTCCACAGCTAGCTTCCAAAGGATCCCTATCAGAAATCACTTGTGAGCCTAGCTTTTAACAGCTGAGCCATTTCTCCAGTCCCAGAGTGCACTTGTGACGTATATGGTGGTATATACCTGTTAGTCCTAGCTCTTAGAAAAACTGAGTTCTGAAGGATGATTTGAGCTCAGATGTTGGAGGACAGCTTGGGCAGCACAGTCTCCCATCTTAAAAAAAAAAAAAAGGTTGGGAGTGTGACTCAGTTGGTAGAGTGCTTGCATGCACGAAGTACTGAGTTCAAGCATAGCCAAGTGAGGTGGTGCACACCTACAATCCCATAATAAAGGGAATAAAGGCAGAAGCAGGAAGATGAAAGTTCAAGGTAATCTTTAGTTGGCTACATGGAGAATTTGAAGGTGGACTGGGCTACCAGGCCCTGGAGAGAAAAGGAGAGAGTAAAGAAAGAGAGAGGAGTGGGAGGAGGAGAGTAGGGGTGGGGAGAGGAAGAGATAAGCAGAGAGGGGAGACATACCTGTGCCCTCTACCCCACCCACCTGCCTTCCTTGGTGAGACCCTCTCAGTTGTAGATCAGGTCCCAAGTTTCTCTCCAGGACCTTGGACAGTACCCAGCATAGTTGGAATGGCAATCACTGGCCGCGCTTCAGCAAAGATTCAGTGTGGGAACCAGGACAAAGTTCTGGGCCAGCAGAACCGCAGAGCATGGGTATGGGGAGGGTGAGTGTCTAAGACCCATGTAAGAATGACTCAGGTCCTCAGCGGCTCCTGCAGGTAAGTTTGGCCATGGCAAGAGGAACCTGGATGGCCTTAAACCTCAGGCTGAGAGGCAGGGACTGACTTGCTGGGCAAGCATTGGAGGGACATAATAAACATTTGCTGTGTTTTTTTTTTTGTGTTTTTTTTTTAAAAAACAAAACAAGGATTCTAATGGCCCAGGAAATGGGACAGCATCCAGAAACAGGCTTTACATTGTTTTGAGACAAGTTATTACTACATAGTCATGGCTAGCCTGGAGCTTGCTATGTAGATCAGGTTGCCCTTAAACTCATAGAGATCTTCCTGCCTCTGTCTCCCAAGTGCTGGGCTTAAAAGTGTGTGCCAGCACACTTTTCTGAGCTTTATGTTTTACAAAATTGAACACATAATTGCATGTGCCTTTGAGGTCTGTCTGGTGTTTGGAAGTTGAAGGAGGGAGCCGCTTGTTGGTTCCTTGCTGCCCACATAGCTTATTCCCCAAAACAATCACACAGAAACTGTATTATTTAAATCACTGTTTGGCCCATTAGCTCTAGCTTCTTATTGGCTAACTCTTACATATTAATTTAACTCATTTCCACTAAGTGTGCATCACCACTAGGTCATGGCCTACCAACAAAGTTTCAGCACATCTGTCTCCGGTGGCAGCTCCATTGCTTCTCCCTGACTCTGCCCTTTTTTCTCCCACATTCTGTTTAGTTTTCCCTGCCTACCTATGTTCTTCTGCCTTGCTATAGGCCCAAAGCAGTTTCTTTATTCATTAGTGGTAATCACAGTGCACAGAGGGAAATCCCACATCATTTGGATACATGCATATGATGTGTAAATGATCAAAGTTGAGTGATTAATAGAATACTTATCACCTTGAACAGTTATCATTTCACCGTGAAGTGAACATTTGAAGATTCTTCTTGCTGTTGGAAATAGGCAATCTGTTATTAATGTCGCTACCCTCAGTGCCAAAGGATACCATCTGTAACTTGGTAGCTGTGGTCCAACTTCTCTCCAGCCCTCCCCCTCCTTCCTCCTTCCATCTATGGCTTTGACAATGCAAAGGGTGTGACAGATCCAAAGAGTTTTCCAGGGTAGGATTCAGGAGGCGGAACTGACCAGATACTCTAAGCTCCGGAATGAAGAATGCTCCCTTAACAGACCAGAGTATGGAAGTAGACATCCAGCCTCACAGGAACTTCAAGACGTCCAAACCGAGACTGGTACAACTTTCCGTCATATCCAGTTAGCGGAGCTGCTGCTGGGGATGATTTTGGTCTCTTCCATGCTCTAGCTCATGAGAGGAGAAGCCGGCATGCATGATTTGGCAAATAGTTTACTAAAGTGCACTGGGAGCTTAAAGACGTTCACATCCCTGGTTCTCTGGAAATAAAAAAAATTACTAGATTCATCTTACAAAAATTGCCTGATACTGTTGTTTACAGTAACCTGATTCAAAATGGGTAAGATATTTGAACAACCATTTCTCCAAGGTCGGTGTGCAAGCGGCTATGGAGGACCAGTGAGAGAGGCAAACCAAGAGCACAATGAACAGTGCTTTGTACCAGCAGATGGCTGTCCTTGGGCAGGCTGCTCTCTCTCTCTCTCTCTCTCTCTCTCTCTCTCTCTCTCTCTCTCTCTCTCTCTCAAGTTCTGGAAGGCCTTTGTGATCACCATGATTTTGAAATCCCCCTCCAGTCATTTGGTGGGTGGAGTCATCCCAGGAGGAGCAGGGAGTGAAGCCTGGGCTTCCTCTCCTAGACTCTTGCATCAGGGAGCACTCCAATGGATCATTCTCAGACCAGAGCCACAAAGATAGAGCCTGCACTTGCAAACACCGCATGGGGGCTCTCATCTGGAGTCCTGGCACCCCAGAGGCAGGAGAATCAACAGTTCAAGGCCAGAACCTGTCTCAAACAACAGCTACATTGGGAGGAGTTTGTTTAGGAACAGAATTAACTACCACAGCAGATGAGTTCTCGTGAGTTTGGAAGTGTGCACACTAGGGCAGGCCTGGTGGAGAAGCCTTTGCTCCCGAGAACACTGGCTCACTGTGGTCTGTGGGCGGGCAAGCCCAAGTGGAGTAGGGATCGCCTTTACCCGTCTTTACCCGCTGCAGTTACTTCCTCTCAGAAACACAATGCCTTCCCCCGGCTGCTTTCACTCCCTCATAAATAAAATCCTAAGGGGTCAATCCTGTACCACTGGGGACACCACAACCCTGTAAAGTGACATATTTAATTATTTCACCCTATGGAAATTATTCCAGCCCCTGCTCACACATATATTGACCAGCAGGTGGCAGCACAGGAGCACGCAAACATCAGGGTTGAAGCCTAAAGCAGCAGCAATGGTCTGGTTGTTCTGGTAACCCATAGCAAGGCCTCTTCCTAGTAGTAACACCCATACCATCCACACACTGCTTCCAGGGAGGTGGCTACTGGGTAAGCTGGGTGCCGTGTTGGAAGCCTGCTGACTTGGCTGGTGTATAACCCACCACCTGCCATACTAAGCTGTTCTAAGCGTGTCACAAGTACCAGCTGTGTGTCTGCATGTTTTAACTCAAGTAAAGCACTTTACAGAGGGCAAAGTAGGCTCACAGGGAAGGTCCCACTCATTCAAAGTCTCATGGTAAACAAAAGAGATGCCGGACTTTAAGATCAGGTAGGGGAAACGGGTCCAGCTGTGTCCTCCCTTGCTCCCTAGCTGGGGAGCTGCCACACCTCATCAGGTGAAAAACTTCTCATTGGGAATGCAGAGTTGGTGGTGTCCATATCTATTGAGGAGAATGAGATAAGGGAGCAATGGGCCTAGAGTTTTCCTGGGTTTGGGAAGGCATATGTTTCCAAAGAACTAGGAGGTGGAGGACGGGATTTGACTCCATGTTTTGGACTGGAGTTCAGTCCTTTTTCTGTTATTTGACTACAGCAGGCCCTGGCTTTTCCTGAGTTTTCATTTCCTTCCACAGGTCCTCGCTGGCTCTCTGCTGGGGACCCAGGAGTCTATCACCAAACTCCTTAAAAGGATCAAGTCCAGGGCCTACGAAGCGCTGATTGGGATTAAATGAGGTCCGAGGGAGAAGCAGATGCAACCTCAGCATGGAAATGGGCCACCTAGAGCCTTGGTTGATAATCTTGAGGTTCTTGCCATGGCTCCTCCTTAAGTCTCACAGACTGGACGATACAGGAAGCAGAGGACTAGCAGGGCCGGAAACCCACATCCAAAGAAGTGGGAGCAGACCACAGCTAGGGTCATCACCCAGGCCTGTCCCCAAGCCTAGCAAGAGTCTGAGTAAAAGCCACTGTTAGAGACCACGCAAAGCACAAGGGGCAAAGCCCCAGCGCCACTCTTGGTTAGTGGTTAGCTTGTTCTCCATGTACCAGGGACTGGTGTCTCATACCTGCTCAGACAGATATCCTCAGAGCCTCCAACCGTGCATGAGCTAGGAAAGGCCCAGTGGGGAAGGACTGGCTCTGAGGAGAGCAGGTTAGACTAATGTGTGTGTGTGTGTGTGTGTGTGTGTCTGTCTGTCTGTCTGTCTGTTCAAGCAGTATAGTCAGTGAAGCACTCATGCATACTTGGACACATACGCAGTTTCCTCTGTCTTTGTCTTTCCAGCACCCAGGTGGAGTCTGCCAGCTCTAGGCTGCTATGGAAGAATATGGCTTGGTCCAGCTACTTAGGCCAATCCCTAGGAAGTTGACTGGCAAAGTAAGGGGGGCGGGCAGGCACATAGAAGGAGGTCTCTGGGTAGAAACAGTGCCACCCAAGATTGGCAACTGTAGCACTGAGATTTCTGGCTGTGCCAAGCACAGGGTTCTGTTCATTCCCAGATGGCCTAACACTGAGCACTAATGCTAGGCCAGGTAATGCTACTTTGTCCTTTTAGTGGGTAAAAATATTTTATGTCCCCATAGTACCATCTAACAAGGGGGAGCATTCATCTACATCACAATTAATTTGACAACTACTTTCTTGAGCTCTTACGATGTATCAGGTCTAATACACGATGAACAGATAAAATTAGCCTTTGCTTTGGTGTCAGAATATTCTAGAGTATAGGGCATGGATAAATCTTATTGGTGGATTGGGGATGCTGACACAATTCCTCCCGTCTAAGGATTGACCAATAAAGTCTAGTGGAGCCTAAACCTCGGGGCGGGGGCGGGGGCTTGTGGGCCTAGGGCCCTGGCAGGGGCATAAATCTATGAGAAGATGATTGGAAGTATATGCCAAGGCAGGTTGTGGGCTGCCCTGGGTTCTGTACCTTGAACTTCTATGTCTTCTCACCCTGTATAGTGGGACCAGGGCCCAATTTTCAAGACTCAGCCTGAGGCAGGGGACACTTCAAACCCGTAGAAACCTGGTCCCACTGAAGTACACTAGATCAGGAACTCTTACTTTTCAAATGTGTCCCCAGATGAGTACCTGATAGGCAGCTGAGTTTGTGTGTCTCCGTTTAAACATCCCAGGCTGTGACAGTGACTTGGAGTCACTGCCTAGATCTGCTTGCAGTAGGCAGAGTTGCTGTGGTAGGTTCTTTGACAGAAAAATAGAAAAGAAAGGAAAAGAAAAAAGGCCATGGGCTTCTCCTGCCCCTTCCCAGCCCTCCTGGGCACAGCAGCTCAGCAGGTGCAGGCAGGGAATCTAGATGAGTTGCACATTCAGGCTGTGGTTCCTTTGCCTGAGCTTTGGATCCCAGGAATGGGGCTTAGAGGAGTCCTAGGAGGAGAGGCCTGGGCTTTGGGGAGACACCTGGGGAGTGCGGGCAGGGAGCAGAGTACAGAGAGTCAGTCCATAGTGAGTTCTAGAGCTTAGGTTGTTCACACAAAAACTTCCCCAAAGCATCCTGGGGAGAGAGGGGCTAGAGGGCTGCACCCAGGGCAGCTGGGTTTTCATAGAGAGGAATGATTTCCCACTGAGGAGCTGAGATTTGGCTGCACTGGGGTGCCTGGGACACTGGTGACCACTGCATGCTGGGTTAACTCCAGCGTGGGCCTGTTCTCCAAATCCCTGTGGGAACGTCTCTGTTCCAACAGCATACACTAAGCAGATCTGTGAACTGCTTCTGCCCACCCCAACTCTGGTAAACAAGCAAGGTTAGTCGCCCTGACGAGACCCTCCCCAAGGTTCTGCTCCTTGAAGGCCTGTGTCAGCCTCATGGCTCTTGCACCTGTGGTGGCTGGCATCTTCAGAGCTTCCTGCCACACACACTCCAGAAAGGAAGCTTCCTGCCTGCCTCCCACTCAGGACTGAGGGGGCTGAGGCCTGGACTCTTTCCAGCCCTTCCTTTCAGGCCTGGCAGGGGTACAGCCTGCCCCGTGGGTCCAGTGACGCAGGCCAGCCGTGGGGAGGCTGCCTGGGCTGGGAATGAGCCAGGACCTATGGCGGCCCCTCTGTCCAGGCCAGATGGCCACTGGCTGCAGTGGGAGGGTCTGCCAGTACCTCAGGTCAGGGTCATGGCTCAAGCGTTTCACCCTATCCTGTCCACTGTGTCTGCAGCTACTGTTTGCTGTGATGTGTTTCTTCCCTGAAAGTGGGGTGGGCTCTGAGATGCCTGTGGGCTCTGATCAAACTCCAAGAAAAAGGCCTAGATGATGGGACAGTGGGGTCTTTCTTCATGGAGCCATGTTGTCCTCTACAGTTCAAATGAGATCAGTGCCTAACTCCTTCCTTCCTTCCTTCCTTCCTTCCTTCCTTCTTTCCTTTCTTCCTTCCTTCCCTTCCTCCCCCTCCCTCCCTCTCTCCCTTCTTCTTCCATTCTTTCCTTCCTTTATCCAGCAAACAGAAGCCAAATCCCTATGACAGTCCAGTCAAAGAGTGTACTGCTCCTCCCATACTACAGATAAGCAAGCCGAGCATGGAGTAGGTCAGTCTCCGCTAAGTGACAGACTCTAAGCCAGTGTGGGGCTGAGGTCCCCAGCTCTATGACTCTAATGACTTTGCAGCACTGCCTCTTGGGACATTACCACCTCCCCCAACCCCCAACAAGGCCTCTTTCAGAAGACCCTCCCTCACTCTCTGGCCTAGCTGCTCCAATCAAGCAGCCTTTGGACATACCACATGGAGGTCATCCTGTCCAGGACCCTGCTTCAGAGGATACAGTGCTATAAGCCACATTATATGCAGATGGCACCTCTGAGTCCTACAGAACCCTCTCCTTATGCAGTCAGCGGGAACTGGCCATGTGCGCTCCTGGCTTTAGGTTGTTGCCTCCCCTATGCTCTCTACTCCTGCTCTTCAGGATGACAGGGTACCCCCCTGTGCCTGCTACCTCAGGAGACGTGCGGCAGGGGCATGTTCCATGTCTCAGGGATGGGGCTGAGTGCTAATGGCTGGGCCTTGAACTGAGGGGTTCAGCAAACCCATGTGAGCTAAGATTGGAGGGAAGCCTCATGATTTCCTGGGATTGGGGTCTCTCTGTGACGGGAAAGGCATCCAGTTAGAGGGAACATATGTACAAATAGGGAGGAAGAGGATGTGAAGGGAGCAAGAAGTCATACGGGGTGTTGATGCTGGAGTCGGAAGAAGGTGGATGGGTGGCTGTGTGCCAGAGTAAGGGATCGGAGGGTTTGGCTTGAGGGGCCAGACAGGCAGGGAAAGGGCAAGTTGCTACCTAGGGAACTCTACAGGGACAAATCTTGAGTGGACCTGTGAGTCACATGACTCCCCTGAGCCCCAGTTTCCCTTTGCACAATTTGTGGGCACAAGCCCACAGGGACCTCCCCAGCTTTACGTAGACTTATTGTGTGCCACTGCTGTCTTACAGTCTAACAAGCAAAGACACCCCAGAGGAAGATAGGAGTTTCTCTAATGCCGATCTCTTATCCTGTCTAGCTTTGCTGGGCAGTGTTCCGGAAGCCCTGTGAGAGGTCCAGGTCCCAGGAAGCTCTGTTCATAGAGGAGCTTGGGTGGACATGCTCTTCTTCACCTTCAAGCCCTTTCTCTTGTGCAGCCCCATCCAGGGAAGACTGGCATCATGGACCTGAGCCTGGGTGTGGATGTGACCCAACTCTGAGGGGGGTGGCATTGGTGGGATCAGTGGTATCAACATGGCCAGAGGCATCAGCTCCTCCAGGGCCATGGGGGAGCCAGGGGATAGTTCATCAGGATCCAAGTTGGCATCGCTCCAGCCCTCGGAGCTCTCACTGTGGCCCTCTGGACTTGTGGCTTCGTCTTCAGATAGGATGACCATTTCTGACATGTCATCCTCAGGGTTGCTGTCTTGGTCAGCGGCCTCCTCAAACCTGTTGGTTCTATGGGAATCTTTCACACCCTCTAGCTTCAGCTTAGAGCCTACTGCAGAAGCAATGCAGGGCTCTGCCACAGGCCCAGCAGGTATCTTGGCTCTGCCCTGGCCAGTCCAGAAAAGGGTAAGCTCTTGGCGGCAGGCAGCCACAGCAAGGCTGGTGAGCAAGGTGCTGGACACTAAGTACAGCAGTGCAGGCTGGCCCATCTCCATGAGGACCATGGCGACGAAGGTGACCAGCAGGCCTATGGCATAGGCCATCGTACAGGCCATATAGTAGACCTGGCGAGAGTGGATTTGCACATCAAAGCGATGACAGTAGGCTACCAGGAAGCCAGGGACAACAATGTCACCAAAGCCAAGGATGGAGAAAGGCTGGTCACACAATGTCAAGGCTGAGAATCTCAATCGGGGCACTTTGAGCACCATGGGGAGCCTCTCATGGCTTGAAGAATCTGCCGGGCCTGATGCCACTTCCACCATGATGCTCTCCCCGGTCTTGGTGAAGAGGGGCGTGACAAAGACGAAGAAGACATCGAAGGCCAGCAGGGCCAGCAGGAATGAGGTGCAGTTCTTGAGCGTGGGCAGCCGCACCCTCCTCAGGACAAAGAGGCAGTAGGCAACACCCAAGGTGTCCTGCAGGAGCCATGCCCAACGGTCCTCATTGCGGTAGACAACCCATAAAAGAGTCACCATGGCACACAGGCCAGCCAACAGTAGTGATGGCAACTTCAGATAAGTCCGGTGGCCAGGCAGTGCCCATTGGATTTTCCATAGGGGCAGGTGGCGGACTAGGGGTGCCAGGCAGCTGTAGAGGCCAGTACTGGCACCCAGACCAAAGATTCCAATCATGACGTAGACAAAGCAGTCGTAGAAGAAGTAGAGGAGAATCATGATGGAGCAGGACATGGTGACCACAGCGCCTGTCATGGCTGGTGTGAAATCCACAGGCACATCTTCGTTGTCTTCCTCTTCCCAGGTCCTCTGGAACCTCTTGGCTGTCACTACTCGTGGCTGATTGTGACCACCAAGCCCCCCTCCTCCTCGGGCCCGGCGCCTCTGCAGCCGGTCTGCCTCCATCAGGCCAGCCCAGTAGCCACCTGCAGCAACAGTGCCCACAGCCAGTATGAAGATAACTGCCATGTTATAGTCAATGATGGGCTCTAGGGGAGCATACATGGCCACACGGACGTTGGTGTCACCGTAAGTGTGACTGAGGATGTCGAGCATGTCGGTGTAGCGCAGCACAGCCACTGGGGAGGTGAGGGCAGGCCGGGGTTTGTTGGGGTCCTGGGGCTTTGAGATGGGGTCTGAACACTGTTGATCGCCGGCCCGGCTCACAATGAGCAGCCCGTGGGTACCTTGGCTCTGAGCCAGCCAGCCCTTGGCATAGAAGCTGCAGTTGCCACGCATCACCATGGTAGTAGTCTGATGGAGGGGTCGCTGCTTGGGGGAGGTATCCTGGGCCTGGTGGAAGGAGTCCTCATCTGGACACCATGGTGTCTTGGTGCCGTCATGCAGAGGCAGGAATGGGGCGTGGTGCAGGTCCCGGGGCAAGGTGACGTAGTTGGAGCTGTACAGGACACAGTAGTCCTTGCTCCAGTTCTTTGACACGACGCGGACCACGCCGTATTCTCCCCGGGTCTCAGGGCTGAGGAGGAGGAGGAGGAGCGAGCCCATGGGGAGGAGGGAACCCAGGCACGCCATCCTCCTCAGCCACCTACTGTGTCCTCCCAAGGGGGCAGCTGCCCACAGCTCTATTCCCTTCCCAGGGGGAAAGGGTGTGGCTCTTTGTCACAGAGTAGCTTAGCCACTTGTCTTGGAAACCAGAGCCACACCTAACTTGTCATAAAGTGACGAAGGGCACTGCTATGGGACACAGGCTCTTCTTAGGATCATGCTCCTAACCCTGTATCTAGTAGGGAGGTTATTCATCTGAGATCTTATCTTTGCCCAAGCCCCAGTAGGACTAAACCAGGCAAGGTGGTAAGTGTGGGATTGGGGGCCCAGAGATCCCAGGCAAGATTCTAGAAACAGTGTTTCAACTTTCCTCCTGGGTAGCCTAGGCAGTCCAGGTCACCTCTCCTCTTTGGCCTGGTTTCTCTCTCTCTCTCTCTCTCTCTCTCTCTCTCTCTCTTTCTGTCGTGTATGCGTGTGTTGGCTAGTTATTTTTGTCAGCTTGACACAGCTAGAGTTATCTGGGAAGAGGAACCTACATTGAGAAAAGACCTCCAACAGGTCGTCCTGAAGGTAAATGTATGGGGACATTTTCTTTCATTTTCTTCTTATTTTGTTTCGAGACAGGGTCTCACTATGTAGCTCTGGCTGTCCTGGAACTCCCTATGCAGACCAGGCTGACCTCAAACTCACAGAGATCTGCCTGCCATTTCTGGATTTTTCTTGATTAATGATTAATGCAGGAGGGCCCAGACCACTGTGGGTGATGCTACCCTTAGGGTGGTGGTTCTGAGTGGTATAAGAAAGCAGGCTGAGCACACTGTGGGGAACAAGCCAGTAAGCAGCACCCCTCCATGGCCTCTGCTTCAGTTTCTGTCTTTGAGTTCATGCCTTGGTTTTGCCTTGGTGATGGACCTGTAAGCCAAATAAACCCTTTCTCCCCTAATTTGTTCTCAGTCATGGTGTTTTCTCACAGCAATAGAAAGTAAACCAGAACGGTGTGCATATT
Organism: Dicrostonyx torquatus; assembly: GCA_028555095.1. Lineage (NCBI taxonomy): Eukaryota > Metazoa > Chordata > Mammalia > Rodentia > Cricetidae > Dicrostonyx > Dicrostonyx torquatus. The sequence continues at coordinate 8,654,452 of JAQHUG010000032.1, read as the reverse complement.
ATATGTGTACATGTGTGTGAAGGCAGGGGCCATCTGCTCTGCTTGAATGGAAAGCAATGCTCAGGAAATATGTGTGGGATGGGCAAGTGAGTGACTGGATTCAGTCACAGGATTGATGTTCAGGGAAGTTAGGGATCTTTTCCAAGGTCCTACTTGAGTTTAGGAACCAGGCTCCCAGTCAGGTTGCTAAGTGGCAGAGCTCTGGTTGACCCATTGTCACTGCACATAGCATCTGTTATCACTGCACATGGCATCCGTTATCACTGCATGTAGCATCCGTTATCACTGCACGTAGCATCCGTTATCACTGCACATAGCATCCCTTATCACTGCATGCAGCACCCATTATCACTGCATGTAGCATCCGTTATCACTGCATATAGCATCCATTATCACTGCATGTAGCATCCCTTACCACTGCATGCAGCACCCATCATCACTGCATGTAGCATCCGTTATCACTGCATATAGCATCTGTTATCACTGCACGTAGCATCCGTTATCACTGCACGTAGCATCCCTTATCACTGCTTACTGCATGTAGCATCCGTTATCACTGCATGCGGCACCCGTTATCACTGCTTACTGCGTGTAGCATCCGTTATCACTGCACGTAGCATGTTATCAACACACGTAGCATCTGTTATCAACGCACATAACATCCATTATCACAGCACATAGCATTCGTTATCACTGCATGTAGCATCC
>JAQHUG010000032.1:8618579-8653694 GCA_028555095.1 Dicrostonyx torquatus | reverse complement strand
GTTATCACTGCTTACTGCACGTAGCACCCGTTATCACTGCATGTAAACATCCGTTATCACTGCATGTAGTATGTTATCACTGCATGTAGCATCTGTTATCAACACACGTAGCATCTGTTATCAATGGACATAACATCCATTATCACAGCATATAGCATCCATTATCACTGCATGTAGCATCTGTTATCAACACACGTAGCATCTGTTATCATAGCACATAGCATCCGTTACCACTGCACATAGCATCTGTCACCACTGTGCAGAGCATTCACTCAGGGACTGTGGAGGTAGTGATGCTGGGGACTGGGTGGGAGGTGGATTCATTGACAAAGTCAATTGAAATGAGAAATCCTTTAAAAAAATTCTGTGCCTTAGGACTGGGGAGATGGCTGAGTGAATAAGATTGCTTGCTCTACAAGTCTGAGGGCCTGAGTTTGGATCCTAGCACCCACACACAGAGCCAGGCAGGGCTGTATGTGCTTGTAACTGCAGCATTAGAGGGAAGGGATAAGCTAGGACTCCCTAGGCAGATTCAGGGCCAGTGACAGATTCTCTCTGAAGAGAACTGGCTAGGGTGTCATAGAGGGAGGTACCTGATTTGTCCCTCTCTGATCTCTACGTGTGTCCCCATGGCCACACATCTCCACCATCACTATGGTGGTGGTTTGGATGAGAATGGCCCCTCTTAGGCTCATATATTTGAATATTTGGTCCCTAGTTAGTGTAACTGTTTGGGAAGGATTGGGAGGTGTTAATTTGTTGGAAGAGGTGTGTTCCAGGGGGCAGGCTTTGAGATTTCAAAAGACTAGTGCCCATTGCCCAGTGGGCATGGGCCAGGATGTGAGCTCTCAGCTGTTCCTTCTCTCTGCCATCAGGGACTCTCTCTGAAACCACAGACCAAATCAAATCTTTCCTTTTACAAATACCTTCGGTCATGGTGCTTGATCATAGTGATAGAAAAGTAAGACAGCTACACAAGCAACACACACACACACACATGGTGGGGAGGGTTTCCTACCTATTTTATTCATTGCATTAATTGCTTGGACTTCCCTAAATAATGATATGAACCACATGGCTTAAAACAACAGAAATGGGGCCAGCGAGTTGGCTCAGCAGGTGAGAGAGCTTGCTGCCAGGCCTGACTACCTGAATTCAATCCAGGATCCACATAGTGGAAGGAAAAGAACCAACGTTTGAAAGCTGTCCTCTGACCTTGGCACACGGACACCCACCCGCTTAGTAACTAAATTAAGTATAATCTTAAAAAGAAACCACTGGAAATGGAGCCAGGTGTGGTGGTGCACACCCAATTGCGGTACTGGGGAGGCAGCAGCAGGAAGATGGTGAGTTTGAGGCCAGTTTGGGCTACGAAACCAGACCTCACCTCAGTAATAACCTCACCCATCTCCCCATATCCCTCTCCCTGCCCTCCACCCCCTCACGCATGTGCGCATGCGTGTGAGCACCACCACACAACAACCAGAAATACATCCCCTCCTAATTCTGGAAGGTGTAAGTAGGCTATAGACTGAAGCTTTAGGTCCCTCACTCAATCTGTGCACTGAAGCCCAGCCCACAATGAACCAGAGGATAGGAACCTTCTTATCAGGTTCTAAGACTCTATTAAAGAGACTCAGGAGAGATAATCTCTGTTGGCCTTGTGAAGGCACAACGAGAGAGGGGCCCTTTCCATCTCCAGGACCTGAATCAGTGGGTACCTTGGTCTTGGATGCTGTAGAACCATGAGACATCAATGTCTGTTGCTTTAGCATCTTGCCTGTTGTACTTATTGCGCAGCCAGAGCAGTAGAGAGTCTGGGTAGCATTTTTGCTTACTTCTTCCTAGGTGGTGGCTAGTCAGCCTTGGGGCCACACTGGCTTAGAGTGAATCACTCCACTCTGCTGCAGCTATTGTCATGTGGCCACCTCCCTGTCTGTGTCCGTGTCACCACGACTTACAGCCCACTCTTTCTTGATTATACTGCGAAGGCCCAGTTTGCTCCACACCAGTGGGAGGGAATGAAAGGTGTTTTCCAGAACCAAGCTTGGATCCTTTGAGGCGGAGGCCATTTTTTAAAGAACACTGTAAAGTGGTCAGCAGGTCACATTTAGATTCTGACTTTTTCTTGTCCCGAATTATTTACATTTGTCTTGCCGACACCAAATTTGACAGCTTAGTTTTCAGTGACTCATTTATAACTGCCTTTCAAAGCATCCAACTGAATTATCATCAAAACCATTTCCCTGTGTTTGTGCACTTCTGATTTGTCCATTAACATAATATTTAATTACATTACAAACAGTAATTACAATGACAAATGAGCTGTCACAAACACATTTGGGAGCCAGCACAACTGACTGACGACTTGCCATCAGCTGGGGAAGAGTGCAGAGCCCAGAGAGGTCTGGTCCCTTCTGAGGGAGCTTTATTTCAGAGAGGTACAAATGCATTGCTAAGGAGAATGGCGCCTAGAGAGGAGGCTCAGCAAGTACAACTGTTGTCAGAGCATGTAATGATGTCACTTCCTTTTTGTTTGTTTTTTGGTTTTTCAAGACAGAATTTCGTTGGCTTTCCTGGAACTTGCTCTGTAGACCGGGCTGGCCTCAAACTCACAGATAGCCACCTGATTCTGCCTCCTGAGTACTGGGATTAAAAGCATGCACCACCACCACCCAGGGGCAATGTCACTTCTGAGTGCATCTCTCTACATCAGTGGTCCTCAACCTTCCTAATGCTGCAACCCTTTCATACAGTTCCTCATGTTGTGGTGACCCCAACCGTAAACATACTCTATGCTACTTCACAACTGTAGTTTTGCTATTGTTACAAATTGAAATGGAAATATCTGTGCTTTCCCATCATTTTAGGAAACCCCTGTGAAAGGGGTATTAACCCCCAAAGGGCCACAACCCACAGGTGGAGAACCACTGCTCTATTCCAAGCAGTCAGGAGGTGGAGGCATGAGGATCAGAAGCTTAAAGTTATCCTTGACTTCATACCAAGCTCAAGGGCGGCTGGGCTACATGAGATCTTGTCTCAAAACCAACAGACCAACCAACCAGCTTGGCCACGGGTGACACTGACAAGCTAGAGCCTTCTGCACAGCTGCTGAGGATGCGGAGTGGTGCGGCCACATGGGAAGCAGGCTGGCAGATTCCTCTTCAGTTATAGCGAGACTCGTAGGAGTTGGCATCCTTCTGGAGATCCACCCACAAACACTGAGATCAGACTCACTGTGGCCAGGGCCGGAGGAGGAGGGATGGGGTTTCCACTCAGGATGATGAAACTTTCTGGAAATAGTGTCGTGGGTGTGTTTTTATTTACATACAGTAATTAAACATACTTGTAGGCTAAGATGATATCAACACCTCAGAACTGTATTCTTTCACGTTGGGATGTGAGTTTTTATGTGCATGTGTATTCTACCATAATATAAACAAAACCCAAGAAACCAGGACTTCACTTGAGTTCGCTGCAGTAGCATTGGCCTCAGAGTGGGCTTAATTCTGGCCATCAGGACTCTGTTGGCCAGTGGGTGCCCGAGTGAGATTGAGAATATGAGAACACACCACACTGCTAATCCCACCATCCTCCATGCCTGATCCTCAGGCTAGGGGTGTCCTGGGTTCCCAGAATTCTCTGAACCGTTCACTCCATGTGCCTTTTGTCTGGTTCTTTGGGGGTTTGTGGAGACCTCTTCATTTCTCTATGCCCCAGAACCCCCAGTCCACCAGTCCTGGAACTGTCCTCTTGAGTATGTGGCTGGAGCAGCTGGGGCAGTGGGGCAGTGGGTCTTAGCCTAGGGCAGGGACTCTAGAAGGTGGGGAAGGGACTGAGTGCCGTAGACTCTCTCTTGTCCTGGTGCACGGCCCATACTTTTCCAGTTGGAGCAGATCTGAGCCTGTACTCTATTCGTGTCCTCCCAATCACTCTGGAAATAAAGGACAAGGAAGGGACAGCCCCTTGTTGTCCATCCTAGCTTGGTATTTGTGCTATGCCTCAGATTTCCTGCCCCTGCCCTGTGCCTTTGTCCAAGGAGTAATGAGGCTGGGCATCAGGGGTCTGTCTAGGACCCCCCTAGAGAAACAAGAAGAGTGGCTCGAGGTCTGGAACTCACCTCATGACTGTTTTCTGAATGTGGAGATCTTTGTAAAATTCACCTGGTCCAGGTCTTTCTTCAGCCTGAGCTACAGAATCTACAGGGTTGGTGTGTTAGCAGCGGACTGGGAGGCCATGCTTGAATGTGGAGGCGGGGCAGGCTGGGACACTGGGAGGTGGGCAGACTGAGGCGTGTGTTCTGCGGGCTCTTTCTGCTAGTTCATCTCTGAGAACTACCTGTCAGTTGGCTGGGAAGCTGAAGAATGTCCCCAAAGGGAGGAGATAAAGGGTCACCTTGCAATGGGCTCTTGGGGTACACGGTAAACACTGGAACATCTGAGGCTGCCTGGGTTCTCATCTGGCCATGCTACTGCTGACCACTCTCAGGAAAGCCTCTTATCCTCTCCGGGCTCTACTTCTCTCATCTGTTAAATGGGAGAACAGCACCTGCTTTCCAGAGTTGAATGAAGAGCACCATGACCCAATTGAGGTCTGATGTCCACTGACAGTAAGGTCTTGGGATCACGGTTGCTGCAGAGGCTCCCTCCCCTGTTGGGCCCGGTGTTGGTGAACAGGTGAGTTTGAAATCATGGGTGGACCTGACAGTGGCTTCTGGTGACCTGGGCTGTACAGTTTGAAATGAAGCATCATCTGAAGGAGGAGGATGAGTGGCATAGAGAAGGGGAGAGACCCTGAGCACACAGCCTCAATTACTCCTCCCCAGCTGGCCTGGTAGCTGGACATTGACTGGGTGAGCTATTAAAGACGCCAATTTTACAACACAGTTGCGATCAGTCTGAGACTCTATGCCGGTCCCACTGTCCCTTTGCTCCAGGGCTACTCTGTGGGTCGTGGCCTTCCCAACCAAGGGTGGAGGACTCTGGGAAGGGAAGACCCCCAGATGTGCAGCCAGGTCTTCAATCCTCAGCCTCAGCTCCCTCTGTTGCAAAACGGGCTGATTCCCCACTGAGTTAAGCATTAGACAGCATGTTAGAATAGCTTTGGAGGATGGTGAAGCAACATACAGGGGCACCAGTTAAGGTGTGTATGACTATCTGGATTCTAGGCCCTTGTCCCTCCCTCCTCAGGAGGTGGTTTACCCCGATCTGACTGCTCCTACCTCAGCCCTAAGGCAAATGTTTCACCAGCATAGAGGCTTTGGGGGGAACCAGAATCCCAGGGTGGGGGCTGTGTTGCCCTCAGGAACGGGGGAGCTCCTCCCACTGCTGTTTTGCGTTCACCAAGAGAGCCTTGGAAGAAGTGAGATCCTGTGCAAGGAGGTAGCTCTCAGGAGACTGTGTTCCCTAGGCGTGACATGGAACAGTGTTCTTTTGAACATGAGAGACAGGCCCGTCCTGGGGCTGAAGAGGGCTATGGATGCAGATTTGATCCAATAAGCTCAGCCCACCACTCCAGTTGGCAACTGTCAGGTCCTTCCATGTAGTGATGCGTGTCAACTCACAGAGGAAGCTTTCCCCACCCAAACCTTGGAGAAGAACGGCTCCTGATGTCCACTGAGGTGCTTGCCCAGACACTGCCTGAAGCCAGGACCACACACTCTCCTGCAGCTACTCCCTGCTTCATGTTCCTACTTACCTCAAGCGGCCTTTGGACGGGAGGCCCACCCTTCATCCCAACCTACCCCTGCTCACTCAGGTACACCCCGCTTCTCTGAGACCACAGCCTTCAATTTCTTTAGGGCACACCCCATGCTGCCATACTGTGTGACACCTCAGCTTCCTTAGGACATACCCCCATGTTGCCACACTGTGTGACACCTCGGTTTCCTTAGGACACACCCCATGCTGCCATACTGTGTGACACCTCAGCTTCCTTAGGACACACCCCCATGCTGCCACACTGTGTGACACCTTGCTCTCTCTTCTGCTTGGATTGAAAGACAAAAGAGTGGAGAAGCATCTCAGTGTGACTGTTTGACACTTAACCACTTTAGGTCCCTGCAGCCAACTGGGAGGGCTGTCCCTTGCTCTCCCTAGGCCACCCCAAACTCCTAAGTTGATGTAGAAGTTCATTGCTTTCCGGGTGTTCTATGTGCCTCCCATGCTCACCTCTACTTAAAGGCCCACTTCTGCTTGGGTAATAGGCAGGGAAGGGCACCCCATGTGTCCTTCAAGAATCTACCTCTTCCTCCTCCATCAGCCCTGTCTCAGCAGGAACTATGGCGCTCTCCAGTGACAGCCATTTCAGTCTGCTCCTGGCATCTCATGCCACGTACCCATGTATGCAGTTGTGTGCATGTGTGTGTGTGTGTGTGTGTGTGTGTGCATGCATAGGTGACCTTCTTCCCTGGCCAGAGACTCAGGGGCATGTCTTAGGTGGCACTGAGACCCTCATGAGAATTCTACCAGTCTCCTCTGTGCCTACAAGGCACCTACTGCCTTCCAGAGGCCTGCAGTGTGCTGCACCTGACAACTCTGTGGCCACACGGATGTGACCAGTGCAGGGCAACTGATGTCCCTTGGGAGCAGCTCAGATCAATGAACGATGGGTAGCAGGAGTAGGTGGATAACTCTCCCAACTCAGTTCCCTTGCCTGGTTCTCCAGGCTCCTCAGCAAGCCAAAGTTCTAGCCGCCTGCCATGGTGCATGTATGCAGTCTGACATTTCCCTTTCTCTCCCTGCCTGGCCTTGCCCACCTCTGGTCCTGCCTTGAGATTGCCCTGGCAACCACATCCCCATGTTTGCTTCTGGGGAGTCTCCAGGCCTATAGGCTGCTCAGCTCCCTAGCTGCTGCCTGATTCTCTTCCATCGAACTGAGGCCCACTTCTGTGGCTCATTGCTACAGTTGTCTGGCTGTCCCGGCCACGGTAACTGTTCATGGCCCTTCTCTCCGGGTATCACCTCCTTACTAAGAGCTGTTTCTTACTAAGCATCTTTGATCACACCTGTATCTTCATGTCTGGAGTTCACACCCTGTTACCAGCCCCCAGGGCTCATCCTGGACGGCAGAAGTATGATCAGGCTTCTGGTTGTGCAATAGTCCCCGATGTCTACTTCTCAGAGGGCCCCCTCTGGCTTACTCCCAGCCCCAGCAGAGTGCAAGCCTTCACAAAGGGTGTTGAAAAGATAAATATTATTTATATCATCTCCCTCACCTCGGTCCTGCTATAGCTTCTCAGCCCTCTGACAACGTGAGGGCTGGGCCACTCCATACCCGGGAGTAAGGGTCTGTCAGTTAGCTGTCCCAGGAGCCACCTGTCCCAGTTCAGGGAACTTGAGCAGAGGGCCCTTCTTGCTTCACTCAGCCTGTGAGCACATTCCAGAGGCCAGCCAATGAAGCCAGTGGCCTGGGCACCCAGGGGCCACTACTTCCTCAAAGGCTGGGCCACTCTGATTCTCCCTTACGGACAACTCAGTCTCTTTCCCAACCGCCATCTTCTCACAAATCAGAAGCCATCCAGAGGCAGGAGGTGGGAGTTTGGGACGAGGGGACTGTTGCTGCGGTGGGTAAGTGACAGAAAGCTGGATTGGCCTGCAGAACAGTAAACGTCTAAGGGTTCAAGGCAGCAAGGCAGGGCTTTCCCATGGCAGTGCCACAGTGCTGATGACATTCTGCTGGCTCAGGAGTGGCTCCTACGGCGGTGGAATGCTGTCTGGTCACCAGACTTCTAATGCTGTCTCCAGCTCTTCTGACTGGACCATGTGGCATTGGTTCTCAGTAGCAACCAAAGACTCAGAGGCATCACATTCACAGAAGAGAGTTTCCCATGATGCCCCGGGGGTAGCAAGCGGCCTCCCCTACAGCTGCTGAAGACTGCCGATCTTCAGTGAACTGCTCTGGGAGAAGACAGCTCTCACAGGGTCCATGAAGCTGCTTCAGGATTTCCAGCCCCCAGTCTCCATTACCACTCTCCAAGAAGAATGGGCAGCAGGCAGCCGGATGCTGTGGGCCCAGCCCAGTGCTGTGAGCTATCGTCTATGACTGGGCAGGCTCTCAGGTCTGCAGCCCAGGGATAGGAACGGGAAGGCCAACCGCCTCTGCAGACAGGCTCGCCTGCGAGCTTGCATCATTTCCCCAGCCTCAGGTCCTGGGGGCTGCTCGGTGGTCTGTAGCTCACACTGCTGTGGACTGCTTGATGCTGTGGAAGCTGACTCTGGTGGGGGAGGTGGGGATGGACATGGCACGGGCCACTCGGGCTCTGATGGAGTGCTTGTCCTGCCACCGATGCCACCTCTTCCGGATAGCAGAGCGGACCTGTGGGCACAAGATAACGGGCAACATCAGAGCTCAGGCTCAGGACAACCCCTCCCTCAGCCCAGCTAAGCAGCTACTCAGGTGTAGTGACAGACTCTACAGTAGGGGGCAACATTCACATAATTACAGCTATTGGTTTGCTATTTGTTGAGCCAGTTTCCTCAAGTGAGGAAGAGGACACCTTTTTTCTAGTCTAACAAAGGTGCCATCTGGCTCTTGCCATACGGCTCTTGCCACACAGAATCCCTACCTTGCCTGACTCCTAAGACAGAGACCCTATCTTCTAGCCACCATCCATGCTGTGCCTAAAGTAGGAGGGGGAGCTGTCCTCACAGATGCAGATGACAGGGACAGGGACTTCTCAAAGTTCCCTACAGCAACCCATGGGGACCCGGGAAGAGGGAGGGAAGTGAGCCCAGGGCAGAAGAGATATGGGGGGACAGGTCCCAGTCTTGGTAGTCTCAGCCCTGGCCGTAGGTCCTTACCTCACTGTTCAGAAAACAGTAGAACACAGATACGAAGAAGCCCTAAAGGGAAGAGGGGAGTCAGAGGTGAGTGGGGTCCCTAACCAGCCCAGGTTGCTCCAGTCTCCCACCCCCAATCTTCCAGGCCTCTGCCTGAAGAATCCTCACCCACGCTGGCGCAAATATGGTCCTCCTGGAGCCGGAGTGGCAGGGCTCAGGGAGGACAGTGGTACCTGAAAGGACTCCAGAAAAGAGTTGAAGTAGATGAAGACAATCCTGGAGACCTCGTCCTCTCCAGGGTTGACAAAGAATAGCATGTAGGTGATGCCCAGGAGGGGCAGCAGCACCAGAGTGGCCTTCACAGCCTTCCTAGGGTGGAACAGAGGCCAGAGTCACAGGCTACCCAGAAGAGGTGGGGCTGTTAGCTTTGGGAAGAGTGGTGGCTTTTGGGAGATGGTCTCAGGGATGTCTAGGAAGGTGGAGCTACAGTTTCTGGGTTGACCGACTGGCTTGGAAGTGACCAGGTTCAGAGGAGGCTGGGCCTTCCAAAGCATCCCTGGGGAGCCAGGTACCTGTACTGAATAGTCTCAGACGTGGTGGATGCCCGGAGTTTGGTCATGAGGATGCGGACAATGTTGAAGAGAAAGATAAAGTTGATCTGCAATTGGAGCACAGCAGCAGGAGTGAGGATGGGCAGTCAGGGTGGTGATGGGCAGCAGGGATGGGGACATGTGGCAGGGATCTATGCAGGAAATGGAAGTGGGTGTGGTGGACAAGACAGGCCCTCAGTCCTCTCAGCTCTGTTCTTGGTGTTCCTGACACAGTCTCTCACCCCCCTTCTCTCTTCCTCTCTTCCCTCCTTCTCTCACTAATACTTAAATTCCTGGCCCAGGTTCCCTCTCTGGGGCCACATAGGTAGAGGGTCCTCTCTACCCATGGTAGGCAGTTGTCCTTCCCCATGTTGGCTTGTCTCCTGCTACCTCCCCTAGGCTCTTACCAGCAGGACCAGGATCATGGGGCCCTGGTAGATGTAGTCAGTGTATACTCCAGGACGTTTGCCAAACCAGCACCTAGAAGGTCACAGAAAGAAAAGGGAAGGAGGGGGGTCATCACGGTCCTTTCAGTGGCAGAATGCTTGACCGTGGGCCAGTGCTTGACCAGAACAGGATCAGTGCCAGTGGTCAGGAAAGGGCACCCCAATTTCTAAGAAATCCAAGCCAGCGGACTCTGCTTCAGTGCCTCAGTGGTCCTACCTGCAAAGTGGATGGTACCCTCTGCTATGGGACATGGTCCTGTCTACCTGTAAAGTGGATGGTACCCTGTGCTGTGGGACATGGTCCTGTCTACCTGAAAAGTGGATGGTACCCTCTGCCATGGGACGTGGTCCTGCCTATCTGCAAAGTGGATGGTACCCTCTGCCGTGGGACATGGTCCTGTCTACCTGCAAAGTGGATGGTACCCTCTGCCATGGGACGTGGTCCTGCCTATCTGCAAAGTGGATGGTACCCCATGCTGTGGGATGTAAAGTTGGAGCAAGCTCTGTGAGGGAGAGTCTGAGAAAAAGGCCCCTGAACAGTCATAACCCTCATCCAAGCAGTTGTAACTATTTGAAAGAGACTCTCAAGATGGGTCCGACTGTTGACATTCCCTCAAAGAAAGGGGAAGTAGGGAGGAAGGGTCAGTGGACCCTTGCCTGAGAGTCCAGCAATTTCCTCCCATACTTCTAGGGCACTTGTATATAATTCTGCGCTAACTGCACATAGCCTCATGTCTTAGGAGGTGCTAACGTTTATAGGGTTAATTGGAGGTGAGACTCCATTTATGTGGCTCTAGGGAAATCATTACCCATGCTGTGGGGAGACCTAGTGGTGTGGCTACTTTGAGATCGTGGATGCTCCCATAAATAAACTCTAACCTATGCCCTGTAAGTAATCTCAGTAAACCCTCTGCTTTCCCCAGCTGGACTTCTGTGAACTGTTTTGAGTTTGCCGTTGGACCCCTATAAGGAGGGGGTAGCTGCTTGTTTGTATTTCTCAGGGAAAGAATTCTCAAAACAGCAAGCCAGAAACAGCCTGGAGCCTGGCCTAGTGCTGCTGTGTCCGGTGCCCACTCAGGGACTCTGGCAGTGGCTAATATGCTCACTGCCCTGCCACAATTTCTCGAGAGCAGCCTTGCAGGGAAGATTTCACAGCTAACACCTATGGCAAGAGGTGGGCTGTCTTGCAGGCTCCTGAGCTGCCCTGCAGCAAGCTCGAGGGAGTAGGTGGGGACAGGACAAATCAGAAGTCCTGTGTCCTTATGGGCATATGGACTTGCCGTGGATGCTTCTGCAAACCTGACCGTGAAGTTTGTATAGGTGACCTTATGGCTGTAACAAGCTTGCTTAACACTACTCCGGCCATACACCACTGTTGTGGGCTCCAATCTGGGACCCCAGGGCCTCTCTCTTCCTACTCCTATGTTTGCACACCGCGTCCTCCCACTGCACTGCCTGCATCTGTCCACCAGATGGGGCTTCAGGGCTGTTCAGACCTAACTTTCTTTTAAGCAGCACCCTTTCAGCTCCAGGGTGGGAAGGTGTGTAACAGGGCTTACCTTGCCTCTCTCTTCCTTTCTTCTCTCCCTCCTGTTTCCCTCTCCTTCACCCCCATCTCCTGTGCTCAAATTTTCACGCCCTACAAAGCACAGGCACCCCCATCCAGGAATTCGCAGGAGGATCCCGGGGACACCCCACACCCACTTCAGTGAACTGACTCCCTGCCGCCTACCCTGCCGCTGCGAACACTCCAGCCTGAGGCAGAAGGAACCCGCTTTCACAAATATGGGTGGTGCAGCCCAGTGCAGGAAGGGGAGGGCCTGCCACTGTGAACCCCCAGTCAACCAGTCAGCCAGGGGGATGGGGGGACGCTTATGGCTCCAGCCTTGCCTGGCTCCTCCCCCTTCTCTGTCTTTTTGTGACGTTCCCAATCTCAGCTTCACACTGGAACCACCCTGGTACCCAGGCCACGCCTCAGTCCCATAGCACAGAGTTCTGAAGTAGAGAGCTTTCTAGGTCTGCCCATAGGATTCCCCCACACGTGCAAGCCGCGACTTCAGGACTGACTGGGAATGCTCGAGTCTCCTTTACAAACAACCGGAGGCTTCAGAGAGGAGCTGGACAAGTCTTTGAAGCCACCTGGACCAGTTTCCATTAAGCCCATAAAATCTCACTGTAAAACACGCCTTGATGGTAATAAGCATTTGTGCCGTGTTTACTGGGTGCCAGGTCTTCTATGTGCTTAGTATGCACGGGTGCACTTCATCCTCACTACAGCTTTGAAGTTGTAGCTAGAATGAAGATGCCCATTTCACAGATGAGGAAACTGAGGCCTGCTGTGACAGCCCCAAAGTCACATAGCTACTTAGTGATGGCACAATTCAGAACCTGGGCTGCCAGACAAGTGACAGGCCAGGAGGGACCCTGGCTGTCTGGCTCTACCTTTGGCAGAGCACTGGAAAGGATCCTTGAATTGAGGCCAGTGCTCAGCTCTGCCTTTGTTGATGCAGAACTCACTGCCCTTACAGGACAGTCAATGACCAAAGTCCCCTGGGGAGTGCGCTGAAGAGCGAGACTCTGACCTCACAAAGTGACTTACTTTTCGTTGTCGTGGTACAGCTTCCCGATGGCCCACGCCACAATGATGGGGAAAGGGACACCTGAGGGAGAGAGGCGGCTGTCACTGAGCCCTTTGATGGAAGACCCCAGGGCAGTCCACGGCCTGCAGTTGAGCTCTGATGCCTCCTTCACGGGGATCCCACGACTCTCATCCCTGAGAGGGTGCAAACACCACCCTCCTGACCCGGCCAGCCCATGTAAGGAGATGCTGGGACGGGGCTGGCCCAGCTCACCCCAGCCGATGCAGATGAACATCCATTTGCGCAGCCGGTCGGTGGAGTAGGTGAGCACAATGGCCGTGTGTAGGTAGCAGCCCTCACCAAACATCCAGAAGAAGTTGGTGACGTGGAAGTAGTTATAGGCAGCTGTCACCAACCTGCACCATCCCTGCCCCAACCAGAAAGGACAATGAGCTTGGAGAGGGCATCAGTAATAGTGCTCCACCCTCAGACTCTTCGGGGTTCTGCTCTTGTTCTGTGGGTACCCATGCCTGCACCCCCCTCACCTTTTTCAAAACTTTATGTGCATTGGTGTGAAGGTATCAGATCCCCTGGAACCGGGGTTACAGACAATTGTGAGCTGCCATCTGGCTCCTGGCAATCCTATACAATTGAACTCGGTTCCACTCAGGTCCTCTGGAAGAACCCCAGCCCCAGGCTTAGCCCTTCTACAGGGTAACCCCACTCTAGCTCCTCTGACCGAGGCTCGGCCTTTTCTGTCTTCCTAGCTGGGACGCACCACATTGCTCTGGTGGACCTCGGGGTTCATGGTGAGCTGGACCACAAACCACGTGGCATTGCGCAGGATGAAAGCCGAGATGAGGTTCCAGTGGATGATGTTTCTCAGGCACCGGATGCTCCTGGAGCAGCAAGGGAGGGAAGGGGGCAGCAGGGAAGGGCAGGTGGCAACAGCAACAAAGAGGGGGGATGAAGGCAGGTGTCAGCATCACCCCAGCCCAGACACAAGATGGAGGAACTAGAGCTTGGAGTGAGTGGGGCTGACAGGTTGGCCTGAGCTCCACGGGGCCTATGTGGGGCCACCAAGACACCTGCTCTTATCAGAGCTGATGTGGTCAGGGATCCCCCTTTGTTCTCCATGTTCCAGGACTGAGAGGCAGAGGGCTGGCAAAAAAAAATCTCCAACAGTAAGACCCCTCTCAACTTTCAGGTCCTGGTCCTACCCGCTCCCAGCTTTTTCTTATCACTTGGGCCATGACAACCTAACCTTGAGACAGGAATGCCACTCTGTGGAACTCTCACCTCCTGGGGTCTTCTTGAGAGCCCCAAGAGGGATGAGGACCAGCTTTAGGAGTTGGTAACACAGATGAGCCTGGGCTTTGTCCTATTTTACTCTCCCTGCCCGGCAGCTGCTGGGGGAAAGGACAGACGTGAGTCTGCCAGAGGTCTTAAGAGACCAGAAATTCCTGTGGACGCTACTCCCTTCTACTCAAGTGAGAGGCAGGTTACCCCTTCATCAGTACCCCTGTCCCAGAGCTATGCTTGTATCTTCTCTGCCCCCCGCCCCGCGTGCGCATGCCCAAGGGCCCAGGGGATAGCAGGAGGCAACTCCTGGGCCCTCTCACCTGAGACGCAGAAAGAGGACAAAGGCCACTAGGAGGGCTGCCAGGGAGATGCAGTGGCCCAGGTAGTTGATGATGACGGCGATGTGGTAGTGCACTTTGCTCTTCTTCTGAGGTAGGAGAGAGAGAGAGAGAGAGGCAGAGTTGAGGCTCCCGCACACCCACACCTCTGCACCCATTGAAAGGACCAGCTCCTGCTCTCTCGTGAGGTCAGCACCAGGGAGAGGTGCTGGGGGAGGAAGGGGGAAATACTAACAGCATTTGCCCTGCTCCAGAGTGACCCTGTGACTGTGAGCTACCACTCGGGTCAGTCTGTCTATTAATCCAGTCTGCCCATTGTGCTGTATGGTTAGACGGATATGAACTAAAGATGCACCCATGTCACGCAGAGTTCCCGTGTCACATTAACAAACGCTGTTCCCACCCACACATGTACTCCCGTGCTCACAGATGTTCATGTCGCATTCTGTCCTGACACCATGACTGCAGTGGGTGCAGAGCCTCTACCCGCCCCCTCCTCCCCCCCCCCGCATCTCATCCCTCATCCACTTCTGAATTGAGTCCCCATCCTGGTCACACCTGAGTCCGGCTGCATGAGGACCTGGGTTTGGATCCCTGGTACCCACATGAAAGCCAAGTGTGACTGTGGGAAGCTATAATCCCAACAGGGGATCAGAGGCAGGTGGCTCCCTGGAGTCCTGGCCGGCCACCCCAGTGACACTGTCAGTTCAGGTTTAGTGAGGAGATCCCTGTCTCAAAATAATCAGGTTGAAAACCATTGAAGAAAACACCCTGAATCCACCTCCACAGGTACACATGGATGTGTTTCCCCCTGCATGTGCATATATATGAACACATGCATGTACCGTGCAAATACCCTGAAAGAAAGAACACAAATTCCTTGTTTCCAGGGCCTTTCCCATGGGCTGCCCCAAGTGAACAATAGCTCTTCATTCCCTCCCTCTGAGACTTCCTCCCCTCTTTCTGGATAGCAGAAATTGAACCCAGGGCCTTGAGAAGGCTAGGCAAATGCTCTGTCTACTGTGAACTACACCCTTAGCCATTCCTAATTTAAAAGAACATTTTAATTACACTTATTTAATCAATGTGTGTATGTGTGTAGGACCATGAGTGTGATCATATGTGTCACGGCATGTGTGTGGAAGCTAGGGACAACTTGTACAAGCCAGGCCTCTCCTTCCACCAGGTGGTCCTTGAGACTAAACTCAGTTTGTCACACTTGGTGGCAAGCACCTTTACCCACCGAGCCATCTCTTTGCAAAGCCCCAACTTTCTTAATTATTCAATTATGAATCTTCACCACATGCTACTGGCACACATATGAAAAGCCTTCCCACTTAGAGCTTTAAGTTTCAGAGTGACTCCGTGGGAAAATCTGGAAACGCATCCATAACTTCCTTCGCAGAAGAAGAAACCCATATTATGCTGACTTATTCAAGATTACCAACTTCATCTTATAAACCACCTTTTTGTTACAGACAGGTCCTTACTTCACGGGGGAACCAGCCAGCACCCAGTGCTCAGCTCTCTACAGAGTCCCAATGCAAAACCCCCATTTACCCTGTCCTAGGCCCCAGGAAGGCGGGACATCACAGGAGCAGCTCATGCCTCCGGAACCCTAGGACCCCAGGATGGTGAGTGGAGACAGGGCAGGAAGGCAAGGGGAGGGGTCCATTCTGCCCTTCCAATGAGCCTTTGGCAGCTACCAGGATCCTACCAGAGGCTCCAGACAGACATGCAGAATGCAAAGCCTTTCTGGAACCAGCACTTGATTTCCTTTTATTAAATTTTTCACATCCATGCGGAGAAGCCCCTGGGTAATAACAGCATCTGTGGTGCTGAGCCGCTGCCACAGGCCCCAGCTTTCTCTCCGGATCTAGGAGGAGAGAGGGAAGAGAGACTTGCTGGCCTCTTCTGTAGAGCCCCTACCCTGGTCACTCGACTTGCTCATGGGAATGCGGCTTGGTAGTTTTGAGAGAAGTCATTACTAAGCACATACCCTATGCTGGGTCCCAGACCATAATCCTCAGTGACATCACTGAGACTGGCCCCTGTCCTCTCGTTTTCTGGCTGGAAAGGCCCCACAGCTGATCCAAGCTGTAGAGTTTTAGCAATCAGAATCCGGACCAGCCTGGCTTTTAGGATCCTTTTCTCCTTCCACTCATAGGGTTATGAGGGTGACAAGCAGGGACTGGGGGGCTCTTGACAGGGGGCTCTCATTCTGTGTCCAGGATCTAGGGAAGGAACTTCTGCAGAGAGAGTGTGGCTCACTAGTGTTTTTCTTCACTAAGGTCAGTGAAAAACAAAGTCCAGTGTTGCAGGGAACAGAGATCCAGCTGGGTCAAGCTCTGGGATCTACTCGCCTCACACTCCACAGGCCTGATGCAATCTAAGGACCAGAACACCAAGACAGCTGTGGGGAGGGCAAAGGTCAGGAGAGAGTGACAGAGACACCCCAGCCATGGCAACCGCTGTGATATGAATGTATCTCTGAAAGTTTAAGTGCTGGAAACACGGTGTCCAGTACAGAGCTGCTGGGTGTGGGGCCTCCCAGCAGAGTGGGGGCCTCACTGCAGGATCTGGTTTCTTCTAAAAGGATGTGAGGCCCATCTGCTTTCCCTTCCTTTGCCTTCTGTCATGAGATGACACAGCAGGAAGCCCTTTGCAAGATGCTAGACCTCAACCTTGGATGTCCCCGCTTCCAGAACCAAAAGCCAATGCATTTCTTTTCATTATAAATTACCCATGAGCTGGAGATGTGGCCCAGCTGATAGACTGCTTGCCTAGCATGCATTAAGCCTTGGGTTCGAGTCTTAGCAATCCATAACACCAGCAGTGGGGGCATATGCCTGTAAGCCCGGAACTCAGGGCTTAGGAGTTCAAGTTTAAGAAACATTTAGATTTGTTTATTTCACCTTTATGTCTGAGTGTTTCATTTGCATGTATGCATGTGCACCAAGTATGTGCCCGGTGCCTGCAGAGGTCAGAAGAGGGCACTGGCTCTCCTGGATCTGAGGTTACAAGACAGTTGTGAATTTCACGTGGAACAGAACCTGGGTACGTGCAAAGAGCAAGTGCTTTTGATTGCTGAGCCAGGTCTCCAGCCCCTCATTGAGATAGGATGTCTGAGATAGCTTGGACCACATGTGACCTTGTCTCAAAAATTAAAAGATCCAATCTTAGGTATTCTGTTACAGTTGCAAAACCAGATCAAAACAGTTGCCAATTCTCTGAGAGATGAACGCAGCCAGTGACACCCAGGCAGAACAGTAAGTGACACTGAGAAAGTTCCATTAACAAATCAGAGCTCTGTCGGCACTGTCTAGAAAGACACCTAGCAATACCCTGAGAGGCAGCCAGCAGCACCCCAAGGAAAAGATAGTAACTTGCTAGTTGTTGTCAAGGACACCTGGACAGACCAGCCAGGAAATGTCTCAAGAGACAGCCAATGATCTCCCCGGATTCCCGGCAAAAGATGTCAGTGACTCCCTGAGTTCCTGGGGACAAGCCACCAAGAACTGCAGAAGCCACTGGATTCCCACAGCACAGGTGGACAGAACCAACCCTGGGAAGCTTCAGCAGCTCTCATTCCCTGTCCAATCTAGAGATGAGGTCCACAGGCTCCCTGAGGAGGGTGGCATAGTGGGGTGTTGGAGAGGGACCAGTGCTGCGCCCTCAAGACCGGACTCTAACAAGCAGTTAGAGCTTGCTGAACTGATCCTGACCAGACCAGAGGAAATCATCTTGCCCCAAAGGTCAGTACCATCAGACCTGCTTGGCTGCCCTGCCAGGATGAAAGAAATAAGATCTCCACAGCTCCTTCCCTGTGGCCCACCTCTCTCACTTCCCATCCCTGCTCATCATCCTTGTGGCATTGCCTGTCCATCTGGCTTCCTGAGCTGCCTCTCTTACTCCTCTGGGCCTGGTCTGTACCTCTAGTTCTTAAAGTGTGGTCCTTAAGCCAACAGCATCAGAGGCCGGGAGTTGGCAGACATCTTGAGAGAGGCAATCAAGCCCCGCCCCAGCTGCAAGAAGCCCAGGAAGTTGGTGAGCATCTGAACATTTTAGGGGCCCCTTCCAATCACTGCTCCACCTCCAGCCCTGACCCCTGGCTCATAAGCTCACACAGTCCCTTTCATGTCTCCACTTCACCCTCCCAGAATGAGCCTGAGACCTTGTGCTCAGTGGGGGTGTGGGGAAGAGACAGTATTTCTAAGTATCAGGGAAATAGATAGTAGTTGAGGACATTGTTACGGGT
This sequence comes from Dicrostonyx torquatus, assembly GCA_028555095.1. Classification (NCBI taxonomy): domain Eukaryota; kingdom Metazoa; phylum Chordata; class Mammalia; order Rodentia; family Cricetidae; genus Dicrostonyx; species Dicrostonyx torquatus. Next base: position 8,635,401 of record JAQHUG010000032.1, on the reverse strand, counting down.
CACTTTGTGGGTGAAGCTACAGGAAGCAGAAGTTAGTGCAGGCAGGGTGGTCCTGGGAGGCTTGGTGTCATCCCTGGCCCAGATGAGTCAAGCTTCCCAGCTGAGAATCTGTCCCCAGGAGGTGCCCACTGTGGACAGATCTCTGTACCTGCTGTCTCCATGTCCTCACAGATTCCATTTCTCAGGCAGCCTTCTGAGGACCTTATGGTGGCTTGAATGAGAATGACTCCTAAAAGCTCTTATGTTTGAGTATTTGGTCTCCAGCTGGCGGAACTGTTTGGGAAGGATTAGGAGGTGTGGCCTTGCTAGAGGAAGTATGTCACTGGGGGTGGGCTTTAAGGTTTCAAAAGCCCACACCATTCTTAGTTCTGTCTGCTTCATGGTTGCGCTTCAGGATATAAGTTATTGCTCCTGCGCTATGCCTGGTTCTTTGCTGTCATTCTCCCAGATGTGATGGTCATGAATGCTCTGGAACTGTGAGCCCAGGTTAAAAGATTCACTGATACTTTTGTAAATTGCCTCGGTCCTGTCACAATAGAAAAGTAACTAAGACAGACCTTTTATTTGCACCCCACCCCCACCCTTGTACTTGATCTTTGCTTATCTTCGGCTCAGAGATGAACAACCTGCTGCTCATCCAGCTAGATGCCTGCCTCTTTGTCAATGAGAGTGGGCAGAGAGCCTTGGAGGCTGGGGGCTGGCAGTAGAGATGCCATTTCCACTAAAGGAACTGGTAACTAAGGGCAGACATGCAACCAGGCCAGCAGGGGTGGCCAGGGAAGAGCAGCAGAGTCAGACAGAAGAGAATCAGGCAGCGGTGGGTCACTTCATGGTATATGTGGGTCTCAGTCCTGACAAATCAGGACCCACATTGCCTGGGGTTTCCCCACCGATGTCACCTTTTCTCAGTTACAATGCCATCTATTCTGACTTCCTGGTGGACGACTCAGGCATGATGGGAGGATGAATCGCCTTTCTTTGCCAAGGTTCAAGCTGATACCCCCTCCCTCCCACCAGGATCCAAGAGCTGAGTTATTCTTAGCCTTGTGAGGAATTTCAAGGAAGTTCCCTGCTCAAGATCACAGACCATGAACACACCATCAAATGTCTCCAGACCTCAAACTGGCCATCCCCAGGCCAATGCCGCTCCAATCACACTGCCAAAGAAGGGTACTCCAAGTCTCCTTGCCTAACCTTGCTGGTGGAAGGAGGGGAGACTCTCATCTTGACAGGGCAAGGAGAAGGGAGGCTTCTGGGAGCCCCTGATCAGCCAACCAGAAGAAAGGGGATTAAGTTAGAGCAGGAGAGGTGGGAATCCTGAGGCAGGTCGGGAGGTGGAGACTCCAGCTTCGCCCAAACCCAAGGGCATATGGTTGTATTGGTAGTGGGGTGTCAGTCTCTTTGTGGGACAGCTGGAGAGGCAACAGATGCCACATTAGCCATGCAGTTATGTAGTAGCAGTAGGGAGGGCCAACATATTCCCATCCACACCACCTTTGCTCCATCCCTCCCTGGGCAGGAACTGCAGCTTTAAGAGCTAAAGCCCCATCTCTTTCCTGCTGCCTCCTCTACTGTAGGCTGGAGAAGGAGTCTCCTGCCCCACCATTTGCTGGCACACCTGCTTCCTAGTTGGGCTCTGACCCTCTCCCAGCCTAGGCCTGCTCAAGTTGGCTCATAGCAGGGTCAGGGTCAGACAACCAATGGTTAGGCCTTGTTGGATCATAGATGCCAGATAACCCTCACGCTGCATGCTGAGAAACTTCCCACCTAACAGGACAGCAGCTTGGCTTTTTTTTTTTCTTCCAAAACTGACCTGCCTTCACAGTTTCTAGAAGAAGACAGGGAGTCCAATAGCTTGGTGGCTTGAAGCTGGGGTGGGGCGAGCCACTGCCCCCATCCGCCTTGCTTCAGTAGGTACCTGGTTCTGATCTCTGACTTCAGTGCACATTCACACTCAGGCTATGTGACATTGTATGCTACTCCCCACTTTCCAGGCTTGAGTTTCTCACTTTTGCTTCATTTACAGGCTCCAGGTCCTGGGATTGGGGATAAAATTCTGTGGGAAAGTGTTTACTGTGCAAGCTTGAGGACTGGAGTTTAAATCTCCACATAAAAGCTGAGTCGGTAGCTTGGAGCGATGGCTCCATAGTTAAGAACTAGCTGCTCTTCCAGAGGACCTGGGTTCAAATCCCAGCATCTACTTGGGGAATCCCAACAGTCAATAACGCTGGTGCCAGGGTTTCTGATACCCTCCTTGCCTTTTCAGGCACCAGGAACACACAGGGTATACACAGGTATGAATGCAGGCAAAACACTCATAAAAACTAATAAAAATAATTTTGAAAGCTGAGTGCCCATGGTGGTCCCCCTGTAGTTCCCAGGGCTTGGTAGGTGAGACAGTGGATCTCGGAGAGAAGCTGCCTAGCTGGACTAGATAAACCACTGAGCTTTGGGTTCAGTGAGTAAAGTGGAGAGTGATCTGGGAAGATACCCTCTAGTGCTCACACAGTGCACGCATGTTCTCATGTACTCACATACATGTGATCAGGAATATGCACATACATGCGTACCGCAGACACATGTGAAAATGCCCATTCCCAGGTTATCCCTGGGCAGTTTGACCTTATCGGTTCTGGCTGGGCTTTTGGAACCTGTGTGTAAACAGGTGCTCTAGGTGAGGTTAAGCAGGTCTGAAAATCTCAAGACGAGATGGAGGGTCTCTAAGTTCCTTTCTAACTCTAAGTTCCTTTCAGATGATGGAGTTCCCAGGATCCTCTGGACCAGTCTGTCTTCCTCCCTCCTGCAGCACAGGGACCTGGAAGCCTGACCCTATAGATGGGGTAGGGGTGGCTGTAGGTAAAGGCAGTGAGAGGAACCCAAGTCTGTAAAAACCAAAGACTGAGACTAAAGACTGGCCCACTAAGTTATGGCACATCTGGAGAGCAGATACGATGAAAATATAAAGAGAATGAAGATGCTTGCTCTAAACGGACAGGGAACAATCTCTGGGATAGATGGCTACAGGAGGAAGCAAGCGCCAAGTAGTTTGTTTAACGGGTGAAGTTTGGTTAAAGCCAAAAACATTATACAGAGACACCCTGACTCGTACACACAGAACATGTGAGAAACTGGTTTGGGATAGTGATGGGAGGGGGGGGCTCTTCTTGCTGTATTCCCATCTGTACCTTTTAAATTTTGTATTCCCTGTAAGCAACAGCTGTTCAAAACCATTGAAGTTTTGCAAAGCGTCTCTGGGGCTTTTTCAAAGAGCATCATCGCCCCACTTCCAGCCTTGGTTCTGACATAGGCCCTATGGCTGGACCTTGGCACTGTTTGGTGTCAGTGTGGCTCCAGCTACTGCCTGGCTTGACTGCACCCCAGCCTTATCCCACACCCACTGAAAGCAGCCAAAGATGAATGAGAGAGGGAAGGAGGGAGAGAAGGAGGGAGGGGTGGGGATGGGGGAAGAAAGGAGGGAAGCAAGAAGGAAGGGAAGAGAGGAGGGAGGGGTAGGGAAGAGAAGGGAGGGAGGGAGAAAGGAAGAAAGGAAGGAAGGAAGGAAGGAAGAGGGACCAGGACTGAATTCACTATCCTTGGCACGTCCAGAAGCTCCCCACCAGCTTCCCTAATGGCAGAGTCTCAATACCAGCTTCTGAAAAGTTCCCAGGCCCCAACTGGCCATGTGGCAGGCACCCAGTTTGTGCTGGTGGCCCTGGCCTGCTCCCTCGGTATGGCAGCCTATTCTCACCTCTTCGTTGAGAATCTCCTGGCACTCAGAGTAATTCACGCGGGCTGCCCAGCTGCCGTTGGCCAGGCACTCCCGGTAGCCATTGTCTGGGAAAAGAAGAAAACCATGACAGAAGAGACATCTGTCTGTCCACACATCTGAGCTAGTACAGGGCCTGCTGCCTAGGAACTAGGGGAGGGGCTTCCTGATTGTCCCATGTCCCACCTCTTTCCACCTCCTGTACCACAAAGGTACTGTTCCCTACAAGCTGCCCACAGGGCACTGGCTCTGTTAGCCCAAACTGGCATTATCATGGTCTTCCCTCACTCCTGAGGCCTAAGTCCTCACAAACACTCTCCAGTGGTAAATTTCCTGGTTGTTATTCTTCTAAGATGTTCTCTTTTGGGGTTCTGCATGACAACAGAGAACGACAGATCCTGTGACTTGAGATACACTGGAAGTGGTGGTGTACATACGCCTTAAATCTTGGCACTCAGAAGACAGCAGCAGGCAGGTCTCCGCAAGTTTGAGGTTAGCCTGGCCTACATAGTGAGTTCCAGGCCAACCATGGATACACAGTGAGACTGACTTTTAAAAAGATACATGGCTGGGCAGATCTGGTGGATGATATGTAGTGACTGTTCATATGGGCGGTTTAAATGTTGGGGTTCCTTGGGTTGATCTCTCTGTGTGGAGTTCGCATATTAGGATGTTTCACATGGGTCAGACTTACAGAAGGTCCCAATAGCACCATTTCTCCACAGCATGCCTTATGTTGGAGACTCTACAGGGAGGCCTTTTAGGTAGAAAAGGACAGATGGCAGAAGGTGGGGGTTCCTGTGTCACTGTCAGACTGGGCTGTAGCTAGAAGTTCATCTCCTAAGGAGGTTTGGGGGGGTAGGGCTTCTCTACTTAGCTTTAGAGCCTTGGAAGACAGGGTTACCCGAAGAGCCCCCTTTATCCACTTCCTGCATAGTGCCTTAGGTAGCAGAGCTGGGAAATCCACTAGGGATGGAGACCAAGGATTCCACACTCTCCTTTCCTCCTGTGATGTCTCCCAGTCCCTGGGCTTGAATCCCTTACAGGGGCCAAAGGCATAATTCAGCTGTGGCTGAGCAGCTGGAGTGCCTCTCGGTCCCTCCATTCATTTCTAAAGGTGGAGTTGCTTCAGTTGACCTCTGAGGACCATCAGCCTGGGAGCTGTCTCTGTTGGCAGCATCAGGACCAGAGGTGCAGAATGGGGAATCAGGAGAATTGATGCTGCCTCAACAGAGGGAGCTGGTTTGACCTTCCAAGCTGAAAGGCTGTGGCCTCCTCTCTAACCTCAGAAGCTGCTCTAGCTGCAGCTACCTGATGGGGAAAATTATCTTTATGGATTTTCCTAGCTCTGTTTGTCCTCACGGTGAACAGATCTGAGTTCTATGCAAAGCTATGATCTGGGCCGAGTTGGAAATGAGGCCACAGGCTCTCTACTGGTGTTAAATAAGAGCTGATACCCAAGGGGCTCATGAAGAGGATGCTCTGGGATATCTGTGGGGACAGGAAGCCAAGACTAACTACAGCATCAACCAGAGGCTGCTTGGAATGTCAGCAGAGAAAGGGGCTTAGGGAAGAGACGGCTAGGGAGAGCATAAAGCAGAGAGAGACTGCCCAAAGCAGGGTTCAGAACAGGATCCTAGAGTTACAGAGTCTGGGTTCAAAGGCTGTCACCACCCTTACACAAGCTGTGTGACCTTGGGTGAGTCACTTGACTGCTCAGTTTCCCTATCTTGAGACAGAACCATCTTGAAGACACTCTGGCCTCTTTGGGTTAGTATTTTTAGTTAGTTGGAAGCGAACTGGACATATGGTGTCAGTCCTGTGTTTATTATTGTTGTCTCTGAGTTGTATTTATATAACCTTACATAATAGAACATATCACTTGTCTCTATCCAAGGAGATGCAGGTGGAGATTTTATAGGAATCATCTTTGTTCAACAGCTTCCCTTGCCCACCCCCATCTAGCATAGGGTGCCGGGAGCCCGTTCCCAGGCTGGACCATTGGAAGCAGCAGGTTTTGACCCAGAGGGACCAACTGACCCTGAAGGAAAACAAGCCTCACACACGGGGGCTTGTTGCCAGGGAGGAGCCAACTTCCTCATTTAATTGCTGGGCTGAGCAGTTCTCCTAGAGGATCATGGGAAAATGGATATTTTTGGAAATGTTTCCCATCCCTTTGAAGATCTTGATGCCGCAGGAGGGAGGACGGTAAGGAGCAGCCTGGAAGTCCTAGCAACACCTCATCAGTAAATGAGTTAATTAGAAACTAATGACTAGGAGCAGCTCTGCCCCCTCCTGATGCCACCGTGGTTGCATTCCCAAAGTCTGGCACAAGCGGCCCCTGCACGGGGAGTCTGGCAGCCCATGCCAAGAAACCAACATCTCAACTTTCTCTTTGGAGCTATTGGGAGAACAGGGGAATCCAAGGAACACCTTACCCCACCCCATCATCCTGTAGGTAGAGAAACAAAGTCCTAGAGAGGGCCCAAAGGGCTCTTGAACTATGGACAGACAGATGAATACAGAGTTTAGGGTGCCAGGCTTCTAAAGCCCAACAGCACTTCCTGGGACGTGTCCAGGAAACTTTGGTAATCCAAGGTAAGGGTACCAGTGGAGAATGGCTGGGGCTGGCTGCAAAAGTGTGCAGGGCTGTAACCACAGACAGCCTGGAAGCCTTCACTCAGGAATACAGGCAGTAGTGGGGCACAGCAAGGAAAGGCTGCGAGGTGGGTGTGACTGGAGTGTCTGAGACTGCGCAGCAGGCAGGTAGGGAGCTGAGTGTTTTGGAGGTGACCAGACAGGCTCTGGTGCTGCAACGAAGAGACAGACCTCCTGGGGAGCTTGGGTGTGCCAGCCCACACTGCCACTGTCCTGGGACAAGGTGTGGCGTGTATGCAGAGCTGAGTGCAGGCCCTGGACTCTGAGTTTGGCCTCCACCTTCAGGCTCTGTGACCCTCATTAGGTTATCAACCAAACTATGCCTCAGTTTCCTCTTTACAAAAAATGTGCCCTACTACATCGGAAGCTAGCCAACAGTGCACCACCAAGCCTCCTCTTCATCTTCATTTCTTACCGGGTCTCTCATCCTAGCCCATTCCAGTACTTTTTCTCTTTCTCTCTTGACCTTCCCACAGTCATCTTGGCAAATCCTTCTGACTGTATTTCTAATCCTAACCCCTTCACCCACTTAGTAAAGGAGGGAGGGGCAGGAGAGGTTTGGGACTTCTGAGTAGGAAGAGGTCCTCAACCCTCTAACCTCTACATAAGGAAGCCAGAGGGTCACAAGAAGGGAGAAAGCACTGATGTCACCCACTGAGTCTTGACATGGGTCACCTGGTATCCGGGCACTTTTTGGAGCTTGGGGATCACCCAGCACACCTTCAGGACTCCCACAGGGGCTTCCAGAGACCCAGAACCCAAGCTCCTTTGTGTAGCCCAGGGCCCCTGGCCTCCATCTGTTTTTCTCTTGATAGCAGGGACCTGAGTCATTGGCAGGAGAAAACAAATTAATTCTGAGGGTGGCAGATGCTCTAGCAAGGAGCTGCAAAGCCCAGCATGAAGGCTGGGCCTCTGGGGAGCAAGGTGTTTACATGGGGATCCAGTATCTGCTTAGCCTGTGGGTCAGTCCTTCCCCACCCCCATTACACCTGTGGGCCTGGGATGTTGGGATACAAATAGCTCTCTATCATGGCTGTGGCATTCTAGGTGTCCTGTCTTCCCAGGACTTCCTTGCCCTAGGGTCCTTATTAGCAAAGTCAGAACTATTAGGACCATTAAGACCTATCTTGGGAGTGGCTGAGGCTCAATGGGACTAACCAGAAGGCTTGTCAACTACAAGAAGAAAGTGTCAGGTAGACCAGCCCATTGTAGCTTTACCCCCTGCCAGCTGGTGACTTGGGCAAGTTCCCTAACTTCTCCAGTCCTGAGGCCACAGCGGCCAGGTACTGGATGTTAACTCTGCAAGAATCAGCAGGAGCAAGCAGAGAGCAGAGCTGGTCCTTGGGGTGTCGCCCTGTCGGATTATTTCTCCCACCTCCAAACTGCTGCCACAGCCCCCAGCAGCCCACCCTCTTCCTTTCCTTCCTTACTTGTCGTGTTGTAGCGGACACCGTAGAAAAAGGCAGGGCAGGGCCGAACCACCAACTGCCCTGCAGGGGTCCTGGGCCAGCAGGTGCCAATGAGGTCCACCGAGGCATTGCAATGTAGGCCTGGGGACAGAGACAACAGGTGAGAAAGTGAGACCCTGCCAAGGCCCCAGGCAGACAGAAGTCCCTCTAGAGCTCTGCCTACCCTCAGTCCCACTACAGACAGGAAAAGCAACGCCCCACTGCAGACATGAGTTCAGCTTATAGAATAAGGGGGATTTGTTGCTACAGCACTAGGGAGACTGTGGGTTCCCGAGCAGAACAAAGACTTAAAGTCCTGGCTGGTTTCAGATGGGCTCCATTAGTGAGGATGCTTTCTTCACAGGGTCTCACACATTCACCCAGCTCTGTGACAGTTAAATGCACTATCAGGGGTCCAGGGAAGGAAGTGCTAGCACACCTTCTGCCAAAATGCCTCCTTCCCTCCTTTAACAGTTCCTAGATCTGCTTCTGCTAAGACCAGAGGCGGGGAAAGACCTAAAGGCCCTAGCTGCAGCCAGCATCCTCTGATGCTACCTAGCACCCGCCCATTCAACCAGTGAGGTTCCACCCAGAGGAGTCTCCAGCTGGGAACACTGCCCCCCAAGTTCCCCCATTTTAATGATCCTAATTGGAGCTCTAACTCTGCCCAAGCTCATCCGGTGATTTGTGGACCCACATGATGGTGGGCGATGCAGAATGGCAAATGTCCCTAGGGTTTTCCTTTAGATGACCTAAAATCTACTCTGGATATATGGGGGTTCAAGGCCAGGCTGATCTACAAGAGCTAGTTTCAGGGCAGGTAGGGCTGTTACACAGAGAAACTCTGTCTCAAAAAACAAAGCAAAGCCAAAACAAACAAAAAAAGATAGGGGACACTGAAGGCTGGAGAACGCACAGGGGTCAGCATCAAGAGGCTACCAAGAGGCGGAGTAGATTTTGAGCCCTGGGCTTCTGAGGCCAGCCCAGGTGCTTTTACCACCCCACAGAGGCTCCTGGACTGCAGCTGCCTTTCACAGCATCTGCGCCATGTTCTTCGTAGCTCATGCTTGTCCCTGACACTCACAGAAAGCTGCTGAAGTGACCTCGGGGATATAGTGACCTTTATACTGAAAGCCCAGAAAATCCTGGAGAATGAAAGTCTATGAGAGGTTGCAAGACTGGAGAAGAGACATGAATTGGTGCAGGCAGCAAAGAAAGGCACCAGACTCTTTCAGAGAGCAGCACGGGGACTTATGGGGCAGGGCAGTGTGGGAGAGGGCGGGGCCAAGGGGGCCAATCAGGAGCAGCTCACTTAACTGTTGAACTAGCTGTCGGGTTTCCTTTCACCTCTAAGAGCTGGTACTGGGGTTGGTACTGAAGAGATGAAGGGAGGGTACCTAGGTATGGAAGGCTGGGAGTTGGGAGCATGTCAGAGCCTCTGATGGTGCTGCCCAGCGCACCTTCCAGCCCGAGACTGTCTCTCTGGGGCCCTGTGCTGTCCAGTAATATCCTGACTAATGTTTGCAGCTCACTCTGTGACCCCAAGTCTGGGAAAGAGAGCAGGGTCCCTGGGGATCCGGCAGACAGACAGGGTCTCTGAAGATGACCAGTAAGATGTGGTGGTGGCACATACCTTTAGTTCCAGCAATCGGGAGGCAGAGGCAGGAGGATCTCTGTGAGTCCGAGGCCAGCCTGGTCTACAGAGCAAGTTCTAGGACTGCCAGAGCTGTTACACAGAGAAACCCTATCATGAAAAACAAACAAAAACAAAAAAAATGAAACTGAGAATAAAACAGATGTCATGCCCCAAGGGTGATTGCATCTAGACAGGGTGATGGAGCAAACATGTGCTACACAGTAAGAGATACTACAAACAATGTATGGAGATGAAGATGGACGGGGTGCTATTGTAATCTGGTATTTATCTAAAACACTTAGTTTAATTACAGACTTGAAAGGAGGGAGGGAATCGTGGACATACGTGGCAAAGAGGGAGCAGCCCATACAAAGGTCCTGGGGCAGGTCTTTGCTGAGGTCTCTGGGGTTGACATTCCTACCACTGTGTCTCTCAGATATCAGATAAGGTCTCTTTGAAGGGTGGCCCAGTTTCTGCTTGGGCACAGTTGGGCACTGGTTTCTTCTGTCAAGTTGGCCACAAGCTTAGTGCTCAAATGTGCTCAGAGGACCCTTTCACTGTAGGTAATGCCAGAAGGAAACTAGAACCACGCTCCTGCCCCAGTTAGGAGGGGTCTCCCATCACCTGCTTCTGGGTGAACCAAAAGGGGTGTAAGCACCGGGCAGCCCTCTTTTCAGGTAGGAAGGCCATCTACCCGTGTGGTTTGAGGCTGGTGTGGTGACTCCTTGGAGGCTGCCTAGGAAGCAACCAGGTGCCCTGGGGCAACCTCAGAGATGGGCACTCCTGCCAGCAGGAGGCTCTGGGATGAAAGGGCAGTTGCTCTGTTTGGGCGACAAGGTACGGAGAGAGGCACAGGGGTGGGCAGACGGGCTTGGCATCTGGGCTAAGCTGCCTCTTTAGCAGGGCAAAGACAGGTGTCTCTGTAGAGTGTGGGCCACACCAGAATAGTAGGTAGGAGACTGTGACCCTTTCTGTCTTGTGGCTCTGAACACTCCTGATTTTTGCACTCAATACCTAGTAGAAGTCTAGGAACATAGTAGGGGCTGAAGAAACTGCAGGGCCATATACAAGCTCAGTATATACAGGGAAGCTTCAGGGGTGACACTGTACCTCCAAGTGACACTTTGTCTCCAAGTAACTGAGGACACTGAGCCCTGGGTATGACCACATAATGTACTAAATCTGAAATCAGGCGCAGTTGGCTCAACTCCCATGGCCAGGGCTTGGTAACTGTGTGTGTTCAGTCAAGTAACTCAGCCTCTCTGAGTCTAAGGTTCCTTTTCTTAAAAGCAGGAACAGAGATCCTTGCTGACTCTGTTGTGATGACTAAACGAGACACTTAGCATTGTGTCCAACACAAAGCGGACATTCATGGACATTAGCTCTTATTATTGTTGTTTGTTGCTCATCATTATCACCTTAAGGACAGCGATGGGAATGGATGACCCTAGGTCCTACTGAGCTCCGACTCCACTTGTCTAGAGTATCATTAGTCAGTAATTCTATTACTTTCTGGCACAGTCAGACTCATGCCATGATTTTATAAATCGCCAAGTCTGTAATCTGTCACATGATGGGGGCCTTGGCCATGGGAACCTAGCCCCTTCTTACTTCTGGCATGAGGCATGTGCAAGGCCCCCAAAGGTTCCAGCACTGTGCCAGCCACTCTGGCCAGACGCCCATCCATCTGTCCCGGGCCCTCCACCTCACCCTCACCATCTGTCTCTGCCAATGCCCATCAGATGACAAATGGCCATAGCGGAGGCCATTGTGGAGGGTGATGGATCACATCCTATGAAGCCAGGCAGGCTGGGAAGGGGGTGGAGCATCCAGTACAAATCATGGAGACCACTGCCTCGCTGCTTCCAAGGACAGGTGACACCTGTGTGGCCCCAGGGTGTCACTTCTTTTGAACACAAGCAAGTTAATGGAGCCTGACATGGCCTGGGGTGGCGCGGAGGGCTGGGCACCTTTCCTCCAGGCATCTTCCCTCCCTGTCCTTGGCTGCTACTGCTCGCAGGCTGAGAATAATACACTCCCTGCTCAGTTCAGCCAGTGGGTAGTCCAATGCTGGGATGGCCAGTGCCTCCTTCACCCTGGTGAGTCCTTCTGCCAACTTACCCACTGGCATTCAATCATTGACTGTTTTATCACAAGGTTCACTTAAAAAAAAACTCACCTTCAGGAAGGCTTCTTGGATTTGCCCTACCCGTGTCCTAGCCTCCCTGGCACCTCCATTGCAGTAAGCAAGCATTTGGTAGGGCGTACTTGCTCTTCCTCCATAAAGTACTTTTAAAAAGCCACCCACGATTATGCCCAGTAGGTGTCTGCACTCTCCACTTTGTGAAACAGATCCACAAAACTCAGTGTGTTTAACTTCATGATTCCCCCCACCCTCCATTGGTCAAAGTCCAGGGCATAGTCTTCCTGTGGGTACCAGTGCTTAGCCCCATGGTTGGGGTGCGAGCTAATCCAGCTTGGAGTCAGTACAGGAACCAGTTGGTCGCTGTGGGCCCAGCACTCCCTTCTTCCACCACCTCTGTGCAGGGACATCAAGCCACATGGCCACTGCTCTCAGTTGCACAAGTCTCTCTCGCCAGGCTCAGCTGTAGGAATGAACTCCTCTTGCCTCCTTTACCTTCCTGAGTCCATCTCTCCACTGGCTGCTCTCAGCACGGGGCACCTGGGTGAGACTAGGAGAGCCTCTCAGCTCCTCTGGTGGCATATGCAGGATCTGCGGCATGATTGACGGCTGATTCAAGAAGGCAAAGATGCATCTTTACTGCATCTCGCCTGGCAACTGCCATCCCTGGGGCCATGTCCAGAGTGAGAGGAGGCCTTGGGATCCAGCAGACCTAGATTTGGGACCAGACCCTGCTAGTACTGACTGTGACACCCTGGGAAATCTATGAAATTCTTTCATGCCTCAGTTTCCCCATATGGACAGAGATCAGGTTTTTAGCTCATGGAGGATAAAATAACTACACAGAAGCTATAGATCTTAGTGAATTTGCATTCATTTAGCATTTTTTATTGGGGAGGTATTGAGCATCGCGAAGGAGCCAGATTGCCTTTGCAGTCCAGGCTCCAGCACTTGTGTTTCTCTGTGCCTTGGTCACCTTAGATGTCTGATGGGGGACAGTGTCTCAGATCCCTCATGCTAGCAGCATGTTTACCAACAGCAGCAACATGGGAGGGTGAGCATGTGGCACATTTGCTGAGTGTGTCTCCTGTCTCCACAGTCGAGGTCACTGGCTAACCACACGCCCCTTCCCACACACTGACTCCAGTTCCAGATCTTTTTCCATACAGACCACTGCTCAGAGCCCCAGGGAAGGAGACCATGTGGGAACCTGGCATCCTAGGAGGTAAGGGGCAGATGACTCACCAGAGACATTGCTGGCCAGGGACAGGCTCTCACAGCGCTGATCCTGTAGGGAGGTGGACACGGGGTTCAGCCCCAGAAGGAGAAGAGCCTGTGGGCATAAGGGGATATAGGACACTGTTAGGGGGTGCTCCTCAGTCTGACCTAATAATTCTTTCCCCTCCTCAAGTGCCAAGCATTCCACCCTTGCCCAGGCTTCTGATCCCTCCATCAATGTTTGAAATTGCCTTGGGGAATGGAGGCTGGCCAGTGGGGAAGCCTGAGCTACTTAGACAGAGAGGATGTTTGTCTCTGGCTACTGGAGAAAGCCACCTGCACTGCTCAGACCTCGAACATGTCTAACTAGGTCCCCTACAAATGCACGCACACACATTTGCACACAACTTTCTGCCTTCCCTTCCTCTGTGGTATTTCAGGCCTGTGGTTTTAATGAGCTCCTCCTGAGTCCTCTTCCCCGCCTGACTTCCTGTCAGTCGTTCCAAATTGTGTTTCATGCATCAAGCTCTTCGAGCCCTTCTGACGTGCTGTGATGCTATGATGGCTTAATTCTCCCTGGGACTTGCATGGATACGGCTACTGCAGGTGGGGAAACCGAGGCACTGAAGAAATGATTGTGTCTGGGAAGATGGGTCCCTGTTCCAGGGGAGGCTTCTGTCCTTTAACGCTAGTGAGGGCCCCGTGTTACTCTGACTCCAGGATTACAGCCCTGCTGGGATGGGAGTGGCATGGGCCCTAAGACCGGAAGGCTGTCTCTTCTTGAGTGGACACCCCCCAACAACGATGATACCTTTCTTAGATTACCACCCTCTCTACAGGTTAGAGTCTGAACGGGTGGGGCATGTGACCTCTCTGGGCCTCAGTGTCCTTGCTGTAAAGCAGGTGCAGCCCTCCGCTGTGTCTAAGAGCATATACTAGTCTCACACTTGGCAACCAGGTTAATGAATGATGCTGGCTGTGTTTTGGGTCCACGATGGGTTGTCAATGAGGATGTGCAGACTGACTTGAACTCAGTGCTTCAACTGAGTGAGGCGGAAATGGGTTGGAGCTGTGTCTGCTGGAATTCCTTCTGCAAGGGCGTTCAGAAGCATGTGGGGTGGGGGAGGGGCACTACAGCATGTGTTCCTTCCTCTGCTGGGGCCCTAACCATGGTGAGAAGATTCCCCAGGTAGGATGGCAACCCTGGGAGTGTTCTTCACATAGCCACCCCACTCTGTTCTCCTGTTCCCTCTTTGGCGGCCCTAGGATCAAGAACCACCACACCCAGAGTGAGAAAAATTCAACTCTAGTTTATTTGACTGTGACTGGGCTAAGTGTGTGTATGTGTTTGTGTGTCCCCATCCATCTGTCCATCTCCCTTCAGAGGCCAGTTTTCTATGTTTACCTGTTAGGAATGTCCCCTGTCTACTCCTATCCCAGTAATCCCCCAGCCTCATCAGTACTCACTCCTTCCCCGTTCTGTCATATGTTTATGACAAAGGCAGGCTGCTGCCTTCTTTCCCACCATGCATTTGTAGTCCTGATCAGAGCCTGAACACACCCCATAAGCACCACTGCTAATCCTGGTGACTTATACAGCCACATTGTACCCTTGATGTCTGTCCAAGTCCTTAGTGGGCTTTAATTCATTCCCCCACCTCAAGAACCCTCCCTCCATCTTACCCCAAGGCTCTCTTTGCTCTTTCTGACACAAGCTTCAGACTCCTCAACAGACCTCAGTCCCACCATCCTGCGCAGGTACAGAAGCCACTCTGCCATCAGCCCTGGGGACAGTGAACTCACTCCTGGGCCTTGGTAATGATCAGGATAAACCCTTTCATTGCTCTGGCCCTGAGCAATTTCCCACACTTATTAATCAGTAATTAAGCTACACAATCTCCAGAGGGTGAAGAAATATCATTAGCCCCATTTTCCAAATGCAAAGGCAGAAGTGAACAGAAGTCACAAGCTAGCGGGTGGCTCTTGACAGCTAAGCAGAGACCAGTGTCCTCATGACAAAGCTACACAGCTCACTTAGAGTCAGCAGGAATCCTGTGCTGTCCCAGAGATCGGTGATGGCTGCTGGGGCAAGATGTCCTTCTAGGAAATCTTGTTTCCCTTCACCTCCTAACACACACACACAAATCAACCAACCAACCAACCAATCAATCAATCAATTTCATTTTAGTAACAGGCAAACTAAAGAAATGTATACCCTGTTGGAAAATATCAGTCCACTGCCCCACACCTACCCTTATCAATCTAATACTTAAAACATGCTTCCGTCTCCCAGCTCTCACACCCCATTCCCATCTACTTAACCCTGCCACCTCTCACCATACAGTCCCTCCTATCCTAGTACACCTTTGCCCACACAGTCTATGTCTCTTCTAACCCTGCCCAGCACCTGGTGACTCAGCTGTCCTTAGGGTCAGAACTTCTCCTTAGCCCTCCAAAGCAAAGTGACTCAGTTTCAGTGTGCCCCGAGTACTCCCCCTGGACTCTGTGCTTGTCACGGATGCTCCCGGGGAGGCCTTGGGGTAGTCCAGAGTGTGTGAATGCCAGCTCATTACCACGCACACTCGACCCAGCTCCAATTAGGTGGCAGCGAATGCAAGGGCCGGAAGCTCTTATTCACACATCTTAACGTCCCGGGGTTCATTAGAGCAGAAACCCAGATTTGTTGAAAAAAAGCATCAAATGCCACAGGGCAAAGAGCTCAGCTGACCTTGAACCCTGTTGCTAGTCTGGCTGTCTTGGATGTGCCAGGTCATGGCACCCGTTTTCCACCCACGGAGGTCCTGGGCTTCGTTATGCAAAAGGCAAATGCTTCTTAAAATTCCTAAGCTGGTCTTTCCTCCCCCAAAAGGTCAGCTTCGTGGCAGAATCTTTGCCTGTGCCCCCTCCTGCTCTGCAGAGGTTTATAAAAGCTTCCAGCTAATTCAGAAATTATACTTCAACAAAAGATCCAGCATTTTCCTAGGAATCGCCTCGGACCCGCTGGGACTCACTTCCACAGCCACATCAGCAAGCTACTTCTCTGCCCGCAGCAAAAGGCTCTCAAACGGCCCAGGCTAATGCTGACTTCCTCTTAATGGAGACTCATTTGTTTGAAGACAGGTTCTCAATGTAGTCCAGGCTCTCCTCAAACTCAAAATCCTTCTGCCTCAGTTTCCCAAGCACAAGGATTAAAGGCATAAGCCACCACACCCAGTTAAAACTGGGAAATTCCCCCCGCAAGACAGGGTTTCTTTATGTAACAGTCCTGACAGTCCTGGAACTCGCTTTGTCTCAAATTTACAGAGATCCACCCACCTCTGCTTCCCAATTGTGGGGTTTAAAGGCATGTGCCACGACTACCAGTCAAAAACTGGGAATTCTTAATCTGGAGTCCACAAACACACTGGGGGTAGTGGGCAGTGTGTACCCTGTAATTAAGTGTGAAATGGTACCTGTAATTTTAAAAAGCTATTTTTCTCATCACTTCCTCTACTTCTTAACAAGGTCCAGACCTCTACGAAATCCTATCGAGATCTTCTTAAATCAGGCCAACGTAGTTTTTATTCTGAAAACCACCACTTCCTTGGCCTCTTCTCCATTGCTCCCTCCTTCCAACCTTAGCACTGAACACTGGTGGCTGTCTCTTCAGAACCATTTTTAAACTTTTGTGGTGTGTGTGTGTTGCACGCCCATGAGTGTGCAGCACACAAATGTGGAGTTTAGAGGAAGATACCAGAGGTCCTCCTCTATTCCTCTCTGCCTTATTTCGTTGAGACAGGCTCTTTCAGTGATTGCAAGCTCATTCATTTAGTTAGAATGGCTGCCCAATGAGCTCCCAGGATCTATCTCCTGATGCTAGGGTTACAAGCATGCACAGTGATGTGCAACATTTCATGGAGGCACTTGAGATTTGAACTCAGGTCCTCATGCTTGTGCTACAAAGCTCCCTTACC
>JAQHUG010000032.1:8568789-8618464 GCA_028555095.1 Dicrostonyx torquatus | reverse complement strand
CTGTTTCTTCTCATCTACGTTTTGCCTTGGGGCTTTTTACCTTTTCTTTCTGTGTGCCCTACTCAGTCTAGTTGACTGGTGACTGACTGGCCCCTGGTTATCTCCCTATTCCTCCCTTGTTGTCTTCTCTTCTTCTTTCTCTTGAGCCTAGATGTCTCCTCCTACACATTCTCTCTGCCCGCCAGCCCTGCCTATCCCTCTCCTGCTTAGCTATTGGCCATTTAGCTTTTTATTAGACCAATCAGTTGTCTTAGGCAGGCAGAGCAACACATCTTTACATAATTAAACAAAGGCAGCAGAAACAAATGAAACACACCTTTACAAAGTTAAAGTAATATTCCAGTGTAAACAAATGAAGACAGTTAAATATTCCACAACACAGTATCAGACAAGTTGCCATTTCTAGTCAGCAGAGAAACTGAAACTGTCAGCAGGTGAAGCCAGCAGTTATGCTAGTTCACCCACTGGCCAGTGCCTGGTTCTGGACCCCACTTGCCAGACCCAAGTGAAACCTCTGTCTCGCTGCTAATCTTTACAAGCCTTGGAGGTCAAGCCTGAGAGAGACAAGGGCATCCTGCCACTCAAAGAGAGCGTCTGCCTTCAAGTTACTGCACCAAGGCCCTGGTGAGCACAGGGCACTCACAGTGGGAGCGGGAACAGTCTTAGAGAAGCAAGAAAAGCGGCACAGAAGTCTCTGGAGTGCTGGTGGGAGGGCTGAGCCTGACAGCTGCCTGCTCCAGCTCCAGCACTCCCCCCACCCCAACCAGGCCCGCACAATCTGAGCTGCCATCCGAGTTCCCAGTGTGACTTTGGCATAAAGGTTAATCACACCCAGAAAATGCTCATTAGAGTCTGTAAATAACCACTTTACTGAAGCTCCGTTTGGTCTTTGAGGCACCAAGTACAATTTTCTTTGATGGGACCATACTATGATTAGCCTTTTGGGGAGGGACTCGAGGAGCCATAGGAGGTAGGGAGATGTGGCCCAGAGGCAGCTAGGGCCACCCCCACCTCTTCAAAGTTCCCGAAGAATCAGGAGCAGGACCTGCCTTCCTTTCCAAGTTCATCCTGGGAGATGAGCCATGGGGCAGACATGGCCTCCTCACAGCACTGGGTCCTCTTCAAGTATCCCCAGGCATTTCTTCCCCCTTCTGTTGAACTCAGAGTGCAGCTCTGATTGAGTGAGTCACCTGCCCCCGACACTCCACTTCCTTTTCTGGGAAGCAGGGACATTCCTGGGAGCAGTGAACCGGATGCTCCTGGAAGATGGGGCCAGCAGAGCCATTCTCACCACTTGGTCCCTCTGGGCCCCAGAATCCTCCTTAGCTCTTGGTGTAACAGCCACGAGGGTGCTCCCGCTGCCACCTGCGCCATGCCCTGTCTACCTCAGTCACATCCTGCTCTCTCTGGAAGCAGCCCTTGGGAAGGGTTTTCAGCCTAAACAAATGGCTTGTCACCTTGTTTGTTTTGGAAGCCCTTGCGATTCTGAGAGTCTACCTTCATGGAGCCCAAAACCAAGAACTTGATTTGTAGAAAAGTAAAAGGATTCAGAGGCAGAGAGGACCAGGACAACATCACACACACACATGCACATACATGCACACACACACACACATGCATGCAGGCATGAACACACACACGCACACACACCACAAACACCACAAAGACAAAGAAAGTGTAACTGAGTACAGGGGAAGGGAGCTACATATCATGACCATGAGCTGGCTTCTGGAGGGAGGTGAGCCTGTTGAGGGTGGGTACAATCAGGAAGAGATGCATTCTTGGCCCATGGAGATGCAAGCTGCCGGAATCAGGGGACTCAGACACTAAACTGAGAGGGATTCAGGAGGCCAGAGAGCAACACAGATTTCTGGGCAGCAGACAACTGGGTTTTATCAGTGCCATCGTTTGCAGGTATGGAAGCTGAAGCCCAAAGAGAAACTGAAAGCTAGAGCCTCTGGTTACATGAGGCAGCATCGTTGGTCCTTGACCGTGATTTATGGACAGAGAAAGGCACCCCCCCACTCCCCAGTGCAGTCAAATCACAGCTCTGCTCCTTGCTTTTGACATTTCTCCCCCGCACCATGCGTGCGTGTGTCTGTATCTGTGTGTGTGTGTGTGCGCGCGCACGTGCGCGCGCACGCGTGTGCTCATGTGCATGTGGGTACATGTGTCTGTGCACATGTGGAGGTCAGAGGTCAATAGTGTCTTCCTCTATCACTTCCACACTAGTTTTGGAGACAGGGTCTCCCACTGAATCTGGAGCTCACTAATTAGCTAGACTGGCTGACTAGTGAGCCCCGAGACAACCCAAGCTTTTGTGCTGGAGATATGAACTCTGGGCCTCACAGTTATGCAGCAAATATTCTAGCCACTGAGCCATCTCTCCCGCCCTCCTCTGACTATTCTGTCTGTTTCCGATACATACTTTGGAAGAGCCTGACTTATAAGGGGAACAAGCCAAGATGTGAAAGCACACAGGACTCATAGACCATAATTTCCTTTCCCAAGCCAACTCCCCCACTGCACTGAAATGCTTGGATCTGCTTGCAGAAACAAGACGTGTGCCATCAACTCTTCAAACCCCATCTCTGCTGCTACAGACACATGTGCAGTTATGGGCTGACTGAACCTGGACAGGGGGTCCTGGAGATAGCAAAGGACCCCACAGGCAACTCCCTGGACTCCACAGACTCCCAAGTGTCAGGGGTCAGTGTGGTTCAGACTGCAAGCTGTTCACAGTCCGGCTGACAGGTGAAGGGAACGTCTTTGCTTCTGATCCACAGAGGTGCTCAGAAGTCAGGGTAACATCAGACTAAGGGCAGAGGGTAGCAATGCCACAAGTCCTCCCTCTGTCTTCCTGATGTGCCCCATGCAGCCCTCTCTCCCCTTACCCTGCCCCAGGCTAGTTCCTTCCCAACCATCTCTTTCTGTCCCCATCTCAAGGGAAAGAGCCTGTTTTCCCCCAAAGTGGGCTAGCAGTGAAAGACTATTCCAGGTAGACAAGAAATAATGTATTGTTGCGTTTAATTAGCTTAAATTGCTGTTGTACAGCGAAGAAAAAATGGAAGGGAAAATCTGCCTACACTCAAGGGGCGGGGTGCATGCCTGGGCGTTCCCCATCTCCAGACTGTCTCCAGACTGTCTCCAGATGGGTCCCGAGCTCCCATGTGTGTTCCCTTATCCTTGCTCCTGCAGGTCTCTAACCTCCCCCTTGTTCACAGCAGGGCTGGACCTGCCCCATCCCAGCTTCTCCCACTGGGCAATGGAGTTTATACACGACCTTTGAGGACACAGGAGTATGTCTGCTTGATCTATAAGCTTCTGGGGGAGGGTCCATGGCTATTTTGATAACCTCAATGAACTGCAAGAGCTGTGGATGGATGGATGAATGGATGAATGAATGAATGAACGAACGAACGGACTAACTTTCCCATTCTGACTCCTCTGTTCAAAGGGTCCTGTGATAATTTCCACAACTTTTAGCAGTATCCTCCCTTCCTTCCTCTCTCCCTCCCTCTGTTCTTTTATCTCTCCCTGACTTCCTTCATTTTCTACCTTTGATTTTTCTGGAACAAGATCCCACTCTAGGAACTCACTATGTGCCCTACACTGGCCTTGAACTCATGGTGATCCTCTTGCCTCAGCCTCTACATGCTGGGACTGCAGGCATGTGCCACTGTGCCCAGCTCCACCAAGGCACTTGGACACCTACTTTCTTCTTTCCTTTCCTCTTCCTGATGAGTGCCTCCCTCCTCTTGCTCTGCCTTCATGCATCTCATCCCTGCCTTGGACTTCAGAGAGCCAAGCTCAAGAAAGGTGCACTCTGGTGCAGGAAGTGTGGCTCTGACAGGCTTGTTCTGGGACAGTGGACAAGTTCTGTTTCCACAAGTGGGAAATGAGAAGGACATTTGTTCCCAGAATTCCTCTACAGGTATGAGTAAGCTCTGGCTCCCAGATCCCCAGGAAAGCCCAAATCCAGACCTCTAACTCTGGGGTCAGAGAGCTCCACAGTGGAATGTCTTACTGCCCAGGCCTACTTGTATAACCTTGGGAAAACCACTGAACTTCTCCCGGCCTTGTTTCTGTAAATGGGACAAGTCAGAATGAAACATTTACAGTCGGGAGCTCTTGGAAAGATTTGGAGATTTGGTGCATACATAATAACAAGGGGCTAAGGTCCTGGCCAGCTCCACAGCAAGGCAGTCCCCATAGCAAAGAACTACTGTCCCAGGCTGGGGGCTTACTTGATTGGTAACGTGCTTGTCCTGCCGAATGACGTCCTGAGTCTGGTCTATAGAACCTATGTATGAATGCTGGATGTGGTGCACACTTTCAGTCCCGGGGTTAGGGTGGTGGAGACACGCAGATTCCCCAAGGGTGAACAGCCGGCCAGCTTAGCCTCATTGGTGAGTTGCAGACCCTGTCTCTAAGGAGAGGGAAGGTGTTCCCAGAGATAACATCTAAAGTTGTCTTCTGGTCACCATACACACATGTACACAGATGTACACACCCTGGCACACACAAAACAAACAAACAAAACTACTGTTACCAAATGCCAACAGCAGTGGCCTTGGCCACCCCTATTCTGACGGCACTCACCTGTCTGCTCATTAGGAAGAGAAGTGGGAGATGGAGGAGGTCCTTGACAAAAAGGAAAACACAGGGAAAGAGCCATCTACATCCAGGGAGAAGTTCTGGGTGCTCCCTGACCATGGCCCTTTGCAACCATTGACCAGGCTTTCCTATTTCTGGCCTGACGTTGAGATCCCACCTGGCCAGCTGACCCCACACAGCCAGTTCCTCCCAGCTCCTCCAGGGTGGGATGTGGTAGAAAGCCAAGCAGATGAGGAAGGACTGACTGTTGGCATGGCTGAAGTTCAAGGGCAGCCAGAACAGGACCAGCTCCCTGACAGAACAGGGCCCTGGATATGGGAACTGGTCTCTTTATCTAGACTGAGTTGCAGCCCAATGACAGACTGGCCTTCGTAGCTGTAGATGAGCACACTATTCAAGGAAAAACATCTTTATCTTCTCTGGGGCACTAGGACCCACCGAATATGCTTAGACTTTCTCTTATATCCGTGACAAGGGACAGGTTGACGAGTGTCTTAGGGTTTCTACTGCTGTAGGATAAGGATGATAGAGAAGCCAGCACTGAATGTGACACCAGCCCTCCCCTGTCAGGATAATTCTCAAAGTTTCCTCTTAGGCTCCACACCAGCGCCTCAGCTCCTAGAGATGCTCTGTAACTCAAGTCTCTATGGCAGAGCTGATCAGGTCCGAAGGGCATGGCCATACAGGGCCTGTGCAGTGATCCTGGTACCGGGGGTGGGAACTGTCACCCCCAGGTGCATTCCAGAGGTGTGCTACTACCCAGAGTGCTCATGACCTGTTTGGACAGGTTTGCCAGAGACAATTCAATACCCATGCACAGTGTGCTAAATCCAAAGATGAGAGCGACTACTTAGAAACTTGGATGGAAATCTGACCTTGCTGTGACACCCAAGCAAGTTGTCGATAAACTCTTCTCCTTGAACAGGGTTTAGACCAATTCCAGTGTTGTCAGACCGGCAAGGTGAATCACGGGGTGCTAGTCTGCAGAGGACTGGAAAATCCCCGTGGTCTTTCTGGCTAGCTGGAGGACAGAGCTCATTACAGAAGGCCTCATAGAGGAGACGGAGGAACTGCCGAGCTCAGCATGAGGGGAGGAACAGGGAAGACGGCTGGCACCCATGAAAGCAGCAGGTCCCCCCGCTCTGAGCTTTAGTGGGTGCAGACCGCTCACCGCACAAACACTTGCTGCTTTATTCCTCATCATTGTCCAGGTAAAGAGGGTACAGAATCCCGGAGAGATGGTGTGACTTCCCGAAGGTCACCCAATCAGGAAGTGACAGAATTGACTCTCACCCCAGGACGCCTATAGTTTTAGTATTAGGGATGTGTCCCTTCCTTGGGACACTCTGTTTCTCAGGGTACACATGAGCCTGCCACTCCTGGCCTGTGTCTCACGCTCGCAGCAGCATTCACACTGAACCATGGGGTCCAATTATGTGCAGAGAAAGGACCCCAAGCTGTCCCACTGCCACCCATAGGGTGTTGGGAATGTGACATGTACTCAGGACAAGACCATTTAGAGGAGGCAGGAATGCCACCGTTCTGACTACTCCTGCCTTGACACTGGGAGGATCAGAAAACCTCTAATCCCACCTTGGGGAACAGAAGTACCCCAGGCTGCTCTGTGACACCCCAGCTTCTAGGAAGACTCTTGTTCTCTTGTGTCCCCAGCCTGGACCCTGACCTCCCCTTAGTGATGTCTCCCTAGAAGCCCTCAAGATGCAGATGCCTCTGCCAGTATGGGGACCACCCCCCCAGCACGTGTCAGGGGACACAGGTCAGGAGGGGAACCCGTGAGTGTTTCTGAACACTCAGAAGCAGGAATACATGCCATCTTGGGCCTAGTGAAAAAGGAAAGGCCAGAATGACCAAGGCAGAGATGCAAGTCATCCTCCTCAAGCCTGCTCGGATCTCATGTTCATGTTCAACACTCTTTCTCCTCTACTTTAGCCAGTGAAGTCTCTCTCTACCAGACTGTCTTGAAGACTGCCTCCTTTAGCATAACACAACTGTCCAACCTGAGCAGACTGTGGACAAGGCTGGTCCTTCGGTACAGGAGAGCCTGGTCCCGGAAGGACCATGCCCTACTTGTATTCTTTCCCAATCCTTTCTCATCAGCTAAGACTTTACTGTCCCGGGGCTGGAGAAATGGCTCAGTGGTTAAGAACACTGGCTCTTCTTCCAGAGGACCTGAGTTCAATTCCCAGCACCCATATGGCAGTGTACAACTGTCTGCAACTCCTGTTCCAGATCTGCTGTCATCATACAGACATGCATGCAGGCAAAACAGCAATACATATAGAATAAAGATAAATAGTTTTTTTTTTAAAAAAAAAAAAAAGACTTTACTGTCTCTACTGCTGCCTGGGCCTCTATCTTTCTCCCATCTTTACCCACAAGCTGCCCACCAGCAATATCCTCTTAGTGGAAGGGGACCGCTGAACCAGCAAAGGCCTTCTGGAAACCACTGAGCCCTTCCCAAGAAGGCTGGGGAAGCAAAGGACGTCAAAGGGGAAGATTAGACCCTTTCCTCTTGTCCTTGTTGCAGCCAGCTCCTGTCCTAGCCCTTTACCTGGGCAGGCTGCCTTTCAGCTCTCACTCTGTGTGCTTGCCAGGGACCCTTGACCAATAAGTTGTTCTCATCCCCCTGAATGTCCTGACCTCCCAGCGCCTGAGGACCCAACCGAGAGTCCTGCCCTGCCTCATGGCAGCCCTATATCTCTACCAGGGGTGTCCCACTCACAGCCTTTTGGTCACATTACACCTTTGGGTGGTAGAATGGAAAGCTCCAGCATTTATTGTACATCCCAGACAATTCTTTACCCAGTGTGGCCCAAAGAAGCCAAAAGGTTGGTAGCCCTGTTCAGTGTAACATAGGAGACTTTAAACCGAGTTCCAACAATCCCCTCCCATGGGAAGTGAAGCAGTTGGACCTGATCAGCCAGTTTCCCTTCTGAACTCTGACCTCAGTGCCCTGGCTCTCCACCAGACCAGATATCAGGGTGACAGTGAGGAGGGTGGGTGCTACTCAGACCACCTCTGGGCTCCTGTAGATTGCTCTTCCCTGGGCCCGGGAGACCAGTGGTGAGATTGCTGTTTCCATAGCATCTTCATGGGATCCAGGAGCAGTTTCCTGGTGGATGACTGCCAAAGATCAGGCATCTCAAGAGGTGGCTCTGGGCACAGGGTCCAGTGTCCTGGAGCAGAATCCTGACATGTCCATTTCACACAGGAGGAAGGACCTGTCCCAATTCTGCGATGAAATTCTGCTAGGATGGGCCTCCCTCTCTCTCTACCGTCCTGCTTTTTATTTCCACCAAAGCAGCTGCTGCTTGGAAAACCAGTGGTTAATAAATATTCTGTTGCCTGACAGACTCCGAAGAGTTGTTTTCAAAGCAATTGCTTGCATCCCAAAGTTCGTCACGTTGTGTCATCCTCCTTGCAGGTGTCCACTCTTACTGACCGATGTTTCCACAGGTCAGTCTGGCCCTGGACCTCCAGCTCAGCTGCAGGCTGGTGGCTCTAGCTTTCCCCCAGGGAGTGAGAAGTGAAAAGCACCGGGGATGTTTCTTCCTCCTGACTCCTTCTTCGCTTCCCTCTTCCCCCTCCCTCCTTCTCCTCATCCTCTTCAAGTTTTTATTTTTTATTTATTTTTGGTTTAGTTGATTTTTTTTAAAGATAGGGTATCATGTATCTCAGGCTGGCCTCAAATTCACTATGTAGCCCAGTAGGACCAAGAATAATTCTTATTATTACCCGAGTGCTAGAATGACAGATGCATGAACCACCATGCTTGGTTTATGTTGTTTTGGGAGCCAAACCTAGGACTTCCTGCCTGCTAGGCAAATACAACCAAATGAGCTGCATCCCAGCCTCCTCACTCCCCACTTCTGATGGCCTTTCTTAGACTGGAGCCATTGCTAGGACATCTCACAGGACCTGCTCCAGCTCACACTTATTAATGGTAGACTATATGCCAGACTTGTTAGGATTGTTTCATTCCACATGCAGCAGTGCAGGAAGTCATGGTTACCCCATTTTCCCAATTTTGGGAGGAGTGTGTATGTGTGCTGTGTTGTGCATGTGATACGTATGCTTGTTAGTGTGGGTAACGTGTGCTCATGTGTGCACATGTGATACGCGTGCTTGTTAGTGTGGATACGTGAGCTCATGTGTGCAGAGAGGATAGAAAAGGGTATCAGGCATCTATATGACTCTTGGTCGTTATTTTTCTCAGACAGGGTCTTTCACGGACGCTGAAGCTCATCGATTAGGCTAGGCTGGACTGGCTGGCTAATGAACGAGCTTCAGGGATCCACTTGTTTTACTGTGCGTTCCCTCTACCCCCCATTCACTCACCAAGTGCTGAAGTTACATACATAAATTGCTATGCCCAAGTTTTTATATGTGGGTTCTAGGGACCCAAACTCAGGTCCTCATACATTCACGGCAGGCATGGTACCAACTGAGCAATCTTTCCCATCCTTTAAACCACGGAGAAACAGATCAGAGTGCTAACCCTGCTTCTCGGAGCCTCACAGTGGAGTCGGGACTCAAGCCCACATCTGCTTCACCAATGTTCCCAACTCCTACAAGAAAATGCCTGGCCAAGAGCATGTCTAGTGAAGAACATTTTAAAAGGAATCGGTTCATGGCTTGCAAGGGTCTCTGCTGACAGGAACTTCTAACAGGACAGGGATCGTTTCTAATTAACAATTCATTATTTGACTAGAAAACTGCAGTAAAATCTCCGCTTGTCTTTCTGTCCCCAATGGGCTTTCATTTCCAGAGAGTCCAGAAATGGCCGGGGTGGAATCTGAGATGAAAGACAGCACCCCCAGCTTTCCTGTCACCCAGAAGGAGGCAGGAAGGGGAGGACCCTGCAGGGCTCACTCAGTCTTTCCAGATTTCCTACAAGGCTGCAGGTCACTGGTGTGAGCTTGTGCAGTCTTCGATTCTTTGTAATAACCACAGTGGTTTAGGATGGGACTCAAGTGTTTTCCATATCTGAGGTGGCTTTGCTTTGCCACTTTCTCATCTAAGCCTACATCTCTCTCTGGCTCCTCTATTCTGAGATGGCATTCATGTCCCAACTACATCTACTAAAAGGAGAAGGTGGCACACAACCCTCATCGTAGGTATCTGGTAGACACGATCTGTGTTCGCTGGGTTTTCAGGCCCAGTGCTGTGCAGGGGAAATAAGCAGCTGGGACTGAGGCCCAGAGAAGAATACTTGGTTCCCACACACTGAAGTCCCTAGATGAAGAGGCACAGAGCTGGGAAATGGGTTTGCTGGACCTGCTCTTTCCAAGTAAGGCCACAGCCCCCAGGAGCTTTTGGGAACTTTCCAGAGAGACAAACAGGTAAAGGGAGTCAGTTCACACAGAGAAACTGCGGCTCAGAGAGGGAAGGTGACCTACTTGAAATCACACAGTCCATTGGATGCAGAGCTAATGGCAAAGTCAGGCTTGCTGACTGCCAAACTGATGGCCTGCCTACCCCTTCTGCTACTGAAATGGTCAGCTTTGCACCTTGCTCCCACTCCCTTGGACCAGAGGTCAGGATCTTGGCAAGAATCTGGACCCTAACAGTGGAGCCAAAGGGCACATTTGACCCCTAAAGATGTGAGGTTGATCTTTGCTGGTTGCTGATGCCCCCCCAAGGAGTCACATGTCAATAAGGATAAGAAATGGATTTTCCACTTGAGCTCTAGGCTCTTGCTTTTTTGTGTCTGCACGCTTTGAGAAACCTGAGCTGCCTGGTTTCTCCCTGGGCTGGTATTAAATCCCATGGTTTGCCCTTGTTTGGGGGGCTTCCCTTTCCTACTCTGCTTCCGGTCTGTGGCCCAGGTCACTTCATACTCCACAGCCTACAGTCTCAGCCTGGCTCACTTTTCCCTTCTATTCTTCCCAGCACCGCTAGAAAACCCAACTCCATTATACTTAAGCAGAGGAACAATAGGAAAAGGATCACTCATAGCCACTTATGGCCATTCCTCAGTGGTGGGCAAGCTCTCTCTCTGAAGGTTCAGAAATGGCATGGGACAAAACTAGGGTGGGGACACTGTAAGAGAGAGGGCTCTCCGATGTCACAGCAATGCCAAGACCTGCTCTTTAAAAACAGGACTGTCAAGGATCATTGTTAAAGTGGTCACAGCAGCCTGTAAGGGGTGATGTCACAGTTATTTCCTCCTCTGGTTTGCAGACTGTACCTAACGTTTCTGAACAGTCACAAGCTAACGACAGCAATGAAACTGACCTCTCTGGAAGTCACTGGACACTCGTTGTCCTTTAAGAACCCGCTGCGGCCTGATTCAACCCTCACCCCTCACAGTCACTGTCAGGAGTCACTTGTCACCAGAGCATAGACCTGTCTGGAAAATAACTAGTTGGGTGGCAGGCAAGGGGCCATGTCTCACCTGTATTCTATCCATAAACACCCCACACACATATCTCCTTTCATTTGGTGCATGCATGGGTGCGCGTGTATACACACACACACACACACACACACACACACACACACACACACATGTTCTTCATCTTTCTTACACTCTCCCACAATGCTCTATAACCAATTCAATGTGAAACCCTCACTCGGGCCCCCAAATGACCCCTTCCCCAGCATGGCTTGTCTGGCAGTCGTGGGTAACATGTTTTTGTATGATGTCCAAGTTCCCTAAAGTCAGTCCTGTGTTCAAACTGATGAAACTCTCAGGCTCCCGGTGGGTAGGGATTGAGAGTTGGTTTTAAGATTTTTTACCGACAAAAGCTGGAAACAAAGCCTTAGCCGTGAGTGCCTGGGTTTGAATTCTATGTTCAGGCGCTAAGGGCAAAGCAGGCTTGCTGACCGCCAAGCTCATGGCGCCCCTTTCTGAAAAGGTGGCTTAGATTCTCTGTGCCTAGGATATAATCCTACTTCTTGGACGGTTATGGAAACTAAATGACTTAATATTTATAAAGCATCTAGACTACCGGCAGGAAATGTGTGTGCAGCATACAAACACCACATTTACTGCCCCGTAGTCGGCATTTCCTGAGAATTGCTGAATGTGTCAGGTGAGACAAGTCCCCCAACGCCTACTAGCCAGTAAGAACAAGAGAAAAAAGAGCCTTTTTATTTTAAGAAAACGTGAACATTCTAAACAGGTCATTGCATACAATTCTAAGAAGGGCTTGAGAAAAGAACGTTTATTGATTTCCATGTAAACTTGAAAAAAAAATCCACAGCCCACATCTTTTGAATTCGCTTTTAAAAAAAACCCTGCATAATAACCCCTCTGTGAATTTAGATCAGGGTTCAGTACACAGACAAGCTTTGGAAAAATACTCCCATTGATGCCTAGCTATGCAACCTCCCTGAACCTCCCTACCTTCTTTGAGGGAGACTTTGGTCGCCCAGAGAATAATCTGAGGTTCCAGCCCTTAGGTTTCACTGAAACTACGGCAGATCTGAAGACAACCTTTGAGTATTTGGAGAGGGAAGACATGGGAACCTGAGTCACTGGTAAGCCGGGCATAAGTCACATTTTAAAAGCGTAGTGATTTAACACAAACGTTTTTTGAACAAGTAAACATACAGTCAGCTTAATAACTGATGGAAAAGTCAGTCAGTCAATCCTCACTGCTCCCTCCACACACACCGTCCGCCCCCAAATCCACTTAAATCTTTTGAACGCAATTGCTTTCGAACGCCCTGGACACAGTGAACCAGGTGTCTCTGTTTGGGGCCCAAGAGGTCCCTGTAGGCGCTGAGCAGTCCTGAGACCCTCTTGGCAACTGGAGCGGCAGGGCGGCGGCGCCCAGGCCCACTCACCTTCCCAGGCATTAGCGCTGAGGTTCTGGTACCCAGCGAGCCCGTGCGCTCCAGGACGCGCTTGGCACCAGCGAAGTGACGCCTGTCTCTAAGCTGCGGGCCGGGTTGCGAAGCACCTAGCTCTTCCCTGACTCTGTCCACCCCCGCACAGCCCCAGGTCGCCCCCGAATTTCATCCAGCAGGCGCTGCAAACGCCTACTGGAGACTTTACGAAACTCCGGGCGGCCGTACTGCTTCCCCAGACCGGTGGCAGGAGCGAGCGCGGCCGCCAGCTGGAGAGAAAGCATTGCGCTCCGGGGCTGCGGCGCCCGGGGAAGTGGGGGGAACCGGCAGGACACTGGGATGCGAGGCACCATGGCATCCCAGAGATGCTATGTGGGTCTAGGGCCGCGAGGCGCCAGCCGCATCTACCGAACCTGAGGCTTCCTATCGAGAGGGAAAGAGCAGGAAAGCGCGCCCAGGACCGGGACAGGGGCGGCTCGGAGGGTGTCTGGCGGGGACGGGAACCCCTTCCGGAGCTTGAAAGGGACGTCGCTTCGGCCCCTAAGACTGCAGCGATTCTTCGCGCGGAGCCTGTTTCTAGAGTGGGCGGACCCCCTCCTCCTCCGGCACCTCAACGGCTTCGCCACCATCCCTTCTTTTCCCACCAGAGTTCTTCCTCTGTCTCCGAAGCCAGGCTTCAGAGGTCCAGGTAGAGGATATCAGGCTGCACCCCAGCTTCCCGGGACGCACCGGGTTCCCCGCTCCCCTCCCCCAGCATCCCTGCCCACGCTTGTCCTGCGCTCGCCCGGCCCAGAGTGCCTCTGATCCCCGGCGGGTCGGTCCGCTCTTACCTTCACAAACCGGAGCTGCGGGCGCCGTCCCATCCTCGGGCTCGTACCGTCAGCGTCCTGGATGCCAGGATCCCTCCGACATCCCAGAGCCGAGAACCGGCGGCTGCGGTCTCTGGTGGGCGGCCGGTCTCCCGGGCCGCTGCGCTGCTCCCAGGCGCCCGGTTTCGCACCCTCTCGCCCCGCCCCGCCCCGCCGGTCGGCTCTGGCTCGCCCTTCGCGAGCAAGTCTGGTCGCCGTCTCCCTACTCAGCCCGGCCCGCCGCCACCTCACTCCCGCCTGGAGCCCGCGTCGCCCCGCCGCCTCCCCCACGGTCCGCCAGCCGCTTGCCTCGGCTCCCCGCCCCCTCGCCTCGCGTCCCCTCCTCTTTCTCCCTCCCCTCCCCTCTCCTCCAGTCCCTCCTCCGCGCCTCGCCCCTCCGCCGGTTGCCGGCTCCCGCCTTCTCGGTCCGCTGCCCAGCCCCGAGCCGGCTCCCTGCGCCCTGGCGTTGCTGACCCCCCCTCTTCCCGCACCCCGGCTTGCGGCAGTGCGCGGGGCGCGCAGGCAGCGGTGGCGGCCGCCGCAGCTCTGGGAGAATCAGGGATCGGGGAGGCGGCGGCGGGAGAGCAGTCAGTGTCTCCCCTCTAGCCTCCTGTGTAGCTGGAGGTCGGGATCAAGGGAATTCGGGGGTATCAGGGGACTTGCGGGGTTCTGGGGGAATTTAGGAGGCTAGTAGGAGCTGGAGAATAGGGCTATCTCCACCAGGCTCAGCCTACATGGAAACAAGAAGCCGGGAACTACATTTGGGTCGTTCCCGCCCTATATCCAGCCAGGAGGTCTACCGCCGCCCCCACTTCGTCCCGGAGCAGAGCCCCGACCCGACCCCCACCCCCACGCCTTTGGCCTAGACACACCCAAAGTGTGCTGAGATACCAAAGCTCTGCAGCAGGAGCCCTTTTTTTCTTCAATTTTTCATTCGTTTATTTATCATTTTTCAAACTAAGAGTCCGCCACTTTGATCCAGGTCGTACTTAGGATTCGCAAGATGAAATGGAGACAGCAGTCCTGGGCACCTGGACTGTGCAGAGGGCAAAGAGGGGCGCGCACAGCGCTGCAACGCTGTGGACACAGCTGGGAATCCAGCAGGCAGGGCGTGAAGGGGCCACAGCGCCCCCTCTTGGCCAAGATCTTGGGGTTGGGGTGGGCTGTCCGGCCAGACCTCCGGGTCTTCATCTCGGTTGGCTTTTCAGTTCCACTCCATCCTGAAAAGCAGGTCTCGCCAGCTTGGCTTTAGGCCCGTTAGGTGGACTGGCCTTTTGAGTTCTTCCTCCCCCCCCCCACCCCGCCCCACTACTCCCCAGCAGGATCTGGAGAGGGAGAAAAGGAGCCTCTCAGAGGTGAAGACTAGTACGCAGAAGCACCCGAAAGGCAGGGTCCTAGTGCCGGGACCAGCTTACTTTGAAATCCAGCTGAGCCTGACTGCTCTGGACCCGATACTTTGTATCCCCTCTTCCCTTACACTTTGCTCTCAGCACACTGAGCCAGATCCATCACATCTAGGGGCCCAGTGGATAGGCAGTTTGGAGCTGGAGTCGCTGTGGGTCATGTGAAAGTTTATTGGTGAGGAAACAGGCACCGGGAACATGGCTTGTCCAAATCCCCCGAAAGCAGTACCCTCCTTCCTAATTTCCAGCTCAAGACACCTGGGGGGCTTGACTCTGATGGGGTTGTGGGTGCTGTACTGTTGAGATTCACTGGTCACATTGGTTTAGCAGTGTGTGTGTGTGTGTGTGTGTGTGTGTGTGTGTGTGTGTGTGTGTGTGTGTGTATGCACAGCCCAGATGAGTCTTCAGGTTCAGGGCAGTGACTCAGCCCAATCAGTTCCAGAGAGATGGATGCATGGAGACTAACCAGATTGCCAGTTTACTGTCCCCACTGTTACCAACAAAAGGGACATACAGAGTGACAGGGTGGCCTACCGGTCCTGGAGTCAGGCAGCCTGGAGAGGAGTCTAGGCTCTTCAGAGTTCAAGCTGAAAATGATTTAGTGGAGCCTCAATATTCTCATGTATTAAATGGGCACAGGAATGCACATCTCCAAGGGCTGTGGAGGGGAGAGGGCTTGGCACCGTGCCTGGCATATAGTCCCTCTCATGGTCGTCATCAAGATAGAGTGGGCTGGGTGCTCTTCCAGGAAATTCTTGGCAGGAAGCAGATTCTTGAGAAAGGCCCTGAAACCCTGGACTGTGGGATGGAAGAAGGGAGGGAAGGTTAGCTGGTCCCCAGGGCCACATCCCAGCCCTGGCCTTGGAGCACAGTTCCTGGAGGGAAGGACAGCTTCAGGGCTGCCCTTCTCTGGATTCCGACTCCCTGGGCTCAATAAACAGCAGCAGATTTCTGCTCTGAGCTCACCCTCCTCCCCTTGACTCGATCTTTAAATATGCTAATGCCATCCGTTCACAGAAATCAACTCTGGTTCTTCTGGCTTTGAGCCTGTGAACCACCTTCTCCCTGAAGTATCTCCTGCCAGTTCAACTCACTCTGGCTGTGTTATTCCCTGATCTAATTCTCCATCGGGCACCCAAGGCTGGAGTGGGGGGGGGACTTGCTTGCCAGGATTTAACTTGTTCAGAGAGCCATGGCTCAATGGTCCTCAGTATCCCCCCTTGTATTTGTCCAGAAACTGAAACGTTTTACCTTCAGTGGCTTTCCTCGCTGCTCTGCCAGCTCAATCTTTGCTCCCCACCCCATGCTCACAACCCAGTGCTCAGGGTGGTCTCCTCGGCAGCCTCTCCACACCCTGCTCTGGACCTGCTCCACCCCATTGGAGCCATCTCTCCCCAGGCTGAGCCTTCCCACACTCTCTTCCCATGGCTCCTTTTGTTCTCTATTCAGTCTAGGTCCAAACAGGAGTCAGCTTTCACTCAGCACCACTTCCAAAGAAAGGAGCAGCATAAGTCACCCAAGCAGAAATAAAAGACATTCGATTGACTTTCCAGATATCAGAGAGATGTAAGGACAGTGGCCGTGTGTGTGGGGGGGAGTGTGGGAGGGGGTGGGGAGAGTGTTGGACAGTGGGACTTCTCAGATCAAGTGTTACCAAGAACCAGGCCTATTTATTTATTGCACCAGGGTCTTAGTAGCCCAGGCTAGCCTCTAACTCCTGGCAATCTTCTTGCTTCAGTCTCCCAAGCACTGGCACTATAGGCATGCTCCACCAAACTTAGCTATTTTCACATTTCTAATTGGTCATAACTGACATTATTGCAAATACAGTGGTAAGAAATAACTAGGAAATGAAAAATATTTTTTAATGGAGGCACACAATATAAAGGCACAGTTCAAAACCTAGACGATCCAGTAGGCCCGCATGACTCTACTGGACGGCTTTGGCACGTCTGGACACTTATTCTGTTTTCCACTTGCCTTGTCACACACTGGAAACACAACTGGCAGACTCCCATCAGCCTGTCGATCATACGCGCCTGCAGCCCCAGTCCAAAGGATGGAGCCAGGAGAGAGGCCTTGCAGAGATAGCAGTCTTTAGAATCCCAGGAACACTGGGAGAGACAGTGTTAGCGCCTCTACTTAATCAGCAGACATTTAATGAGCAGCAACTACATGCCAGTCACTGTGGGTCGCCAACGCTAATAATGACTAATGTGCCAGGGTCCTAGCCCTCAAGGTGTTCCCAGCGTGGAATGGGATGCAGACACTTTGATAAATAATTAAAAGCTAGTAAAATTAGGTCAACAATAGACCGGGCACTGTGGCCATGGAGGCAAGACTGCTAATCCCGTGTGTGCCAACAAGGAAGGAGCCATCAAGGAGGCAAGGCTTTTGCAGGAACTGGAGGGAGGAAGGTATCGGTTTAGTAGCACATGCCTTCTCCTCTCAACAAATAAGGTATATAAAGAGTTTCCAGTGCAGTGCCTGTGCCATTTAAGCCTCGCCCCCTTTCCAAGAAAAGATTTCTTTGTATAGCCCCAACCATCCTGGAACTCACTCTGTAGACCAGGCTGGCCTCAAACTCAGAGATCCGCCTGCTTCTGCCTTCTGAGTGCTGGGATTAAAGGCATGCGCCATCACCACCCAGTTATTTAAACTCTTCTAAAAAGATTATTTATCATTACTCGTGTGTGTGTGTGTGTGCGCATAACTCATGCCCCAGCATGTGTGTGGAAGTCAGAGGATAACTTTCAGAAGTCAGTTCTCAACTTCCACACTTAAACATTAAAATAATTAAAGATATTATTATTATTAATTGTATGTGATGTATATGTGAGCACACATGCTATGGCGCACATGTCGAGATCAGAGGATAGTTTGTGGAGTGGTTTCTCCCCTTTCACCTTTACATGGATTTCCAGGGATTTAATTCAGGCCATAGGCTCAGGCTTGACCTGCTGAGCCATGTCAACAGCCCTCTACCTTGTTTTTGAGGTAGGGTTTCTTGAATTTCTGCTGTGCTCCCTACTCCTGGCTAACCGACCCTTGAGCTTCTAGGTGACTCTCCCTTCTCTCTCTCCCATCTTGGTGTAGGATTTTGCACCATTGCATCTGGCTTTTATATGAGTTCCAGGGACAGGCCTCAGGTCAAGATTTGTGTGGAAAGTGCATATTATCTGCTGAGTCATTTCACTTCTCTTTTTCTTTCCGTTTTTTAGAGAGAGATGATCATATAACCCAGGTTGGCCTTAAACGCACCAAATATCCAAGGATGACTTGAACTAATTCGCCTACCTTTACCTCCCAAGTTCTGGGATTACAGGCACGTGCCACGGTGTCTGGTTTATGCTCCAGATGAACCCCAGGGCTTCCAGCAACTGTTCTACCAACTAAGCTATGCTGCAGCCCAGCTACCAATTTTATTATTAAAATATTGTAAATGGGAATCCCTGACATTATCCTTCTAGGGATGTATCCTGCACTGCCCTTAGCTTTGGGGTGGGGTTCTGGTGCCACACTAAGTAGAGAAGGACCATTTGGCTTTGATCTTATTGCCTTTGTCAGAGGATACAGTTGAGGGAAGGGAGTGGACAGGTGACGGTGGCAAGAGAGGGAAATGATCAAGGCAGGAGATTTCCTTAGAGACCAAACATGGGTCTCAGAGGCTGGCGGCAGGAGGAAGGCTGGAGAAAGGGCTGGCATCATTCTTTCACTCCTTTAGAACTGCAGGATTTGTGAGACAGCTTCCAAGGCTCAGCTCTTCCACAAACATTTTCTCATTTCACCTCTGCAATAGCTCTGTGATGGAGATCTTAGCAGCCTTTTACAGATGGGAAAGCCACATCACACCTTGTCCATGGTCACATGGCTAGACACAGGCAACCCCATATCCTTGACTCCCACTCTGCACGTTTCTGGTGTACCATAGAGAGATAGCTTGAGCCTGGTCCTCTGGGAGTTGTACTGTGAGGTGGCTTCAGTTCCAGGAGAGTGACACCTTGGGATGAGACAGACTGTAGGATGGGGTTTGGCAATGACTCAGGCCAAGGAGAATATTCTTGTGGCTCCTCCTTGTCTTTCTCCAAGTCTGAGGTTGCATCAATCAAGGGCACCATGTACACTTATCTGCAGCACAATTACCATATTTTTGCATCTATTAACGGGGCCCAAGAAAGCCATTGAAGTTTATTGGTTTGTTCTTTTTATTATTAAAATTTTATAACTTAATTATTAAAAGCATGAACGTAAGTATTATAGACATTCATTGAGTTACATAGATTTGCGGTAAGACTAATTTTGGTGTGTGATGTTTTCTTGTTTATATTTATTTTGTTCTTTTGTAAGAAGACTTTTTGAAGATAAGTGAAAGTAAAAAAAGGTTTGTATGAACGGAAAGGTACCTTGAGAACATTCTGGGACTAGAAGAGAATTTTTGAGAGGAAGAACACATGCCCACTTATCTCTACAGAGAAATTACGTTCCTCTAGAAGCCTAAGGCAGAAGCTGTAGACCAGGGATCCTTTTATGTCCAGTCCAGGGAGAGCCTTTAGCAATGTGTAAGGACATTTTTTGATTGCCATGGTTGGGGTGTTGTTGCTGGTATCTAGGGGTCTAGGGATTCTGTAGTGATATCCCACAAAGTACTAAGTGGTGCACCCCAAAACAAAGAGCTGCCTGGCTCAAAACACCCACAGGCCATCTGGCCCAGCCAGTGCTGTGGCACCATGCATGGCAGACTTGGTACTGTAAGAAACTAGGGTCCAAACCTAGGTGTTCTATTCTGCATGGAAATCACAGAGGGGCCACATTCACATCTTTGAGCACTGCCACCTCTAGCACCAAGGGCTCCAGTTCCTTCTATCCCCAGTACCTACAATGGACAGCTCATAGCCGCCTATAATTTCAACTCCAGGGATTCTGATGCCCTCTTCTGGCCTCTGCAGGAGTGAGTGCTCTCTCTCTCTCTCTCTCTCTCTCTCTCTCTCTCTCTCTCTCTCTCACACACACACACACACACACACACACACACACACACACACACACACAAATTCAGAAACTAAATCTTAAAAAACAAAAGGAGTCAGGTGGTGGTGGAGCACACCTTTAATCCCAGCATTTAGGAGACAGAGGCAGGCGGATCTCTGTAAGTTCAAGACCAGCCTGGTCTACAAGAGCTAGTTCCAGGACAGCTGGGCTGTTACACAGAGAAACCCTGTCTCGAAAAATCAAAATAAATGCATAGAATAAAAGTGAGGGCCTATCTTTTGGAGACCCAAACTCAGATATTTACAGATGAAATGTCATGATGTCCTGGATTTGTACTGAGTGATACAGGGAGAAATGGAGTGGTGTGTGAGGATCCTGATGAAACCAGATTCCATTGTTAATTGTTAAACCTAGGAGATGGGCACATGAATATTTAAGATAATATTTAACTTTTCTACATATTCATGAGGAGCTGGATGCCGCTCTGCGGAAGAGCTTGTGATTAGCAGGTATGAGACTCTTGCTTCAATCCTCAACATAGAGCAAATAGCCACAAAACTCAGAGCATGGAGGGGCTGCCGGGATACTTAGGGAACTAATAGACAAGGGTTTCCAGACTATTTCCTGTGAACTCCAAGAAACCAGAGAGAGGCCAGCAAAGGTGATGCGGAGGAAGGGGAGGGACTGTGAAGGAGAAATTCCCTCCTCCTCTTTTTTCTATGTAATCCAGGCAGACCTCAAACTCACAATCCCTCTGCCTCATCTTCCTGAGTGTTAGAATCAGAGGAACAAGCTGTCACCATGCCAAGGTGCTCTTCTCTTTCAACCATTTTTTCCCCCTGCCAAGACAGGGTTTTTCCCTGGCTGTCCTGTAACTCAATCTGTAGACAAGGCTGGCCTCAAACTCACAGAAATCTGCCTGCCTCTGCCTCCTGAGTGCTGGGATTAAAGGCATGCACCACCACCACTTGGCTAAGTTTTGGTGTCTTTAAAAAATGTTTATTTTATTATTTCATCTGTTTGTTTTTGAGACAGGGTCTCATGTGGCCTAGACTAGCCTTACACGTGCAAGATAGCTGAGGATGACCTTGAACTTTTGGTCCTACTGCTTTTACCTCCTAAGCGCTATGATGACAAGCATGTACTACCATGCCCAGTCTGTTTGGTGCTAGGGCCTGAAGCCAGGACTTCGTGCACAGTAGGCAAACACTACCAACTGAGCTACACAATAGGCCTTTTTGACACAGGGACTTAGCTAGTCCAGGCTCTTTTGAACTTGGTAAACAATCCAGTCTGGCTCTGCACTCCTGCTTATCTTACTTCTGCTTCCAGAGAGCTGGGATTATGTTCATGCACCACTACACCAGGTGAAACTGGGCTTTAGACAGGAGATCGCATGCTGGGAAAGGTTCTGCCGAGGGAGTGAGCAGTTTCCCTGGATTGGATATGATGGGGAGCACTGCTGACTCAGCTAAGGCTCCGGCTCTTGACCTCCTGAATACAGTGTGATGGCATACTGGCTTCTTTACCCATGGATGCTGCAAGACTAAGGACTTGGGGTCTAAGTCTAGAGGGGACCTGGCTGGGCTGTGCCATCTCTGTTCCAAGTTGGCCGAGAACATGCTGCCTCTCCCTCTGACTACCCAACACTTGATTTCTAAAGCTAGGCCTGTGACACTGAGCCAGCCTTGGCTTTTGCTGCCTGCCATGTGGCCAGGCCCCAGCAGCCTAGCTGGACAGGGACCAGTGCCTCCCAGATGCACCTGAGCCAGAGAAGCCCTGAGTGAACAGGGTCCAGCCAAAGGTCACACCGCAGCATATTCTGGGAGGGAAAGCCTTGTGTTTCCCCTTTCTTCTGCCTGAGTCTCTCCTGTGTGAGGGGCTAGCCTGGGGTTCTACCCCTAGATAGGGGAAGGTGGTGATGAGGGCTCGAGGCATTGGGTCCCATCTGCAGGCTAAGAGCAGAAGGGACTTTGGAGTCATGTGGTGGAAGAACCTGTCACATTGTAGTAGAGGTTCACGGCCAGAAATCTGACTGGGTTAAGGGACACAAAGGGAGAACAGATACTAACTGATGGCAGAGAGGGACCGGGTTGTCCTCCACCTCTACCCTTGCCGTCCACACTGTTCCAGGGCTGGAGGGAGGAACTCATACCCGTGGACAGGCTCCTCTTTCAAATTCATAGCATGTTTAGCCAATAGGAAACTCTGGCTGGAGAGAGAAGAGACTGGGATTTATTTACCCCACTAACTCTCTGGCTGTGGGTCAGCCATGGCTGATGATGGCTCCTTATTTGAAGGTCCCTCCTGATACCTCTGAGTCTTCTAACCGGAGCCAAGAACCTTGAGTGCTCCCAAGACCATGGACTTTTCCTGAACCTAACTATCAGATGGGGTCCCCTTCATGGTTCTGAGCCCAGAATGATCCCCTCCACAGCCACAGCTCGCTATTCTGTTCTTTTGTGTGTGGGTGCCCACCTTATGAGAGGATTCTCTCCCTGAGCCTGCCTTTCACCTTGGCCCAGCCTTGCTCTTACTATGTGACCTTGGGAAAGTCACATTTGTCTCTGGATCTGTGAAATGATCATGGTGGTGAGAGGTGCCTTGGCTGACTTCTCTTGTCCCTCTTAGATTTGCCTAGATCCATAGCTCTAGTAAATGACACAATAAGAGAGCGAGCCTCGTTACTCCTTGAATTCTGCTTGGCACCTAGTGGAGGCCATGCAGTGAGGTTGGAGGAATGGAGGGGCGGCTGGGTGGGTGGATGATGAATCTCCCTGCAGGGACATAGGCAATTCATTCCATGTTTCTGAGATAATAGAAATATCCCCTAGGAATTTGCCACCGCCTCTGCCCACTGCCTGGCTAATCCAGCATGTTCTCATTTGTAACTTGGTCTCCTGGGCAGACTATTCTCTCTGGAATGAGCCGTGACAGTCACATTTGAAAGGAATAGCAAGGATCACTAGCCACGGTGAGGTGGGTGTCAGCTTTGGGGTTTAGGGAAACCAAAGTATTTATAGGGGTCATGTTTGTTCTCACATAGTCTTATTTAAACCAGAAGTTACTTTTATGATAGACAAGGTCTGCGGCATAGGTTGTATGTAGGTCAGTAGCAACACATATATGTGAGACCCCGAGTTCAAAACGCAGGACCCAGGGGGAAATTGTCTTCTGAATGTGGTGGTCCGTGCCTGTCAATGCAGCACTTGGGAGACAAAACAAGGGGCAGAATGAAAGAACCAAAGCATGGGGGAAGGCTGTGGGATGTTGTCTTCTGGACTTGCCACGGATGCTTCTTCACTCAATAGCTGCACAGGATTGGCCCAATCAGCATTACAGCATGATGGAAGAGCTCTGTCCCCACCAGCTGAGGAGCCGCCGGCAGTTAATAACTGCTGGAGTGTTTGTGTGTGTGTGTGTGTGTGTGTGTGTGTGTGTGTGTGTATGGGGAGAGTTTTCTTCAGTAGTGTAGCCATTGGTAAATTCCTCTGTGCTTCAGGAAGTAACTCACTTAATCTCACAGTGAGTCATTAATCTCACTGGGGGGAAAAAAGACATGGAGCAGGAGGGGACTCATTGAGGAGAAAGGGGAGTCAAGAGGGAGTGGGGGGAGAGAGAACAATGAGTGTGTATGTGTAAATATCATCAAATGTATTATATGAATGTATGAAATTGGCACAAAGAATAGATAAAAATGTGCAAAACAAACATAGAAAAAGGCAAGTGGTTTTTGTGGGGGTCATATATAAAGGACCATTGATTGTGGGATCATACATAAAGGACCATTGATTGTGGTACTTTTTTTTTTTAAAGATTTATTTATTTGTTATATATACAGTGTTCTATCTGTATGCTTGCTGACCAGAAGAGGGCACCAGACCTCATTATAGATGGCTGTAAGCCACCATGTGGTTGCTGGGAATTGAACTCAGAACCTCTGGAAGAGCAGTCAGTGCTCTTTAACCTCTGAGCCATCTCTCCAGCCCCGTACTTCTTTGTTTAAAAAATATTTATTTATTTATTATGTATACAGTGTTCTGTCTGTCTGTATGTTTGCAGGCCAGAAGAGGGCACCAGATCTCATTACAGATGGCTGTGAGCCACCATGTGGTTGCTGGGAATTGAACTCAGGACCTCCGGAAGGGTAGTCAGTGTTCTTAATCTCTGAGCCATCTCTCCAGCCCGATTGTAGTACTTCTAAAAGTAGCTGGAGGCTGGGACAGGGTGAGGGGCTGGGTGCTGGGGCAGGGTGAGGAGGTGCAGAGCAGGAGACTAATTAGCTCTTTTACTATCTTCTGGATTTTGTAACAAGTTCCTTATTCATCTTTTTTTAAATGTACACATTTAAGAACTTATATATGATTGGGAGGTGTTGGCGCACGCCTTTAATCCCAGCACTTGGGAGGCAGAGCAGGTGGATCTCTGTGAGTTCGAGGCCAGCTGGGTGTGCATAGTGAGCTCCAGGGCAGCTGGAGCTATACAGTGAGATCCTGTCTCAAAAAATGAAAAAACAAAAACAAACAGCAGCGAACTTACGCATGTGTGCGCAGATCTAAGATAGACTTTTATACTCTTTTTTTCTGAGCTGAGGACTGAACCCAGAGCCTTACACTTACTGGGTGAGTGCTCTACCTCTGAGCCAAATCCCCAAACCCCATAACAACTCACTTTATCTTCCTGATGACTCTAGGCAAGAAGCTACGTGTACGGATCCTAACCGGCTTTGTGACTCTGTAACCACCTTATAGTGAGTCGTACCACGCCGACTTCTGGATGTCCTGCTTCACCAGGTGGGCAGGCTATATATACAGCCAGAGCAAAGGAACTGACACTCTGATGGGTGACTGCTTGAGATTGGCTGAGAGTAGGCCACCTGATTTGGGACGGGCTGCAATCTGTACATAAAGTTAGGTTGCAGTTGGCTATGTTCAGAGAAACCCCACAAACCCAACTTAAGCGTGAGGAGGAAGTTGTAGCCTGAACTTTATGTTACTCATTAAATCACTTGTTAAACACAGTTTATCTTTAGGCTCAGCGGCAATATTACCCTTATAATCCCAATGGGAAATGGGCTCACAAGGAAATTTTGCCCATCACTTTCTAGAAGGGAAGGTGT
The DNA here is from genome assembly GCA_028555095.1 of Dicrostonyx torquatus. Lineage (NCBI taxonomy): Eukaryota > Metazoa > Chordata > Mammalia > Rodentia > Cricetidae > Dicrostonyx > Dicrostonyx torquatus. Next base: position 8,593,670 of record JAQHUG010000032.1, on the reverse strand, counting down.
GGCGCTGAGACCCGTAGTGGGTTTCTGTTTCAGAAGCATACTGCAGACAGAGCTTAGTTCAGCCAAGTATATGTCCACTTCAAAAAAACAAACTGTCATGTTGATGGATGACTCAGTCTCTGGACAGTTTTGTTTACTATGAGTCAGATTCCTATTGGAGGCAGATGAAACAACTTTATCATCAACGTCACAAGGCCGAGGTCCGGGGCTGAGGAAAAATCCATCAGACCACACTGGAGGGCTTTCCCTAGCACCATTGTACTTTGTACCCCACAACCTCATCATTGGAAAAATCCTGCTGAAGGCCCACATATCACTTCCCAATAGGCACAAGCCTACTGTGGACTTTTCTGTACTCAGACCCGCCAGTCCTAAGTGGGTGCTCCCAGCTACACTCTAGGCTCTAGGGCTGTCTCACAGCTGCCTTCCAGGCCTCTTCCTGAGTAGAACTCAACCATCCATCCAACAAGTGCATAGTGAAGGAGACCCCCAAGTAATGGGGGCTTCCTTCCAGACTCCAGAGAAGACACAAAACACACCCAAACACCTGTTTTCACAGAGAGATCTTTTCTTAAGTGGGGAAGAAAAGTTAAAGTGGCTGCTTTCTGACTCAGGCAGAAAAGAGCAGAAAATGGCTGTGCAGATGTCAGTTTTAAGAGGAGGGAAAGGGGACTTTGTGTTAGAATGGGCTAGGGTGTGGTGGTAAAGGAGAGAGAGGATGAGGGGGAAGGGGATAATGGAAAGGGGAAGGGGTATTTTTCTTGGAGGGACAAAGGACTGCCTCTGGATAGAGGGGAGACAGATGTGGCCCATAGGCAAATGGTGGCTAGCTTTAGGAATGTAATCCAACTGCTTTTTTTTTTAAGCAAGGCAGAGGGAATGGGAGAGAAGGGCAAGGCCTGCCAGAGCTCACGCTCGCCAAGCTCACCAGATCCCTTCATTCAGAATCTTTGGGACAAACTCCAAGTCTTCCCAGTCTGGGGGAGGGCAGCCTCCCAGCTCATCAAGAGAATGTGCTTTTACTGTTTCTCCATTACCTGCTCCCATCTATCTTCCACAGGGCCTTAGGCCCAGAGTCGTTCCTACGGGTGGCTGAATCCCTGGTCCCCAGATGTGTAGGGTACCTGGGCCTTGGTGGATGGAGAGGTTGTGGGTATCTCTGGGTGGCATTTCCTCTGATGGGACCTGGTGGCCCTGTAGCTCATCTCAGGGCTACATGCAACAGCATGCACCTCATGATTCCTGGCCTCCACAAAGAGGGACAGCAGATGCTGGGAGCTGGCTCAGATCTTCCATGATCATTAGAAGCTGTATCCCTGACATCTCTGATCACCATGCCGCCATTTCTGCAGCACCCCAGTTCTTCTCCTGTGGCGAAGGATTTAACCACCTTCCTCTTCAGTGAGGCCCCATGGAGAAGTTCAGTTTTCTAAGCCAGGAAGAGCCTAGTGCCACTCCAGAGCTGAAGGCCATATCTCCAGCCTCAGGGGCTGACATCATCACTGTTCTGTCTGTTGGGATGGGTGCCAACTATAGGCAAAGCCTGGGGCAGGTAGGAGACAACTTTGCCATAGGAGAGGGAGATAGGGTCAGATTGGCCTCGAACTTGGTGACCTTGATCTCCTGCTCCTTCTGCTTTGGAGTTTGGTATTACAGGCAGGTATCACTATATGGAGTTTACACAGTGTGAAGAAACAAGCCCAGGAAGCTAGTAGGTGAATATCCTACAAACTGAGTCATATCTCCAATCTGGAACTTCGCTCTTTTTTACTTTAAAAATAAGATCTATCTGTCTGTCTGTCTGTCTATCTATCTGTCTATCAGTCTATCTATCTATCTATCTATCTATCTATCTATCTATCTATCGTGTGTGTGTGTGTGTGTGTGTGTGTGTGTGTGTGATTGCACTCATGTCCCAGCACTACTGGGGCAGTCAGAGGACTTGCAGTGTTCATTCCCTTCTTTAATCACCTGGGTTCCCAGGATTGACCTCAGGCAGGCTTGACAACAAGAATGTTTACTCGCTGAGTCATCTTTTGGGACCCTCAGCCTGGGGTTTTTTTGATCTCTACAAAGCCTAGGGAGCTGGCGCCTGGCTGTACCTCTGTAGACCAGCCTCCATCTCTCAGTTGGTTTTGATGCTTTTCTTTGTCACTGAGGGGTGGAACCTCATTTGGTGCTTTCCACGTGGCTGTTCTCAACTCATCGCTGGATAAATAAACAACAGAAGGAGTCAAACCAGTATTCAGAGAAAGCCAGAAACCTGGACACCAGAGCTTTGCACACTGCGGGGGACTCTCACTTAACCTGTTGCCAGGAGAGGTTTCTGTGCAAATGTGTGTATAAGTATGTTTGTGTGCCTGACTGTGTCAAATGCATGTGTCTGCTCATATGTTGCATGAATATGTCTCTGTATGTACAATGGTTCATCATACACAGTGGGCTCCTCTCTGTATCTCAGACAGAATATTTGAGGGAAACATTGGTTATGGATAGTCTCTGAGGCTCTTATTAAGAAGTGTTTTGTTTGTTTGAGACAGGGTCTCACTATAGCCCTGGGTGGCCCTGGTTTCATTCTGTAGTCACAGCTGACCTTGAAATCAGGGTAGATCCTCTTGCCTCAGACTTCTGAGCTATAGGATTACAGGCATGAGCCATTGTGCCTGGATCCTTAGGGCTCTTCTGGTTCTAACGCTGAAAGGTTCCACATGCTTCTAGAAAAGGGACTCAAAGGGACCGACTCTACTTAGCAATGGGGTGGTGATGATGACATTTGTACATTTGAAGATGAGTGTGGTTTCTTCCAACAGAGAGCTGTAGAGAGAGTCGGAGGGGAGACAGCAGACAGGGTTTCAGAGGGGGTCACACAGTGAGCAAAAGCTCAGAGTGAACCATACTTGCTACATGTGGATGGGGTGATTAGAACAGGCTCAGGACTGAAAGGTGAGCTGGGAGGCATGCTAGAGAGACGGCTCAGTGGGTAAGAGCACTTGTTGAGTAACCATGAGGACCTGAGTTTGGATCCCAGCACCCGTGATAACAAAACCAAAAACTGAGTGTGACCATAAACACCTTTAACCCCTGTGCTGTAGTGGGTGGAGACAGGGGGATGTCTGGGTCTCACTGGCCACCAGTGCCACTCCAGGTTCAGGGGAAGACTCTGTCCCAAAGGAAGACGGCAGAGAGTGACAGAGAAGGACACCTGATGCTCTCCTCTGTCCTCCACTTGTGCACAGTCATTGTACCTGCACACAGAGACAAAGTCACATTCATACACACACACACATGCGCACACACATACACACACATGCACAGGTACATATGACACACACAGGCATATATGACACACACACAAGGAACATATGCCATACACAGACATATTCACATTCACACACACACACATGTACATACTTACAGACACACATGTCACACACACATGCACACAGGCATATATGCCACACATACATAGGCACATATGTTGCACACACAAATATATTCACACACACACAGGGGAAAGAAAAGAAAGATTGGATGAGGGCACAGTTCATAGAAGCTCTTGGCCTCCACTTAAGAGCTTTCCCCAGGGGCTGTGGGAACTCAGGAAGATTTTAAATATCCAACAGCCCTAGAAGGGACCCAGAATCTATGGCCCTCCTGCTTCCGGAAAAGATTTTCAGACTTGCTTGTACTGAGATGTGGCTGACTGATAAAACTTGCAAATGGCCTGGTTCATAAGGTGATGGCTGTGATACGGCTTGCGGCTCTGAGGCAGGGAAGGATTTGGGCACTTCTAGAATGCTTCCGAGGCAGCATTCAAGTGGCTGTCTGTCAAGGAAAAACTAGCATGTGAGGTCTGTGCTCATCCGCGTTGGCTTTGTGAGGACATTGGGGACAGAATACAGGCAATGAATGGAGCCCCAATATCTGGGAATTCAAGCCCCAAACAGATCACTCTCTCCTTCCTTCCTCCCAAAGAACTGGCCCAGGTGACACAGTGGGTCTTGGAGAAGGTGGTCACTTGCATTAGTGTCACTCCAGTTCCTCCCTTGATGCTCTGTTCCCTGAGTGGACGGAGGAAAGCCTGGAAGCTGGGTCACTGCCACACACACTCCCCCTCCCCGCTCGCCCACTGCCAGAGATCACAGGCTGGGGAGGGAGAGGTGACATCACAGAGCAACTATTTTGAGTCCCTGAGCATTAAGCTAGTTTGCCGCTGTAAATCAGAGAACTGAGTGACAGGGACAGGCGTGTTGGATGCAAGGTCTAATTGCAGAGTTCTCCGTAAAATGCAGCTTGTCAACCCAGCCTGCCCCGGGTGCAGTCTCCTGTCAGGGGAATCTGAGCTATTTCCGCTCTCTTAGGCTTCTTCAGTGCAGGGGAAGGCAATGGGGATGTGGGGAAGGGCCAAGCTGGGGCTTAGAACCCTGGACAGCTCCAAGCCCTTGCATCAGGAGTTCCTTGGAAGAAGGGCGGCCACTGGACTAGGGGTGCTATGGGAGGGCCTGGTCTGCCTGCCTCTTTCTTGACCTTTGGGTAGACAGCTCTGGAAAACACTCCTTCAGGGTCTGTGTTGACAGCTCGTCCTCCAGTTCTTGGACGATAGCTACGGCTTGGGCTATAACATGAGAGTTTTCATGTTATTGGCAGAAGGACATGGGTGGGGGTCAGGCTGTGGTGGTGTCTGGTTTCAGTAGTGCTTATTCCTCTACCCAAAGAGGTGGGAGCAACACAGTGAGGTGCCCTGGGGTCTCACTCTACACTCCGGGGGAGGAACCTCTGTTCTCATTGCACAGATAGGGAAGTGATGTTCAGGTGCCCTGGCTGTGAAAGAGCAGAGCTTAAACCAAATAACCATGTCTACTCCAGAGCTCTGCTCACTGCCCTCATAGGCTAAGATCTCAGGGGTCAAGGAAAAGGCTCCTCTCCCCTCACTCTGTGTCTGAAATTCGGGAACACAAAGACCTCTAGACCGTTAGGCATTGGAAAAATGTGCCAGGCACTATGTAAGGTCCCTGCAGTAGAGATGCAGAATATAGGCCAGGTGTGGCCGAGCATCTGTGAATCCTAGTTCTGAGGAAGTGGAAGTTGGAGGCTCAGGAGTTCAAGGTCATCCTAGGCTACATGAGGAATTTAAGGTCAACCTGGCCACTCTGGAGAGAGAACACACAATGCCTATGGTATTAGTTTTGTTGTTAGCTTGACACAAACCAGACACTTGAGAGGAGGGGACCTCAAGTGAGGCCTCCATCAGATTGGCCCTTGAGCATGTCTGTGGGGGCATTTTCTTCATCCTTTTTTAAAAAGAAGATTCATTTTATTTTGTCTGTACGCGAGCACCTGCATATTATATATGTGCCTGCAAGACTGGAAGAAAAGGCTAGATCCCCAGGAACTGCAGTCACAGATGCTTGTGAGCTGCCACATGCATGCTGGGAACCAAAGCCAAGTCCTCTGCAGGAGCAGCAAAAGTTCTTAACCACTGAACCATTTCTCAAGCCTTATGGGGGCATGGGGGATTTCTTCATTGGTAATTAATGTAGGAGAGTCCAGCCTTCTGTGGGCTGTGCTATCCCCAGGCATGTGGATTTGAATTATACAAGAAGGGTTGCTGTGATGGTTTGAAAGGAATTGACCCCCAATGGGAGCGGCACCACCAGGAGGTGTGGCCTTGCTGGAGTGGGTGTGGTCTTGTTGGAGGCATCATGTCACTGTGGAGGTGGGCTTTGAGGTCTCATATATGCTCAAACCACATCCGGTGTCTCAGTTCACTTCCTGTTGCCTGCAGGATCAAGATGTTCTCCTCAGCTCTTTCTCCAGCACCGTGTCTGTCTGCATGCTGCTTTGCTTTCTGCTATGATGATAATGGACTGAACCGCTGACCTGTAAGTCAGCCACCCCAGCTATAGGTTTTCTCTTTGTAAGAGTTGCCATGGTCATGGTGTCTCTTTATAGCAGTAGACACTCTGACTCAGACAGAGTTGGTACCAGAAGTGGGGTACTGTTGTGACAGGCCTGACCATGCTTCTGTTAGAGGGAATGTGGACCTTGGGGCTGTGGGCTAGAAAAGCAGTTGAAGGCTGTAAGTGTGGTGTAATGGGCCATGCGATTTAGGAACCTGGAAGACAGTGGTGCTGAGGGTGATTTGAACTGTGGTGCCCGACTGAAGAGACTTCAGAGGAGAACATTAGTATGTGGCCTAGAGATTGTTCTCATGATATTTTGGTGAAGAGAGTAGCTGCTCTTTGCCTTGTCTGAAGAGTCTGAAGCTAAAGTGAAGAGTTTTGGATTAGTTCTCTTGGCAGAGGAAATCTCAAAACAGCCTAGCATAGACTCTATCATGTGGTTATTAGTGACAACTCTAATGAAGATTTATAATGAAAAGGAGCAAGCTGAGCGGGGTAAATTACAAAATGTAAAATTTGAGGAGAAAAGGAGTACCCGGAAGTGGAATTGAGATAAATCCTGTGTTCAAAAAGATTAAGAAATGGAATAAGGGGAGTGGTGACCTCAGGGCAAGATCCAACTTGTGGAATGGGATTAAAGAAAAACTTAGAATGGTAACGTATATCCTGTTGCAAGTGTGTGATTTGCTTTTGATTTTATAAGGGATTACAGTTAAGAGATTGTATGAATCTCAGAAGAGACTTTGAAGTTTAAACTTTTAAATAAATTTGAGACTGTTATAGATTATGGGGACTTTTGAAGTTAGACTCAATGCATTTTTGAATCATGATATGGTTACAAGTCTTTGGGGGCCAGGATGTGGAATGTGGTATTTCGAAAGAAAATGACCTCCAAAGGGAGTGGCACTATTAGGAGGTGTGGCCTTGTTGGTGTAGGTGTGGTCTTGGTGGAGGAATTGTGTCACTGTGGAGGTCTCATATATGCTCATGCCACTCCAATGTCTCAGTTCACTTCCTTTTGCCTGTTGGTCAAGACACAAGAACCCTCAGCTCCTTCTTCAGCATCATGTCTGTCTGCATGCCACCTTGTTTCCTGCTGTGATGATAATGGACAAAATCTCTGACTGTAAGGGAGCCACCCCAACTAAGAGCTGCTCTGGTCATGGTGTCTCTTCATAGCAATAGAAACCTTAGCTAAAACAGTAGCTGAATACACTACGGAAACAAACCAGTAAATGGGGTTCCTCCGTGGTTTCTGTTTCAAGCCCCAGCCTTGAGTTCTTGCCTTGACTTCCCTTGATGATGGAAAATAGCCTGTAATTTGGAGCAGACCCTTTTCTTCTCATGTTTCTTTTGGTCCCAGTCACAGACAAACTCGGATACCCACCCATAGACCACTCACATGGAGAGGCCACTGGCTACTTTGTCCCGTCTCCATCATCTAGTCCTTGTCAAAGACTGCACCTGGCACTCCATGCAGCAGAGTGAAGCAGCTGAGCCCTGCTGGACCTGGGGACTTGGGAAGTTCCTGGTGTCTTGGGTACAGGGTGTGGACAGGGTTTCTGGTCAGCCTGAACCAGGCCGCTGTTTTTATTTAGAAACTTGTGTGCTGATTCAAGCATGCTTGTGGGAATGCAAAATGAGACCTAAGATTACTGGTACTGCCCACCAGACTGGCTTTCCAGAGACAAGCACAACATGGATTGACTATCCTCCAGACCCTGGGGCACAAATATGGCTGCTCTGTGTTGTCCTTTTTACCTTGTGCATATTTTATAGATATTGAAAATTTGCACCCCACATAAATGGCAAAAGGTGCCCAGGAGAAATTCAGACACCCACTACTATCCCTGTTCCCAGAAGCAGATTGCTTTCTCCAGCAGTTGCTCAGCTAAGACTTTGTGGTACATTCCTGGAGTCTGCAAACACTTGCAACACTGAATCTCTTGTAGCCCAAGCTGGCCTTGAACTTGCTATTATAACTTAGATGGATCTTGGACTCCTGATCCTGCCGCCGAGTTGGCACCAATCATCCCTGCTCAAAAGCAGAGTTGCAGCGAGTAAACTTGTCCGCCGACCATTGGATGCATGAATGAATACAGGATAAATTCCTGGAGCAAAACTGCTGATCTGAGGCCATGTTTATGCAGGATGTTAGCGCTTGGTGCCAGATCTTCCTCTGGGTGCGTTAGGCTGGTTTGTAATCATAGGCAGGTTCCTCCGTACTCTCTGAGGAAAGAGTCAATGGGAGGTGGTTTGCTCTTCCCACAAGTCCTGTGGATAGTAGGGGAGTGGAAGGAGACCCAAGACAGTTAGCCCATGGTGACTACAGCTTAATCATCTAAGAAGGATTGTGTGTAGGGAGGACTGGACTAAGGGCTGAACCAAAGGCAGGGCTCTTCTCCAGAAGTTAGGGGTGCTTGTTGCCCACACCTAGGAGCTGGTAGTTATTTGTATCTTCCTCCCTGGATCCCCAGCTCATGAACCCAAACAGAAAGCCTGCTGCCCACCCTGAATGACACGACCCTTGCAGGGTCCCTCCTGGCTTTCACCCTGAAGAAGGTACAGAGACAGGTCTGGGGAGCGAGAGCCTACGCTCTCTCCGGGTCCCACCCTTCAGACAGCAGTGCTACATGTGCCATCCCACAGCGGTTTGTGGGGGATAGTTTAAAATTCTTCCCAAGTGTCTAATGAGGACACAGGGATCCCGTTTTTCCTCCTGTACCCGTGGATTCTCTCCCTCCACCCTTTCTCCATTTGCCTTACCTCGCTGATTTCTACCTCCCCAGCATGCTTCTTGGCACAGAATTTCAGGTCTGCCTTCAGAAGTAGGCTCCACACATGGAGGCTCAATATCATGCTGGATCCTGAGAGCATCCGAGATGGGTGGGCTGCTCTGCCAGTGGCTTGGAGGGAAGGGTCAGAGTGGAAGTGACCCAAGGAGTTGAGAACATGTCTGAGCCCTCTCTCTGCTGCGCATGGTTGAGGCTGTGACTACACTGGACAGTTTCATTGGTTATAAAGAAAGTGGTATTTTTTAAAAAAGAGATTATTTTATTTTATGTGTATGAATGTTTTGTCTGCATGTGTGTCTGTCTACCACGTGCCCATGGAAGTCAGAAGAAGATATTGGCTCCCCTGGAGCAGGAGTTACAAACGGTTGCGAGCCATTATAGGGGTGCAGGGAATTAAACTCAGGTCATTTGCAAGAACAACCAGAGCTCTTAACCTAGCCCCAAGAAAGTGGTCTTATCAGCAATGGTTTAACACATGGGAAACCCAGGCTCAGAGAAGTCATCCTAGGTACAAGGATACAGAGCAGCAAGCAGAGACCAAAGTGGTTATTCCAGAGTGTCTCTCAGCAGCTTGGATTGGAGGAATGACAGGAAGCTAGAGTGTTTTGGGAGAAGGTGTTTTGTTGGGAGGAGGGGCAGGCTACTGAGAAGAGCTGTTGGCCAGCCAAGTGGTGGTGGCGCACACCTTCCATCCCAGCACTCAGAAGGCAGAGGCGGATAGATCTCTGAGTTCAGGGCCAGCCTGAAGCCTCATCTACAGAACAAGTTCCAGGACAGCCAGAACTACACAGAGAAACTCCGTCTTAAACAAACAAACAAACAAAGCTGTTGGTTGGCTTCCCAGAAGGGTCATGTGGAAGATTCCACCCACAGAAAGGTTCACGGAAGGCAGAAGCCCTTTGCAAAGGCATCACATCTTCTCCAATTGATCTGCCGTAGCTTTTGTCATGGGTATTGATTTTCTTTTAATACTAGGGTTTTGAAAAAGAAAACCGAGAAGCTTTGCCGACAGACAGAGCTTGGCAGACAATTGCTTGGCTTGGGGACACGGTGTCTTAGAGAAGATGATTCAGGAGGGAGCTATAAGTGGAGAGGTGAGAGAGATCTAAGGGTGAGAAGGGTCAAGGAGGCTCCCCCAAACCCAGTCCTGACCTATCCTCCTCATCCACAGCCTACCTGAGGTTCTAATCTTCATGCCCCTGTGAACCTCCATTTTGCTGGCTCCAGGGGACCTTGGAGCACCCCTGGCTGATGTTGGAGCTGTTTCAAGCTACTTGGAATCCATGCGACCTGAAAGTCTCTTGGAGGCCTCTCCTCTGAAAAGCAGGATCTTGCTGTCTTGTGGGTGTTCTGCTTTCTTCCCAGAAGTGGAATGACGTCAGCAAACAAAAGCTCTTTACAGGGACCTTGGGGAAACGGTTCAGTCAGTAAAGTTACTGCCTTGCAAGCTCAGGGACCCAGGTTCAATCCCCAGATTCCATATTTTTTAAAAAAAGAAAAAGCAAAGCAAAGTGGCACACTCTTATAATCCCAGTGCTGGGAAGGCAGAGCAGATGGGTTTCCTAGGACTTGCCAGTCAGTCGGCCTGTTTGGTGACTCCAGGTCAGTGAGAGAGCTTGTCTCAAAGAGAAAGAAAAATAAAATGTATAACACATGTGAAATGACTCCTAAGATTGTCTTCTGGCTTCCACATACATGCTGACACATATGCATGTATAGCGCGCGCACACACACACACACACACACACACACACACACACACACACAGCCCTTTGCAAAGTCAGAGGTAAGGCAGAAAGGAAGGGGGGTGTGGGTCCTTGTCTTCTGTAGGGCAGGCCTCCAGGCAGCCATCCCTCCCCTCCCTTCACACTGTCCACATCTTACCCCAGGGGTGGAACTATTCACACAGGACAGAGCTCTCCCTCTGGTCATTGTGAATCACCAGCTGTCACCACAGAGGACACCCCACAGGAGCCATCCGACTTTCAGCAACAGGTCATGGGATGGTGACAACGTATGCCGTCCTCCTTCATAAATAGGCTTGGTTTCCGTAGAGCAGAAACCCATCAAAATAATAGCACTGTGGACATGGCAGCGCCTGGATGGATCCCAGCGGGAGGGAAGCTGGACAGGCAGACTGTGAGTCTGAAGCCAGGCTGGACCACATAGTAAGATTCTGCCGCAGCAATAATGGTGCTGGATGGATGGATCTGCAGGTAGGTGCATTTGTTGCTCTTGCAGAGGACCTGGGCTAGACTGTGGCTGACAACCAACCACAACTCCAGTTGCCGGGGCTCTGGTGCCTGCTTCTGACCTCCCTGGCACCAGGCATGAAGGTGCTCAACTTTGCGGCTTCGCTGGGCCACATTGAATGTAGAATTGTTTACGGCCACACAGAGACGTCCAGCCTGTGGTCCTCAGGTTACCAAAGCACACACAGGTTTATTTTGTGTGCCACTGTGACACATTATCATCTACGAAGTGAAGGTAACTTCATAGGTGAGCCATCTCCCTGGAGCTTCCATGGAGTTTGTTTTCTTTGTTTGTTTGTTTTGAGAAAGATTCTCTTATGAGCCTGGAGCTCACCTATTGGCTAGACTGGTCCTCGAGCTCCAGGCACTGCCTTTGCGTGCTCTCTTACCAGGGTTCTAGGCGTGTGTCTCCACGTCTGACTCAGTTCCTCATGCTTGAATGCCAAGCACCTCGCTGACTGAGTCATTGCCCCAGGCACCACCCCACCCCATTTCTGTTTTGCATGAATTTATGAATTTGTATTGGGCCATGTTCATAAATAGATATGATGGATTATGGGTAAATACTGGGATTTGAAACCTCTTTTCCCTAACTAGAGATGGAGGCTGCTATGGTTTGAATATTGTTAATGTTTCCTCAAAGGTTCCTGTGTTGGGTTTGTGGTCCTCAGTGTAGGGATAGGAGCTGAAGACATCTCTGAGGTAGGGCTTAGTGGGAGGGCCATGTCCTTAGGAGGAGGGACTAACTCCAGAAGGGAAAGTTGACCTCTAGGAGTGACTATCCTCAGAGCCATCTTGACTACCTTCCTGCTTGGCAATGCAGTCACTGGTTCCCACAAATGCCGCTGCTGTTGCCATCGGCTGTGATGATTCCTTGCTGGAAACAAGATGAGCGCAGGCACCTCACCCCTGAACCCCAGGACCGTGAGCTCAGTAAACTCCTTCCTAAGCAGCTTGCCTGACATATTGCACTGTAATAATGCAGAACGAATGGTGATGTTCTCTATCCCGGGAGCCTGTTATAAATCTTGGCTTAACTCAATTCTGCCTTCTCCCTCAGTTTCTTTAGAAATCCTCCAGTTATTAAAATCCACAGTTCTGGGCCTATTCTCAGTCTATCCGCTTGCAATTTTTCTTTTTAATTTCTCTTTCTGAGGCCTTTCCACGGTGCCATGCTAAGTGAGTTGGGCATTAACTATCCTTGCAGGCCTGCACACACGCATACCCACACACTGCTGTCCAGGCAGTGCCAGTCTGTGTTTCCTAACGCCTTTCTGTCCCTCTTTCCCTCCTCTGCACCTTCCCAGCTCTTCCTCCCTAGGAAGAGTTTGGACTTTTGGTAAGCAGGGCAAGGTCTCATGTAGCCCAGGCTAGCCTCACAATCTCTCTCTAGCCAGGGATGACCTTGAATTCCTGATCCTCTAACAAGCTCTATCTCTAGAGTGTTATGATTGCAGGCATGGGGCACCTTGGCTGGTCTGGTGTGTGTGGTAATCAGAACCTGTCTGGAAGAGCCATCATCGTGGGTCTGGTATTTCTGGCAGGGCTGATAGAATGGTGGAACACACTTATAATCCTAGCACTCTGGAGGAGACAAAGGCAGGAGGATGTAAAGTTCAAAGTTCAAGGATGTCCTTGACTACATAGGATATTGAAGGGCAGTCTGGGACAGGTAAGACCCTGTCCAAAATAAAACAGCAACAGTAAAACAACAACGATAGAACAAAATTTAAGCCATTTTATCAGAAGCACTCTCGGGCTCCCAGACAACGGCTTCTTAAGAAACAAGCCCCAAACCCTCTGGATGGAGTGAACCCTGCCACCTCTCACCTCACTGTATAAACAACCATGAGGGTCAGCCTCACCGCGTCCTTGTCTCTGCTGCCCCTCACCATGAGGCCCTTCTTACAGCTCAAAAGAGTGTCATCTCCCATGCAGAGTTCACCCAGTCACACAAACGAACATGACCACTCTGGGTTCATCCCTACCACTGCCCCACGAGGCAGAAGTGTGGGCTGTGGAGCACACAGCCATCTGGCCAGCTCTGCCCACTGCTGACCTGTATAGCCCCAGTGAGGCTACACACAAGCCTCAGTTTCCCCTAAAAAAGGGCATGATGATGACAACCTCACCTATATTACAGGGAGGCTGTCAGCAGTGAGTGTCCAGGGAACTGATCTGCTGTGAGACAAGAGCTTGCTAAACAGCTGGCAGCAGGGGCCCCTCAGGCTGTCTGCTTTCCCACTTGACAGAGAGGCCCTGAGAACGCTACCAAGGCCTTCTTTCTTTTCATGGTGTGTGTGTGTGCGCGCACGCGTGTGTGTGCGTGTGTGCACGTGCACACACATACATTATCCACGTTCTCCTGTCCCCTCTGTCCTCTTCTGTGTTCTCTACAGCCCCACCCTCCTCCGCTGCCTCCTATGCTGTTCTCTTGGATGGGAGGAGGAACTGAAGAGGAGAAAGAGGGAGGGGGAGAGGAAAGAGGGTAGGGAAGGAGTAGAGAAGGACCTGGAGGGGAAGAGAAGTGGGGGAGGGGAGGGGAGCATAGGAGGGCGAGGAAGGGAAAGGTGGAAGAGGGGAGGAGAGAGAAGGAAGAAGATAAGGGAGAGGAAGAATTGAGGCAGGCATGTTGGGGTATCCAGAGGCAGGGACAGAGGCTAGAGGAGCATTCTAGTCCTCCAGGAGATCTCCTCTGTCTTGCCAGCTCTGATATCTTCTAAGAGAATCAATCTTAGCCCTCACTGTAAGCCTACAGAATAAGACTTTCTTTTGTAAAAATTAAGTGTGTGTATGTGAGACACGTGCATGCTACAGCATGTGTGTGAAGGTCAGAGGACAACAGAGGGAGCTCTCTCTTTCCATGGTGTGGGTCTTGGAAATGGAACTCAAGTTGTCAGTCTTGATGGCAAGTGCGTTTATTCACTGAGCCATATACCAGACCCAGGATCGGAATTACTGAGGAAGAAGAACCAAAAATCTTTTGAAGAATCTGGTATGACCTCCCGAGCACTGGGGCCCACTCATTCATGCACAGTAGAAAGAGGGCTATGGAGTAGCCAGCACTGAGCTCTGCAACCCCGACCAAGTGAGTGAACCTCTCTCAGCTGCATACCGACATCTGTCTTGTGATAGTGAGATTTACGTTGGTGCACAGCCAGCGTTTAGCACAGTTCCCGGCATGTCCAGACCCTAATTAACAGGGAGCTGACCTCCAGCTATTGCTGCACCATTAATTATTATTAGCATTATCACTGTGCGCTTGGCATGGCCCACTCTGAGGACTGCAGCTCTATACAGTCTCTGAGATTGGGGACTGGGAGAGGGTGGCTCAAGTTGAAAGTCAGCCAGATAAAAGGCTGCAATGGGGCTATCTGCTGGATGCTGGGCTCCATGAGAGTCAAAGCTCTGGGGGAAGCAGCGAGATGAAAGCAGAGTCGTACCACGATTGCATTACCCAGACACAGCAGCAGCAGCTGAACTCTCTAGCTCACTCACCCCAGGAGACTCCAGCCACACACCCCCAAAAGAGCCTGCAAAAGCCTTGGGACAAAGGAATCACCAGCACAGCATGCAGCGAGTGCCACCCAGAGTCACTCCTGATCAGGAAGGGGAGACTGAGAGGCTGCACCAGGCTCAGCGCGATGTCAGGACTTGGTGCCATCCTCACGGATGGGCTCATGGCTTCCCTGAACATCCCTGCCTCCCGGACAGCTCCTACCCCTGATCGGACTTGCTGCTTGTGTGCAGAGGATGGCGACTCTTGCAACTCCACCCTGCCCTCCGTCATGTACCCAAGCCACGCTGCTGTCAGATCACAGCAGATTCTGACCCCAGGGCCTTTGTGCTAACTGCTCAGTTTTCATGTCTTCCAGCTCTCGCCCTGGAATTCCCCTGTCCAAAGCAATCCATTCAAACAGACGCCATCCTCCTAGTCCACCTGTTTCCTCTGTAGCCCAAGCCCCATCTGGAGCCATCGTACTGATTCATAATTAACTCTCTTAACGCCTGCCTCCCGTGGCAAGCACACAGGTTCCGTGCAGGCGTGAATATCTTTGCCATTCACCCTCCTATCTCTTGAACCCAGCATAGCTTCTGGTGCCAATGAGAGCTCCAGGCAGATTGTTGAATTTTAATATTCTCCTCATCTCGGGCCCTAACATCTGGAGTGGCGCCAGGAACCTGAGCGCTGCTTAAAGGATGCTGCTCAGCGAATAAATTATACCCACAAGTCCTTTCCGATCTGGCTTGTTACCAGGAAATCCTCAGAGTGGTCTTAGAACTGCAAATTCATTTATTCAACAACATTTATTGAACAGCTACTAAGTTCCGGCTTCTAAGTTGGGTTCAGGGGCTCCAGAAAGGGAAAAGGGTGGGGAGACGGCTGTGGGTTTGCTTCTGGCCTCACTTGAAGAGGAGAGGAGGCAGGAGAGGGGAAGATTTCTCAGCAAGTCAGGGGAGAGGTTTTATGCTCCCAGAACCCCTATTCTCCCTCTCACTCCTTCTCTTGAATTCTGGGGTGTTGTCACATGTTCTGTATTGTGGTTCAAAGTGTGGGTTTTGCAAATTTGTGGCTGACTTTGGTGTTGGAGGAGGAGATGGAAAAAAATTGCTCTATTAGGGCAGGATCAAAGCAGGGGTTCAGCGACAACAGACACTCCTCTCCAGCTCTGTCCCTTGGCTTCCGCCCACCTGCCATCCAGACAGCCCACAATCAGCGTCCTTCATTATGAAGACTGATGTTGCACAGACAGGGCTCCGAGAGCACGCTGGCTGCATCTGGGGGAGGGGAGAGGTAGCACTCACAGAAACCAGAGTGACAGGGCTAGGCTGAGGCCAAAGGTTTCTGGAAGGACTTGGTGGATTTTGAAGTATGGGAAGCAATCCCAGAAATGAGGCCAGGCAAGGAGGCCTGGGAGTCTGGGAAGCTGAGAGGCAAGGGGACTTGGAGTCAGAAAGAACAGGCCAGGAAGGTGAGAAAGAGCTTGCTCTGTACCTCAAAAGAGTCCTGCAAATGGCCAGTGCGGTACTCTGGCTGTGGCATGGTGAGAAATCAGAAGGAATCCCAAACACCAGTTACATCCTCTAAAATACCGACCTTCAGTTGTGGGGATCAGTCCTGCTCCAGATCGCCAGGACACAGCCAATCCCACTTGAGCTGACTCTTCCTATCCCAGGGCCAGCCCCCTCCTGACACCCGGACTGTCACTTGCGGGGACTGGTGATGCTCTGAACCCTGGAGTCCTCCTGTTGTCCCAGCACACAGGCCAGCAGCCTCCGAGTACAAGGAGAAAGAGGGCAACGGACAGCAAATGAGAAATCTTTGCCCAGAAATGAGGCCGGAGTCTTAAGAGTTTGGTGGTCAGTAGTTCAGCTCCTCCTGTTCAAGGAACTTGGGCCCAGAGAACGCGCCATCTGCCTGAGGATAGTATCAGAATCGGTTTTTCTAGAAGCATCTGCAAAGGCTTGACAGTGTTCCACTCTCAGCAGGGCCCCAGGTATATTGGTTGCATCCGTGAATGGCTCAGTGGGTGAATGACTCCCTGAAAGGGCAGACAGGCGGCTTGAATATGGTGTTAACTTTTCTTTCTGGTGCTGGGGATGGACCCCAGGGCTTCATGCATCCTAGGCAGTGCTTTACCATCAAGCTGCACCCCAACCTGACTTGTGGTGCCTTTAGAAGAGAAACAAGCATAGCCCCTTGATGTTCTGTGGTGCGGTTAGCTCTGCAGATAGCTATAATAAGCCAAATAATCAATCAGGCACCAGCTCGAAATGCAAAACACTACATAACAGCGACCAAATTGGTGGTGGGAACAGCAAACAACGTCGCAAGGCAATTTAATTCCTCTCCGGTGATGGAGTGACGGACACCCTCAGCCAGGGGCCTGAAAGAGCTGTCATCGATCTTGATTTCAGGGCGCCAGTGGCTTCCGTCTTACATGACATTCTCATCAGCTTGTCGTGGGAGCGCTATCTGTCCTAGTGTTCCTGGGAGCGGAGGGACAACCTGAGGCTCCACGCCCAAGGCCCTGTCCTCACGTCAACTCTTGGTGAGATGTTTTATTCAGATGTGCATCTGTGTGCCTTTGTGTGTGGGGGTCCCTGACTTCTGTGACTGTGTTCACCCCTAGAAGTCATGATGAGGTCTGCTTTCAACACTCACATCTGTACTCATGGAGAGAGACAGAGGTCTGAGGCCCTGCAAACAGGCCAGTGAATGGGGTGGGTGGGTCCCATCAAAGGCCACCAGAGAGTGACCCTGAGGAGTAGGGAAGGAGACGTGGCTGGCCTGGAGTGTGGATCACACGTGATCAGAGACACACATAAACGTGTTTGTGAGAAACAGGACTGCAATCGGGCATATCATTTTCAATTTTTTAGTAACTTTGTTAGAAAGCAAGAAAGAAGCTGAGCATGGTGGTGCCTACTGCCTGTAAACTCGTCCCTTGAGAAACTGAATCAGGGAGATTGCTGTGAATTCCAAGCCAATGTGGACTACGGAGTGAGACCCAGTCTCAGAAAACCAGACCCACACAAAACAGCCAGCGTTCTTGACCTTGGCTAAGCAATAACTTCAGCATTCAGGAGGCTGAGGCAGGAGAATTGTGGCGCATTCTAGGGTAGACTGGGTTATAGAAGGATATTTTATTCCCTGCCCCCATACTATGTCTTAAAAACCAGTGACTAGCCAGAAGGTGATGGCACATGCCTTTAATTCCAGCACTTGGGAGGCACGGAGGCAGAGACAGGAGCAAGTTCCAGGACAACCAGGGATACACAGAGTAACCTTATTTCAAAGAGAAAAAAAACACAAAAACAAAAACCAGTGACTAGTCTTTAAAGATAAACATGACTGTAGTCCCAGGTCTCAAGAGGCAGAGGAAGGAGGATCTCTTTGTTCTAGGGCCAGCCTGGTCTACTGTGTGAGTTAGTTCCAGGACAGCTAGAGCTACATATTGAGACCAAACCAGACCAAAACAAAACAAAACTCAATTGATATTTTATGCTTACACCACACTTCGATGTGGATGCCAGATTCAGGCACCAGCCCTGCCTTTAGATTTTATAAAAGTTACAGTTTCAAAAACAGGTCTCATTACTTAAACTGTTTCAAAAAGCTTAGAAGTTTTCCAAGAACGGAATGGAGAGAGAAGTTTCAGGATTTACGTTTGCATAAATTCAGAATCCCCTTCCCCACTGCCACACTCAGAGCCTAAAGTCCTCTAGGGGTTTCCTGGCAGCTGACTCCTGAGTGTAGCAAGGAGGCAGAGGGATGGGAGGGTACAGGAGGCCTTGGCCAAATAGTGGGCAGGCCACTTTTGGGGGTCACAAATGGGGTCCAAGTTTAGGGCCACTGGGTCAGATGAGGCTTCACCCTCCCCCCACAATGGAAGCAACTGAAGACAGTGGGTGGATGCTGGGATATGGGAGATTTCAGAAAACTGAAGCTTGGAGAGGAGAGGTGAGGGCAGGGGTGAGGTGTCAAGCCAGCTGAGCTAAGGGGATGCAGGGGACTCGATGATGACAAGGAGGGGGCTGAAGAGGTTCTGATAGCAGTTCCAGCAGGTGGGTCTGGAGGAGGCTTGGAGCCCCAGTGGCTGCCTGGATTTCTTCTTTCCTCAGGAATGCGTGCGGTCTCGCTCTCCTTTGCTTCCTGTTGTTCTTGCCTTACAATGTCAGCGGTGTCAGAGAATGCCATTGTTCCCAGGAGAAAGTGAGAAAGAGAAGATACGATAAACAAGAGGGGGAGGGGAGCAGTGAACGTTGCTGGAAAGGGCTTTTCACACCTTAGTTAAGTGGCCTGAACAACTTTGCGCTGGGGGTGGGGGGGGGAGGAGCGGGGACTGGCGGCTGAAAGGGGGAATGGTCTGAGCGTGCTCCAGAACTCATGGAGAAATGCTGATGGAGGAGCTGATTGAGGCCGGCTCCCAGGGCCTGGGGCTCTCCAGGGATCACTCTCTCTCTCATGGTTCCACAAAGAATCTTTTCTTCTTCACCGCCTGCGCCAAATAATCACAACCCAGGACTTTCTCGCCCCAATTTCTTGAGCCTCTTCAGGTGTCACCTGGTCCCTAATGACATTCATACCTGGAATAGCGTCTTTGACCTCCGGCCAGCCTGCAGGACGCTGCCTGGTCCTTGGCTTGCTTTGGAGTATGATGGGCCTGCAGGCTCCAGAGACCTCTGTTTCTCATACATAATAGTTGGGTTTTTGTCAAATGAAAATAGCTTTTCCTGCTTGCCACGGTTAAGTGGGGAAAATAAATACGCTGTCCAGATGAATTGTGGGAGCTCTGATCTCTGCAGAGGCCTCCACCATCTCAAGTGATTCGGGGTCCTATAAGATTGGGCAATATGGTAGAGCCCAGGCTGGATTTGAATTCCAGCTAGACCACTTTCTCTACTGGGAGACCCAGCCAGGGTATGGCTTGAACTTCTGTCCCCAGTCCTTGACTTAAACTTCAGTCCCCAGCCCCTGGCATGGATAGTGGGATCCTATTTCAGCTGAGGATTCTGTTCTTATGTGCTGAGAGGCTGGCCCTCGCAAGGCGTTTGAAAGACAACAGCTCTGCCTACCCCGTCCCCCTTTACTGCTTGGGTGTTCATTCCTCATACCCAAGGCTGTCAGAGACAAGCACGTTCACCTGCACAACCCTGGGGAGCAGGGAGAACTCTGAAAGGCCAGGGAGCCACCACCTAATTATGTGGGTCCTACCCTCAGCCTAGGGCTAAGTAAGGTACTTGCTTGACAGCACCAGAAGTTGCTTTGGATCCTCAAAGAACTTTGGAAGGAGGACACCACCGATACCATGATTTACAAATCAGGGACCTAGGATTCAGGGTGGAAGGCAGGCACAGATACTGTGGGCCATAGAGCTGGGATCTGAATCCAAGTCTGAAGCCAACAGAAGGTTGATGTAAAGAGTCAAGAAGAGGAATGTATTGTAATTGCCCTCATAAAATCCCTCTGTCTGGGAAGGAAGCCGCTGAGCCTGTGGAGAGAGGCTAACCATTTCCCATGCTTCCCCAGGACTTTGGCGGTGGGGCATGAGATGGGCAGGGCCCTGGAAACCTCTGGGTCTATCCCCCCCTTTACATGTTTAGGACATGTAGACAGATGGGAGCCAGGGGCAACTAAGCTAATTGAAAGGAGGAGGAGACTGTGGTGGAGGCCCGAGCCTCTGGGCACAGCACTCTCTGGCCTGACCTGGGATTATGTACTTCCAGCGCCCTGCCCTGGCTTCTGCAACCTGCGGCTGCCTCCGCAAGCTCTTACATCCTCATCATCTTCTCTATTGCTAAAATCATTCCCTCTCTCCTCTCCCTGGAGGCCCAGAGAGTTGCCTCCCAGGCTTCCTGTGTATCTTTGGGCAGTCTGGATGGGCTCCTGCCTCCTGCTCCGCAGACGTGAAATGGCACATTTTCTTAAAATGGCCATGTCTCTCCTCCCATTCCCAGGCAAGGGCCCTCCCCTGGGCTAGAAGAGACTGCAGTCTCCAGGGAACAAGAGCTTATCTTCCCAAGCTGTGAAACCAAAATACAGAAACAAAAGCCTTTCCTCAGGGGCCTTTAATCTCTGAGCAAATCGTAGTGAGAAAGGTCTCTTTCCCTGCCCGCCTCAGGTTTACAACTCAGGGCACAGCGCTTAGAGAGGCCTGAGGGGCAGGCGCTGACAGGGCCACTGTGGCAACTGTATCTTTCTGTTGATCCTGTTCACCAGCTTGCTAGCTCAGCACAACTCCCAGAGGAGTTGCTGGAGGCAGTGAAACAACATGGGTGAACCCTGAGCTTCTGCATCCAATTCTGACGTTGCTTAGCAGGTGAGAGAAAGAGACATTGTAGTCTCAGCCCCCCTTAGCAAGCTCGAGAAGCTGTTGCTAGAGCCCCCAATGGCTTCTAGATGCAAGAGACCTAGTTTGGTTTCTTCTGTGTGTTCTTTTATTTGGAAACAGATGTCTTGTGTAGCCCAGGCTGACCTCGAACTCACTGAGTAGCCAAGGATGGCCTTGAACTTCTGATCCTCCCATCTCTGCCTCCTAAATGCTGGGACTTTAGCCGTGTACCACCATGCTGGGTTTGTGCAGGGCTAAGGATAGAACCCAGGGCCTTTTTTGTGTTAGGCAAGCGCTCTACCCACTAAGCTATAGCCCCGGCCTCCTCCTGGTTTAAGGTTAAACATTCTCTTCTTTGCCATTGTTCATAATGAGGATGTGACACAAGGACATTCACCCTTGGCGCTGAGTAGCTCCTAGGCTGCGACAGGCATGTGTCAGCTGCTTGAACAAGGGTTGCCTGGTCTCAGGCAGCTATGTGACAAGTATTACTGGGTCCACACACCCCAAACTCTGGGTGAGGGACTTCCCTGGACAGAAGAGAGTAGGGGTGACGTTCAAGCTGAGGCAGGGTCCACCTGTCCACCGGTGCCATGCAGTGACTGAGGACTTAACCCTGGGTTTTAGTATCAAGTGACTGCATTTGTATTGGCTCTGCCATTCCCTGTAGGTAACCCGAGCTCCTGGAGCAGCTGGCTCTCTACTTGTGTGTGAACTCATTTCCTCCAGCTCCAGAGTGGACATAGCTGTTTGAGGCTGGACCAGGGGAGTATATTTATTCCAGAGCTGTGGCCCAGGACATGGTTATGTGTTTGCTTGGGCCAGACAATAGCCTGTCCCTCTATCACTGGCCTGGCCAGTCCTAGGTAGCCCTCCTTCCTGAGGACAGGACAGCTGCCAGCTGGGAAGAGTCTTAACTCCTGGAAACTCCTCCCTACCAAGAATGGGGACATCCGCTTTTATGCCTGGGGCGGGACTCAGAGACACAGGCAGCTGTTTCCTTGGAGGAGCTAGAAGTGACATTTTCTTTCACATGACTCCCTAGGACTGCGGCAGATGGTAGGGTGGGTGCTCCCAGTAGTGCTGACAGCCTGGCTCGCCTGGAAATGCCCTCAAGTTCCAGGGAATCCTATCCAGATGTTCTCACCCACAGGCTGGCTGAGCAGTTGGGGAGCTAAGGAGCCAGGGTTGGGAAGCTGAGCCAGCTTTATCTATAGTCAAGGAAATCAGCCTCATAAGCCAGCCCAAAGTCCCATTCTCCCTCCCCACCACTGCCAATGCCACCCCCAGAACATCGCTGTTAGCTGGCTGTTCCTTTTGTTACATTGTTGCTGCCTCAGGGAGCTCTCTCTCTCTCTCTCTCCCTCCCTCCCTCCCTCCCTCTCAGACCTTCATCCTGCCTAGGAGGGATAGATACATAAAACTCTTGCCATTTAAGCTCACCCAGAAACACTGGGTGTCTCTCCTTGGAACCTCAGGTTCAACCCCATATCTTTGGAATGGGGATCCATATTGTGGCGGGACACTTTTGGGACTCTATATTGTGGTGGGAAGCTTTTGCGACTCTGTCTAAACTGGTGTCGTGCAGGCAAGTGCTTTTATCCTCTCTCCTATAGGCTGCAAGCACCACCATGGGCAGGATGTTCCTCTTGTTCTCCGTGTGGATCTCAGAGCTCTCAGGACAGAACTCATTGAAGGCATTTTGAGGGGTTGAGGGTGTAGCTCACTTGATAGAGAGACTGCATGAAGCTCCAGGTCTAATCCCCAGCATGGCCACATGATGCCTTTCAGACAGACAGACAGACAGACCCTTATTCTGCTGGAGCTAGGGAACCTCACATGTCCTTGTTCCAAATTGGACACTTAGCTGCTTATAGTGTTTTCTTCGTTTAAAAATTACATTTTAAAGTGTGTGTGTGCATGTGCTCGAGTGTGCCTATGTGTATGTGCATGTGTTCACTTGCGTGTGTTCACCAGAACGTGTACACATGAGTACACATGAGGGTCAAGGACAACTTGCAAGAGTTGTTTTGTTTTGTTTTTCCTTCCACCAGGAATTAAACTTGGGTTATCAGGCTTAGCAGCAAGCACCTTTACCTACTGAGCCATCTTGTTGGTCCTACAAAGTCTTTTCTTTGAAAGCTGAGTTGTTGCCTGGAAGGCTCTGGTTTGGGCTCGGAGCCCAATGAGCTTTTCATTCACTTTGATGGCAGCAGAGGATGTCCTTATGGGGTCACTGAGAGTCTGAGACTTCAAGGAATTTTGACTCTTGATCCTCACCCATGTGCGCTAAGCCCTCACTCACCTGGTAAGAGCTTAACCTCAGATCCTAGGTCCTGGAAGGGGTTCAGATCTTCAGTAGAACTCACCAACACACTCTTGCCAACCCCATCCCGACCTCATCCCCCTGCACCCAGCATCATCTGCCCACATCATTTAGCCATGTCTGCTTTGAACAGGTCTTTACAGAAGAGTGTGGTTGTCCCTTTACTGCCATCTCATCCCCACCTCCACTCACTCCATCCTGAGGACTGGTTCAGGGCTCACTCTGTCCCCAGGTCCATCCTCTGTGCATAGGGGCCAAATGAACTCACTGGCTCACCATGCCTGCATCAGCACCCTTCTCCACTAGTACCTGCAGAAAGACATGTGGGAGGCAGGAGGCGGACCTCCAGGAACTTGTTAATAAAAGCGGGGTGCCCACGCTTGCAGTGTGTCATTTTAGGTAACATCTGAGTGGGTCTGTTTGTTTACCTCTCTGACCTCTACTAAGTATCATGAATGCCAGGCAGCAAAGTAGGCTCAGGATGTGGAGATAGCATTTTAAGCTCACTGAGTCAGAACTCTGGCAGGATGCCCCCTGACAACATCACCTAAGCCTATTGACATTGGTTGTCCTTATCCCTGACTGGCAGTGAAGGAGCTGTATACCTGAGGTGCTCTCTTTCCAAGGGCGGGCTACCCAGGCCACCTTCTTTGGGGGAGAGAAGCTCTGGCAAAAGTAAAGAAAGTCCCATGCCAGCTAGGCTGGGCCTGAGGTCAAGGGTCAAAGGTTCTCTATATCATAGCCAGAGGGGTCTGTGAAAACATCCTTAGAGAACTTGTTTTAAGACAAGTCTTCACATAGCTCAGACTAGACAAAACTTAATATTATGTGGCCAAGGAAAGCCTTGATCATCTGATTATCCTTCCTCTATCTCCCAACTGTTGGGATTACAGGTTGTAGTAAGTGGAGCAGGCTATGTCCCACTGCCCAGCTAGCTTAGACCCAAAATAATCACACAGAAATTGTATTAATTAAATTACTGCCTAGCCCATTAGTTCTAGCCTCTTATTGGCCAACTCTCACATCTTGATTCAACCCATTTCTAATAATCTGTATGTCACCATGAGGTCATGACTTACTGGGAAAGATTCAGCGTGTCTCACCTGGCAGCTTCATGGTGGCGGCTCTCTGTCTCTGTCTCCTTCCCAGCATTCTGTTCTGTTTACTCCGCCTACCTGATTTCTGCCCTATCAAAAGGCCAAGGCAGTTTCTCTATTTAACCAATGAAAGCAACACACAAATAGAAGGACCTCCTACACCATTTCCCCTTTTTCTGTTTAAACAAAAAAGAAAGGCTTTCATTTTGACATAGTAAAATTACATATAACAAAAGTTATCAAGCAAGAATTACAGTTATAATATTTGTATCTATTTTATTTTTTATCATAACAAAGGAAAACTATAACTATCCATTCTTCAACTCCATCAAAGACTCCAGAAGGATAAACTATTACCTAAGTAAACAAGAAATAAGCAACTTCCAAACTCTAGAAACAACAGAGACATCTCGCTGCCTGTACAGTCACCCAAAGTTCTTTTGTACTGTTGGAGCATCCATCTTCAACCTACAGGTCCATAGTATCCAGCAGACATTTCCATGAAGCAGGAAAATTCAAAGACAGTTCAGTCACTTTCTTCTGTGTCCTGCAGAATGTCTTGCATACTCTTTCATGAAGCTGGAACCCTGAAGGATCATTTCACCTTTAGGCAAGTTCAGCAGTCCTCTCTCTGCAGGTTCTTTGTGTCCAGTTAAGCAGTCCAGGCAAGAG
>JAQHUG010000032.1:8504281-8540244 GCA_028555095.1 Dicrostonyx torquatus | reverse complement strand
AGTGTGGCTGCTGGGATTAAAGGTGTGCACCACCACTGCCTGGTCTGTATGGCTGACTAGTGTGGCTGCTGGGATTAAAGGTGTGCACCACCACTCCCTGGTCTGTATGGCTGACTAGTGTAGCTAGCTTTGCACTCTGATCTTCAGGCAAGCTTTATTTATTAAAAAACAAATAAAATATCACTATTGTTGGGCTCCTTGAGGGTTCACTTGGCAAAGGCACTTGCGACCAAGCCTGATGACCTGAGTCTGATCACCCAAAACCACATGGTGAGGAAAAAAAGGAACCTCTTCCCACAAGCTTTTTTCTGATCTCCACATGTGTATGCCTACACACACACACGCACACACACACACACACACACACACACACACACACACATTAAAAACGGAAAAGAAATTTCAAGTCAATTCAGACCTCAAAAAAAAAAAGAGAAACTCGCATGCCCTCTGTGATGGTGGAGCGATTGTCAACTTGACAGGATCTAGAGTCACCAAGGAGACAGACTTTTGGGCACGTCTGTGAGGGAATTTCTGGATTGGGTTGAGGTGAGAAGGCACTCCAAAGGTGGGTGGCTCCATGCCATGGGCTGGTGAATACAGAGGAGAGAGCAAACCAAATGCCAGCATTCACTCTCTCTCTCTGCTTCCCGTCTGTGGATCCAACATGACCAATGGCTTCACGCTCCTGCCACCATGATTCCCCACCATGATGAACTGTCTCCTGAACTGTAAACCCTTCCTTCAGTTGCTTTGGTCAGGTTGTTGACCCTGAGGACAACAGAAATGGCTAAGGAACCAACTACATGAATTATCCACACTGCAGTATAGAGGCAACTTCATAGAAAACATGGCAATTCTCCATGAGCTGCGCTGGAATGATTCAGGATAAATAAACAGGGGAAATGACTGGGCAAAAGGTGTGTGTGGTAAGTCTCTGTGCTATTTTCTTAAAAAGAGCAAATGTTTGCTAGATGTCTGCCAAGAGACTCGTGTATAACACTGGTGGTCTTCAGTGAGGTGAGCTCCATGGTAAGCAGCTGGGCTGTGAAGAGAAACAAGCATGCCTGTGACCTTTGAGGGCCCCTTGGTACCATCAACATCATTGTCCTGTGTGCATCCTGAATGCAGGCAATGCCTTCCTATGGCAAGGTGTCCTAGGTTCATTTCTGTCGCTGTCCAAAGGCAACTGTGGGCAGGAAAGCTTCTTTGGCCCATGTCTTAGTGTTTCTATTGCTGTGATAAAGGCAGCATGACCAAGAGCAAGTAGGAGAGAAAAGAACTGCGAATGGTGATTCATAAAATAGTGCATCATTTGTTTTGCTATTAATTTGTGTGTGCGTGTACGCACGTACGTGTGTGCAGCAGGATGCACATGGAGAGGTCGGAGAACAACATGAGAAGTCTGCTCTTCCTTTTCTCCATGTGGGTCCTGGGGGTTCAAACTCAGATCATTAGGCTTGATGGCAAGCACCTTTGCTGTCTTACTAGCCAGCATGCCCACTGAGCCATTAGCCAGCCTGGGGATCTGAATTTTAAATGGGACCCACCAGCCTAGCTTCTGAGGCTCCTGCCAGAGGATTGACCTATGGCTGCATCCACAAAGGCATCTATTTCTTCAGTTGGCACAGGGAGTTCCCTGCCATCCTCACCACACCAAGTGGGGCTCAACTCTTACCTGCTGTGTGGTATTGAGCAAGCTACTTACCGTCTCTGAACCTGTCGTGTCCTCTGTGAACAGGGAGATAGATGGTCAACTGCTCCACAGAGTTACCGGGACAAAGCATTGTTGTGACAAAAATGGAAGCCCAGCTACCGTGAATGGGGTTCTTCTGATGTGCCAGTCACTGCACTGAGCTTGCAACGAGCATCGATTGCTTCCTTCAACTCCACCGTTGCCCCGCCGGCGGAGGCTACATCCTACATCACAGAGAGAGAAGCCAAGACTCTGAGAGGGTCAGTAATTTGCACAATGTCAAGCAGCCAGGGCAGTGGCCCAAACAGAACACTTAAAAAAAATAATATTTTAATTGACAAATACAGAACACTTTTTAAAATTGGTATTTTAATTAACTGACAGTACAGCATGCCTTTTTAAATGGATGGTCTAATTAACTGACAAAATTGTATGTATTTGCTCCGTACAGCATGTTTTGAAATACATGTACATCATACAGTGGCTAAATGGAGCTAGTTGGCACACACAACACCTCACATACATTTTTGGCATACTTTTATGGCAAGATTAATTTACATTTACTGTTTTTGCTATTTTTAAATCCCAGATTTTAGCTAAATTTTAAATTACAATAAAATTAGCAGGTTTCAAGCTGTTCCTTGTTCATATCTATTGTCCTGGTACCCCTTCCTCTCTGATGCCCCCTCCCCTCTAAGGCCCCCTCCTCTCTGATGCCCCCTCCCCTCCGATACCCCCTCCTCTCTGATGCCCCTCCCCTCTGATACCCCCTCTTCTCTGATGCCCCCTCCCCTCTGGTACCCCCCCCCCTCTGAGACCCCCTCCTCTCTGATGCCCCCTCCCCTCTGATACCCCCCTTCTCTGATGCCCCCTCCCCTCTGGTACCCCCTCCTCTCTGATAGCCCCTCCTCTCTGATAGCCCCTCCCCCCTGATGCCCCCTCCTCTCTGATGCCCCCTCCCCTCTGATACCCCCCTTCTCTGATGCCCCCTCCCCTCTGAGGCCCCCTCCTCTCTGATGCCCCCTCCCCTCCGATACCCCCTCCTCTCTGATGCCCCTCCCCTCTGATACCCCCTCTTCTCTGATGCCCCCTCCCCTCTGGTACCCCCTCCTCTCTGATAGCCCCTCCTCTCTGATAGCCCCTCCCCTCTGATGCCCCCTCTCTCTCTGATGCCTCCCTCCTCTCTGATGCCCCCTCTAATAGTTTCTCTCTGTTTCCATGTCACACACACTCAACTTCTGTTGAAATCCAGACTCTGCATGTGAAGAAGGATAGGCAAAGTTTTTCTTTCCCCTTCCTCCCCATCATCTTTTCTTGTTTCCACTTCTCCCCATCTGGACCTCTCCCCTTCCCACATAGACCTCGTCTACTCTCATGTCCCATACCATATACACATACTCATATATATAAACTTTCTGTAAAGTCATATATATACACGCTATGTACAGATGTTTAAATGTAGATTCCACATGATAAGAAAACACATGACATTTATGTTCTCTTAGCAGTCTTCAAGAATGCAGTGTTTTAGAGCCAGTGAGTTGGCTCAGTAGGTAAAGGGGTTTGCTGTCAAACCTGATAACCTGGTTATCAGGACCCACAAGGAAGAGTTTGATTTTCAGAACCCACATGGAAGAAGGAGAGAACAGATTTTCACAGACTGTCCTCTGACCTCTACATGTGTGCCACGACACATACATATGCACACACCACATGTACACACACCCCACACATGTACACACACATACACCACATAGGCACACACCATGATATACACACACACATATACACACAAACTAATCAAATCCGATTATTACCTATAATCACCATGTCATGCAATAGACCTCTCAAATGTATTCCTTCTCTTTAATAGCAACGTGGCAATCTTTTTGGCCAACATTCTTCAGTCTTCTCAGTCCCTGCCTCAGTGAACTGAACGCAGTGATCGCAGGCCTGCGCCTCCATGCCTGATTTGGATCAGTCCTCATAGTCTGCATATGGAAGAGGTCTTGCAGCTTTTATTTTTCTAGGCCTGGTTTATTCCATGGCTGTACTGTCCTCCGACTTCATCCATGCACGGATTTCTTTCCTCTTTAAGACAGAACAGCATTCTATTTCCACACGTGCCTTCTCTCCTCCCTCCCTTCCTCCTCAGTTGATGGACACGTAGGTCAATTCCACGCCTCGCCTTCTGTGAATGGTCCTGCAGTAACCACCGAGTATAGCTGCATGCCAACATGCTGGCTTCATTTACCTTCTATTCAGTAGAGGAATTGCTGGGCCCCTTGGGGGAGGTAGTTTTAACCTGAGGCATCTCTCTGCTTTCGCTGTGACTGTGTAATCCACTTTCCCACCCACCAAGCGCAAGCATTCCCTGGTCTCTGTACCCACAACCTGTGAAACTCCACCTTGTTCCTGCTCTGGAAGGGTCTCAAGAAACTAAGCTGGCCTTGAACCTGCTATGTAGCTTAATATTAGCCTTGAACTTCTGGTCTTCCTGTCTCTACCTCACAAATGTTGGGATTGTGGGCATACACCCCACCTAGCTGCTTTGTCCTTTTGAGGATAACGGTTTTGAGGCACAAGGTAGTGTTTAATTTGTGTCCTTTGGTGACTTGTGAAGCTGAGTGTTTTGTCCTCCTGCCTGCTGCCATTCATATCTTCTGTTCAGAGCACTTCAGAATACTCTCTAAAGGCTGTGAGGTCTTTAGCTTATCCTGGATATTAACGATGTCAATATCCTGCACTGGCCTGAAAGGTGGGGATTGGGGGGTAGGCAGGCAGGGAGCATGTGACTTGGCCCCAGGAGGCTGAGGCTGAGATAGGAGGTCACCGTGGCCCAGTTATTGGTGTGAAAAATAGAAAAGCCAGTGGAGAAAGAGAGAGAAGGGTAGGGTGAGGGTGAGGGCCGGAGAGGGGGGAGGGAGAGAGAGATAGTTTCCCACTTAACCAAATGTTCATCTTGCCTGGCAGGATTCAGTTTCTACCTCTAAGAGTGATCAGTCACTTAGGTGAGAACCTGGCACAGCTATGAGCACCAGGTATAGACAGCTGGCCCTGTCCTCCAATGCAGGCAAGTGAGAAACTGGCAAAGGCCTGAGAACCCTGGCCTGTCACTGACGGCTGGCACTAATTGCTTTAATTAAGGCAGAGGCCTGTAGGTCAAAGGTACACAGGGCTGCAGTTAAGGAGCTGTTAACAGGATCTTCAATTAATCCGCGATTAAGTCCCTGACAGCAGCTGTCAGGCCTCTAGGGAGTGACAGACGCGCATTCAGGGAGAGGGCCTTTGTGAGGAGTCAGGGGCTGGGGAAGCTGTGTGGACACTTGAGTCTCCTGGGTGAACGTAGGCGGGCCAGCAGGTGAGGAGGAAGGGAGAAAATGGTGCAGCGCCTACTGTTACTAGCTGTTCACGGATCCTGCTTGCCCTCAACCCCGCATTCGCAGGACTATGCTCCCTGTTCTGCAAGGGGTAACACTGAGGTAAGTCTGGACCTCAGTCATGGGGCTGATAAAACAACAGAGAACTAGAAAGAAAGATAAATACACGGCTGTAATCCCACCAGTGAAGGGATGGAGACAGGCGGATCAGGAGTTCAAGGTCATTCTCTGCTATTTTGTGAATTTACAGCAAGTCCTACAAGCGCCAGGAAATCCTGAAAGATCTAAAGACAAAATAGATAAGATCAGGGGCTGGGGTGTGTGACTTGGTCAGCAAGTGCACTCGCCACACAGACACAAGGACTTGAACTCAGATCCCAGTACCCAGCTGGGCATGGTGGTATGTGGAGACAGGAAAATGCCTAGAGCTCACTGACCACCAGCCTCGATAAAATCAATGAACTTCACGTTTAGTGGGAGACCCTGTCTCAAAAAATAATAGGTGGAGAGAAATAGAAGAAGACACCCGTCATAGTTACCTCCTGTCACCAACTAGACACACCCTGGAAGAGAGAATGCCAGTGGAGGAATTGCCTCCATCAGACTGGCCTCTGGAATGTCTGTGGGCCTGTTCTTGGGTGTTGATTGACATAGGAGGACCCAGCCCACAATCCCTAGACAGGTCTGTATGAGCTGTATAAGAAAGGTAGCCAAAAATCAAGCCTGGAAGCAAGGAAGGCAGAGAGTAACATTTCTGCACTGGTCTCTGCACCAGATTCTGAACAGGGAATTCTTTGGTGCCCCTCCCATGCGCACAGGAAGCTACATCCGCGCCTTACCACTTATGTCCTCGTTTGTTTTACACACAATGGCTTGCTGGCATGCTGTCTATCTGCTCTTAAGTCTTGGGTTGCTGGAATGAGATCTGCAGCGTGTAAAGAGGGATGGGCAAGCATCCCATCTCTCCTGTGTGTTCTCCTTTATGGATATTCCCAAACCGCTGTATGGCCAGATCAAATGTAATCAGTCTAAAAGGGTAACGAATTCATACTCACTTTTTTTAGCTGAGGCCCTCCCCCAGCCCTCTTCAAATCAATACTTACCAAAATGCAGACTCTCGACCAAGAAGGAGCTGAGGACAAGGTTTGATACTGGAAAGGGCTCTCATGATATACAGGAGTATTTTCCAACAGGGTGTGGGGGTAGAAGCGTGAGGGAGTGAGGGAATGTTCACAGTTCTGAGCGATTTCTAGGTTATAAACTGCCCTTACCTGTCAGTGTATGATCCCTGTCACCAGTCTGAAAAGGCTAAGCAGTCAACCCAGCATCCTGGTTTTTCTTTTCTTTTCTGTCAATTTAACACAAGCTAGAGATGCCTGGGAAGAGGAACTTCAATTGAGAAAATACCTCCATTAGATTGCCTGTAGGCAAGTCTATAGGGCATCTTCTTAATTAGTGATTGATGTGGGAGGGCCCAGCCCACTGTGGGTGAAGCCACCCCTGGGCTGGTGGTCCTAGGTTCTATAAGGAAGAAGGCCGAGCAAGCTATGAGGGACAAGCTGAGCAGCATCCCTCTATGGCCTCTGCATCAGCTCCTGCCTCCAGGGTAACTCCCGGAATTCCTCTCCTGACTCTTCTGTGATGAACTGAGATGTGGAAGAGCAAGTGAAATAAACCTTCCTTCCCCCACGCTGCTTTTGATCATGGTGCCTTATTATAGCACCAAAAACTCTAGCTATGACAACCCGTGTCACACAGCTGCCAGGCAGGGTGTGGCACTCATGCCAGTGTCCTACATTTCTTCACAGGGGACAAGTACTTACAGGTACAGTGAGGAGGGCACATGATGGCAAATCTTGACTGGATCAAGAGTAGTCATAGAGACACAACCCTGAGTGTGCTCGTGAGGAGATTTCTAGTTTAACTGAGGAGGGATGACACACCCTGAACGAGAGTGGTACCATCCTGAGTGAGGGTCCAGGACCGAAGAAAAAGGAGAAAACAAGTTGGCCGCCAGAATCCACCTGTCTCTCCACTTCTTGTTGATGGACCAGCTGTCTCACGCACCGGCCTCCTTGCTATCCCCGCCATGATGGACTGTGGACCCTCACACTGCAAGCCTGCACAAACCCTTCCTGCCCCCACCACGATGGACTGTGCACCCTCACGCTGCAAGCCTGAACAAACCCTTCCTTCCTCCAGTTACTTCCATCAGTGTTTCGTCCAGCGAAAAGAAAAGTAACAAACACAGGCATCTTAGGTTGGTTTTCATGGCTGTGACAGACACCGTGACCAAGAGCAGCTTGGAGAGGAAAGGGTTTCTTTCATCTTACATTTTGTGCTCCATCATCCAGGGAAGTCAGAGCAGGAACCTAGAGGTGGGAGCTGATGCAGAAGTCACGGGGCAGTACTGCTGCTTGTTGTCTTCCTCCCCATGGCTCTCCTAGCCTGCCTTTTCCTTTCCTTTGCTTCTCCGTAGTTTTGGAACCCTGTTTTTGGATGCAGCAGGCTGCCCAGGTGAGAATTTTTCTCTCTGGAGCTAGTTTTAGCAATTCAGGCCTTTTTTCTGTATAAACACTTAATTTCCTGGGCTATGATCCTATGTTAGTTGAAACCAAGGTGAAGGGTAAATACAAAATATTAGCAATTTGTTAGGTCAGAGCAGAAAATCAGGAGATTACACCTTCCTGAGTCTGTTGTTAGAGTGGACATATTGCCTCCTATTTGAGGCTCCTTTATTATCAGTGAGTACTGTCAATAAGAAAGTTTGTTGGGGACTATTTTTATGCAGATTTTGGCTGTGGGGACAAAGGATTTGACTGAGTAAATTCTTTTCACACCATGGCTTTGTGGTGTGTCTGTGGGGGGGAGGTATGTGGTTGCCCTACAGGAAATGTCAGGTTTATACACTGCTGGGAGACTATAGAAGGCAGAAATGCCATGATTTTACAAGATTTTTACAGAATTGAGAATGACTTATCTAAAGGAAAGGTGCCCTCATAGCTCTGCAAAAACAGGTTACTTCAAGTGGCATGCACGTATGCACTCTCTGTGGGTAGCCCAATAGATCTGTCAGCTGTCCGTTTACGGTATACTTGTGGGCTCACCGCATTGACCAACCTTGGGAGATTATGTTTCCCTCCTAGCTCATAAAACATTCATTTCCCCTAATTCAAATATTTTCACCCTTTAGAAGGCTTGTTAATACTGAATTTTAAGAAGCATTAAAAGCATCATCCTCTGCCCTGACAGGAGCAGTGGTTCATGTATTATTGATTTCTGCTGTTCTTCTCTCTGGAAGAGAAGGGATTGCCACAACTGAGAGGGCAGGAGGGTAGGGCTAGGGAAGTGGCGCACAGGCACAGGCAGGTCTTCACCCAATTTGGATGTGGCAGGATGAAACCCAGCCCTGTGTTTGCCCACCAGAAAAGGGGGCTCAACTCCTGCCTTTCCTTTCCTTGGCTGAGGTCTCAGATGCAGGAAAGTGAGACTCTGCCCCGCTGAGTCTGCAGCTGTATGACCCTGGGCCAGCTTCTTTGACCTCTCTAGGTTGCAGCCTATAAATAGCATCATGCTGCCTGCACCGGTGGGAGGAATGAATGAGAGGCTGCCTGAAAAAGTCACCATCCCCTATAAGTCCTAATAGACGGCCATTTCTCCTTCCTTCCCTGGTTCCAAGTACCGGTGGAGGTGGTGGTCCACTGGAGACCCTGTGCTCTGACGTCACTGGCTGGAGCCTGGGGCAGGAACAGGAAGCATGCCCATCCTATCAGGGTAGCCTCTGTAAATCCCAAGGACCCACAGGGCAATCCAGCTGTATCCTACAGCCAGGTTCCTCCAGCCTGCTCTTGACTCTGATAGCAACTGCCAGCTCAGAATCTTCCCTTGTCAACTTCTGCATCACCCACAAGCCCCAGGGGACCTATTAGCTTCTCAGAACTCACACAAGGCTTGGTAAAGTGGGTTCCTTGTGTGACAGTATTTGCTGGAGAGGCAGTGGAAGACTAGGCAGCTATGGAGAATTCTAGCTCAGAGTTCCAGGGAAAAGGGATGGAGAGGCTTGGAGTTGGCTCAGAAAAGCCCAGTGGAGGAGTTTGAACATGTGACTTGCTCGGGGAGCTGCAAGAAGTGCAGTGAGGGGCCACAGCATCCTCAATCAGTGAGGAACGTGGAGGCTAGACACCTTTGGACATACGTAGGGATCAGAGTCAGGAGTCCTTGAATAGAGGGAACTGAGAGGGCTGAGACTCCTCCAGACTGACCCTGAGGCTCTTAGGAGCATGTAGCCCCAAATTTCTACATGGTATGGCAGTCAGGCTCTCAAGCCATAGTTCCCCTCCTGAGGTGGTCATGTAGCCTTCCAGACAGACTGCCGCTACCCTAACAAAGGGTCAGGACGTTGTTCTGCTCCTTTGTAATTTGGAGGACGCCTGGATAGAGATGCTAATTCAGGCCTATATGACAGAGCTAGCATACAGAGCAGGAAGACGTGACAGCAGGCATAGGTAGATGTAGACATGACCAGAGACATTCACCTGGTTACCTAGGAAACAGAATGCTAATGAATTTCCCCCTCAGTTTACCTCTTGGTATAGAGGCTGTTTGGAGAATAAACGAGAGGAATTTTTTCAGAATGTGAACTCAGGATTTCATGAGGGATCACTGAGAATCTCCCTCCCGGTAAAGCCATGTGAGTTGTGTCCAGAGAGATGTTTATATTAGGGTTTGGACCTTGACAGGAGCACCCTACTCCTCAGCACCCAGTGAAGACACTTTTTAGCATGTGTTGCCTAAATCAGAACATATGCAGGATACTCCTTACAGTGCTGTGTTCAGGACTCATCATCCCAAGAGGTCAGTGGAGCAGGTGAGGCTCTTTATTCCAGCCCTGAAGTGGTCCCTTGCAATGGGCAGATTGAGGAAGAAGCAAGCATAAGCTTGCTATGATTGAGAGTGTTGAGTCCACAGGGGTCATACAAAGATGGGGAAAGACCACCAAAGTCTAATAAACCAGAAGCAAACTTTATTCCTGGAAAAAAAATAAAAAATAAATTTCCGTGGAACACAAAATGCTTATCAGCTAGCTGAGACCACAGCCAGAGACAGCAAGCATTAAGCAATAACAAAAGAACTTTTACATTCTCAAGATAAAACTCAGATACAAACTGTCCTTCTTTGCAATTTCTATTAACAGAGTTTTTCAGTTAAACTAGTGTCTTATTTAGTTCATTGTTTTCCCCTGGCACTCCTCAATAGTGTTTACCAAGCCTCTGCACCTCCCGACACTGCCAGTTTCTCAGAGTAGAGAAGGGTATGGGACAATATAAAACCAAAAAGTCAAAAGTCACATACGTCCCATCATTTAAATGTTAACTCAGCTCATATCAATTGCTGGTCATGAATGGCCAGGGGGAGTATCTAAAAGCTGATCCTCAGTTTGCAGACTGACCCTAAGTTTGCAGAGGCCACTTCAGCCTTGCAAATAGAGCTACGGGTTGGAAAGTGGAGTAACCCACTGTTAATAGTTAATCCTCAAGCCGCTGAGAAAGCTGCTGACAGTCTGTTCTCATTCTCCTAGGCTTACAACTTTATATTTCTTTATTTCTAAATTCTTATTTCTGGAATCAACATTTTCATATTCTTATTCTTGAACTCTTCAAGTGTACAAGCCAATAATTTGGCCCGACATCCCAACTTGGGTGAAGAAACCCAGTAAAGTGGAAAGTCTGGGCCAATGCCTGGTTGGGTGAAGACTGTCAGGGCCGAATCCCAAGCCAATTCTTTCTGTTCTGTTGAGAGGCAGGGTTTCTCTGTGTAGCTCTTGCTGGCCTGGAACTTGCTATGTAGACCAGGCTGGTCTTGAACTCCACCTGCCTCTGCCTTTTGAGTGCTGAAACTAAAGGTGTGCCAATTCTCTCTGCTTTTTTTATCTTCTCTTCACCAACTCAGCCACTGTGGACCTCCCACTTCCCATTATGAGGCAGATGCCCCCCGGCCCGCAGGAAGAACGACCACCACACGAGGATCCTTCCCATATCACACTTTATTGGAGAGCTTCTTGGTTGAGGGGAAAGCTGAAGCGAGGGGCCCCAACCCACCCAATGCTGCAGCTTATATAGGGAATAGGGACACGGGTAGCCCTCTGATTGGCTGCCGATCTCTGGTGACCATCAGGCCATTCGGGATAGGCTGATGGTCTTATATAACCAGTGCATGCGCAGTTGGTATATCAAGGCTATAGCCTTATTTGGAGTTGTTTACTCGTGGCCAAACCGCAATAGGGAGGAAGCCGGCGCCATCTTGTAATGGCATCTATTAAAAGCAGCTCCCTGCAGTAAAAGCAGCTCCCTGCACCATTTCAGAATAGGGATTATGGCCTGTTCCCTCCTGTCCTCAAGGTCTTCCAAGGTCAACAGAATCACAGCTGTGCCTTGCTTCAGGACTGGGATTCCCAGACTCTGGAACTCGGGTTTCCCCCAGGGGCTGGGATAAGCCTGGTCCAGTCTCCCTTCAGGCTGTTTCTTCCCACATGGTCCTCCCATCCTGCATAGATGGACCAATTTTCCTCCAGGCTGCTTTTATTCAGGCTACCTGTCAATCAGGAAACCCACCATGTGCTCGGGTAAAGCCAGGTGGGATGACAGTACAGATGCAAACTCCCAGTTTCGCTCTCTCTCTCTCTCTCTCTCTCCTCAGGTAATCCATGTGGCCCTGGCTAGAGCTCATCAGTCTGTAGCCCAGAGCCCACCTCTTTAAAAGAGGAAACAGTGGGGAGTGCCTGGCTCCAAAGGAACCAATGCCAGCACTCTGCTCTCTGCATTGGCTCTGGGTCCCTGCTGGGAGGTGTGGAACCAGCTGCTCAAGGAAACCTCTTCTCATTGTTGGAAAAAGACCTGGGAGACTTGACCTTGTGTCTCAGCTGTGACCTTCATATGCCACTTGGAAGAGTTAAAACACTCCTCCAAGGCCTCCATTTCTGCTTCTCTAGAACTGTTTGTTTGACCTGATATTGGTAAGTGTTGGTAAATGCACCCAGAGTAACTTGACTGTCATTTTACAGGACCTCTCAGTGGCCATCAAAGCCCTCAGGGGTGGGTGGTGCTTATCCTGCTGACCAATTGCAAAGCCGTATGAAAAGTTACAGGAAGTTACCCTACCAAGACCACTTGCACTCAGGCTGCTAGGAGTGATACGAAAGGAAGGGAGGCAAGAAGGGGAGAGAGAGGAAGAACTGGACGGTGATGGGCATGCTCCAATGGGGAAGGGAAGCTGAACTTAGGAGGAGTCAATGCAAAATGGCCAAGTAGGGAGATGGCAAGGCAGAGGTAGGCTCTAGAGATTGGAGAGTAGGTGAGTTGGGCACAATGGAGGGACTCCGGAGGTCAAGATTAAACCCTTTTTCTATCTCCCATAACCACCCTGGGAGCCCTGTTACTTTGTTTTGTTTTGTTTTTGTTTGTTTGTTTTTTTGGGGGGTTGTTTTTTGTTTGTTTTGGTGTTTTTTCCTTCTTTGGGGGCCTGCCACCCAGTTTCCAAATAAATACATAGTGACTTATTCTTTTTTTGGTTTTTAGAGACAGGGTTTCTCTGTGTAGCTTTGGAACCTGTCCTAGAACTCACTTCATATACCAGGCTGGCCTTGAACTCACAGAGAGATGTCCGCCTCTGTCTTCCCTGCTGGGATTAAAGGCCTGAGCCACCACCGTCCTGCTTTATCCTGATTTTTTTTGTCTTAATTTCTTTCTTTCTTTCTTTTTTTTTTTTTTTTGGTTTGACTTATTCTTACTTATGAATGCCCCGCCTTAGCTTCACTTGTTTCTAGCCAACTTTTCTAACTCAAATTATCCCATTACTCCTTAACTACGTTTTGCCTCTGGGCTTTTTACCTTTCTTTATTCTATATGTCTTTCCTTCTTACTCCATGGCTGGCTGTGTGGATGGCCCCTGGTGTCATTCTCTCCTCCTTTTCTTGCTCCTCACTCTCTTCCCTAGATTTCTCCTCCTATTTATTCTCTCTGCCTATTCTTTCTCCTGCCTAGCTATTGACTGTTCAGCTCTTTTTTAGACCAATCAGGTGTTTTAGGCAGGCAAAGTAACACAGCTTCACAGAGTTAAACAAATGCAATGTGAAAGAATGCAACACACCTTTGCATCATTAAACAAATATTTCACAGTGTAAATGAATATTCCACAACACCCTGATCAGTAGGATAGTGAAGATGTGTACTCAGCCCCCGACTCTTTGGCAATCCCTTGCCTGTGTTAGCCACTCTTCTCGTTCTTGTGGTCAAATGCTTGACAAAAGCAATGACAGGGAATGAGGGTTCATTTGGGCTCACAGGTTGAGGGGGTACAGTCCATCATGGCAGAGGGGAGGTGAGATAGCCGGTCACATTGCATACACAGCCAGGAAACGGAGCAAAAGGCAATGCATGCTGGTGCTCAGCTCCCTTTCTCTCGTATCCCAGCACTTACAAGGTAGGGGGCAGAAGGATTGCCCTGAGTTTGAGGCCAGTGCTAGACCTTGTCTCAAAGAATCTATAAATGAGAATGAAGCCAGAAACTAAAGAGTTGTGTTTGTGAAGAGGCTGCAAGGCAGCCGAGTGGGACTGCAGACAAACAGAGTCGACTGTCGTTTGTCTGCGTGGCTGCCGCTGCCACTCCCAGTCAAGGACCTGAGCTAGGTCTTGAACTCGGCTCTCTCAAATCCCAGTCTGAGCTTTTGCCACTGTCCCCTGCAGTAGAGAACCCATTGCTGAGCATGGAACTTGTCCTGTACTCAGAGCTGGCTTTATTAGTCACGAACACACCTAAGTGTATGGGACACCTTAGTACTGGGTACTCTTCCAGCATGGTATCTGAAGTGAGCACAGAGGGCTGGGCCCAGTCCAGAGCAGTCCATATTCTGATGGAAGGGGCCTTTAAAATAACACAGCAAACAAGGATGTAGACCCTTAGATGGTAATGGGTGACCAGAGGGAGGGCATAAAAGGAAATAGAAAGTGCAAAGGGTTGGGCAGCGTTGTCAACAGTGCAGTCAAGAAAGCCCCTTCGTGGGGCTGGAGGGATGGTTCAGTGGTTAAAAGCACTGGTGGCTCTTGCAGAGGAGCAAAGTTCAATTCCCCGCACCCACATGGTGACTCACAACCACCTGTAACTCCAGGACCAGGGGATCTGATGCCTTCTTCTGTCCTCCACACGCACCAGGTATACATGTGGCAAACAGATAAACATGCAGACAAAATATTCATACACAAAAATGAATAAAACTTTAAAGAAAGAAAGGCCTATGTGAGTGGAATAC
This sequence comes from Dicrostonyx torquatus, assembly GCA_028555095.1. Classification (NCBI taxonomy): domain Eukaryota; kingdom Metazoa; phylum Chordata; class Mammalia; order Rodentia; family Cricetidae; genus Dicrostonyx; species Dicrostonyx torquatus. The sequence continues at coordinate 8,525,864 of JAQHUG010000032.1, read as the reverse complement.
AAGGAAGAGCAGGGTGCTCGCTTACTTAGAAAGATCTATGTGGCTGTGCAAAGGCCCTGAAACAGGCTGTCACCAGAGCAGAATGGCTTGTGGCAGTGCGCCTCACTCTTTTTCTAGCTTAACCTCCTCAGATCTCTGTGGCTTCCTGTTCCTGCCAAGGTGCAGGCTGCAGAAGGAAAGCAGCAGCCCGAGCATCCAGGAGTATGTCCCTCCTCTCAGACTCCACAGGAGTCTACAAGGGGTGTCACCACAGCCAGTGACTAAACAGGCAATTTGAAATCTTTTCTGAGGCAAGCTTAGATCTGGACACTGTTTGCTTGCTCAAGCCCTCCCATGACCTAGTAGGTGGGAGGCCATTGGCTAAACATTCCCTGAGCATTTCAGCAACCTTGATGACCAAGAAGAGTCAAGGAAAACAGGACAAAATACACAGGTGGGATACCAAAAACCACACACTACTCACCGCCACTCAGAAAGAGACCTGAACCTGGAAGGGTCACTAGGGCCACCTGACATCAGTGGGAAGTCCCTTGGGCTGGCAACTGTCCTCAGGCAGGTGAAGCTGTGCGAGCCCCTGCTTCACCCACACTCCCTTTGCTGAGTCACTTTCTCTCTGTCATCTGCGCCCACTCACGGTGACTCACTCATGCCAATTGGCCCAACCTGCCTCCTCATCTTTCTGCGGGTTCCAGCCCCTGGTGAAGAGGGGGCTCATGGGGACAGGAATGCTAAACCCAAGTCAGAGGTGCTGCTGCTGAGAGAATGAGTGACAGGGTTCAAGTGGGGGAGCTCTTGAGACCTTGGAAGCAAAGGCTCATGGGAGTTCACTAAGGACAGCTATAATGCCTGGAAAGTAGTGTGGTGGCGGTGGTGGTCTGGGGCCACGGGTGAGAAGTGACAGGTGCCACTTGTTGGGCTCCTTCTGAGGTTCTCTGAGATTTCTGGGTACAATCTTCCCTTCTCTCCCCAGTTGCCTGATGTGACAAAACTTTCAGGAATGTGTTGGATATGTGGAGTCTGCTGGGACAGCATTTGAGAATAACAAGTTGATGGGATGAGCAGGAAAAAAAAAAAAGAGACTTCTTTTCTCTAATCTAGTGTTCACCAAATATTTAAGCTCCGTTCTCCTTCCTCCTGGCAGGGAGGCAATTACATAGCCTGACAGCCGGTCCCAGGAGCCTTGGCTTGAGTTGGAACTAATTACGTATTACTAATAAACATCAAATTAATACTCTTGACCAAATTAAAATTAATTCAGAACAAAGCAGAATTGCTGAAGCAAAACTCCTTTTCCATTGCACCTCTTATGTGCATCCATGCAATCCCATGAACTTATGTGTGCCCCGAAATCTCTATGTGTCCATTCAGTTGCGTGACTTATGCATGCTCCCGAAATCTGTCAAACTTTGGGAGTCCCAAGACAAACACCCAACCTGCAGAGACCCTGTTTCATAACTGATGTCTTGCTTGTTCCCTTTGCAGCAGATCAACTTTGTCATCAACTACCACACAGTCCTGCCTCACCAAACATTTCTCACCTGCTCCGCTTGGGCCTCCAGAGCCCACTTGAGTTCCCAGCACAGTCAACTTCCCATCACTATGGCTGCCTTTGCAGAGCATGGCTCTCTATAGCCCTACCTGACATCACTCTGTGCTTCCTCGGCAAGCATATGAACAAACCTTCTTGGGCAATCTTTCCATCTGCTATTTTGGAGTTGATGTCTCCCCCCCCTTTTTTTTTTAAAGACAGGGACTAATGTAGCCCAGGCTGGCCTTGAGCTCCCTATGTAGCTGAGGATAACCTTGAACTTCTGATCCTCTCAAATGCTGAGATTACAAGTACGTACATCTACTCCTTGTTTATGCGGTACTGGGGATGGAACCCTTGTCTTCCTGCATGCTAGGCAAGCACACTACCGATTGAGCTGCATCCCTAGCCCCAGGGCTCATGTCTTTTTTCTTTTTTTTTCCACCTTGCCCTCTGCATGAACCTCCTTTTGAAATCACCCATCCTTTGGGTGGTTGAATGAAGGCTGGTGGTGACAATTTATTTGGGAAAGTGAAAACCTATTCCATCTTCTCCCAGAATGGTAAGACAATTATGCTGTTGTGTCCCCTGCTTTCTTTCTTGGGAGTCAATAGGAATTGAAGGAAACTAGGGAGTAGCCAGAAAGCACCCTCCCTGGGGCTACACACAGGGCGCCATTACAATGAGCAAATATATGATAAGGAGGTGGGAAAGACAAAGTACACAGTGAAGAGATGGGGGAGACAGCAAGGCAGAGTGGTTTGTGCACTATGAAGAGCCATGTTGATGACAAGCACCATGCTGAGCTACCCTCCACTTCCCCACACCTGCCACCACTCTCAGGGGGGAGAGCTGGCCTGGCCTTTCATTGTGTGGGTGCCAAAGATCTGGCCTCACCTTCACAGGCAGCTACACAGGGGAATAGGCAGTAGCATGGGCACAAGTGAGCTGGTCCCATCCCTCAGTGGGGTGTCACAGGAGAGCAGCCCCCATGGCACGAGTGTGGGAGAACCGACCCTGATGGTGTGGGCAAACTGGTCCTGCCCCTCACCAGCTGCCACACTGGGGGATGGTGGCCCAGTGAAAACTGGGGCTGACCAGCTCCCCTACCATTCAGGTCCAGATTCAGGTGTTGGTAGGTCCACCCCAACACCTAACCCATCTGTGAGCTGCTGGAGTATGTGAAGAGGCCAGTTCTGCGGAACCATAGCTACAGTACCTCCATGACTCTGGGCAACAACAGGACATCTGCGAGGAGTCTCAGTGAGGGTCTAGTCTTCGATGGTGTAGCAGAAACCAGAGGCCTTGAACCAGACCAATGACTTAATGCAGTGAAAACTCTTTGGGCAAAGGGTATACTGCTGTGACACAATGCAGCTCCCAATGCCACTATGACAAACGAATATGTGATGAAGAGGCAGGAGAAACAGAATAGCGGACTGGTACAAGTACAATGACAACTGTACCTGGTGTGAGAGAAAGCCATGATAGAGCAGCAGGCATTGCCCAGAGGGCCTGGTAAGATTTACTTTTTTATCTTAATTTTTATTATTTTTTTTAATTTTCTTTTGGAGAGGAGGTTACAAGGGTGGATGGCGGATAAAGGAGGACTGGGAAATGAGCAGGATTGGGTGCATGATGTTAAATTCCCAAAGAGCCAATAAAAAATTATGTTAAAAAAAAAAAGAAATTGGCCAGGCACTAGTGGCCACATGCTTGTAGTCCCAGCACTTGGGAAGTAGATCAGACAGATCTCTGTGAGTTCGAGGCCAGCCTGATCTATAAAACAAGTTTCAGGACAGCCAGGGCTGTTCCATAGAGAAAGCTTGTCTTGGAAAACAAAAATCAAAACCACCACTGTTGTTCTTCCGGGCGGTGGTGGCGCATGCCTTTAATCCCAGCACTCGGGAGGCAGAGGCAGGTGGATCTTTGTGAGTTCGAGACCAGCCTGGTCTACAAAAGCTAGTTCCAGGACAGGCTCCAAAGCTACAGAAAAACCCTGTCTCGAGAAAAAAAAAAGAAAGAAAGAAAAAAGAAACTGAAAGAGGAGCTTGTCAAGGGGCCGACTGTGGTTAAAGTCTTCGGAGAGAGAACAAGAGGTCTGTTTAGAGCTGAGCTACCTTGCCCAGCTTCATAGATGAGAATAAGTCCCCAAGTGGGAACGAGAGCATGGATGGAGAATTTACAGAGCATTCATTCTCGGTAGGGCAAGGCTGCCACATGCACTGGATGGGGATACATATTTATCCAATGCCTGTCAAGACCCAGGCAACACAGTGCAGTTCTGAGACGGAGGGAATCTGCAGCAATCAGCCTGATCATCCATCCAGCTCTTTTTGCTTTAAAGAGAAACTGAGAGCCATAGACGTGTGACCTACCTATCTGTCATAGAGCAAAGTGGCAAGGGACCAGTGTCCTGGGTCAGTGAATAGTAATTGTTCCAATTTTAAAGCTGGAGCTAAAGCAGTTCCTTTCCTCTGTGAATGAGTAGATCACCATGCAACTGTAGGATCTGGATGAAGACACATGCCCACCACCTCCCGAGGCCACTCGAGATCCTCAGTTGAAGGGGGAGCTCAAAGTTCTAACCCTTTTCATTCAAGGTGAAGAAAAGCAGGTGCAGGAAGAAGGGGGACAACATTGTTCCAACAGGCTCAAGTCCCCAGAATGCTGGGCAGAAGAGGTGTTGAGGAGGGCTCACACTCCCATCAGTGGTGGATGTGGCAGGGCACAGCTGTGTGCATGTCCTGAGGCCTTAGGCTTCTGCTCATAGGGACAGCTGGATGTGATTATGATAAGCAGGGAACAGAGACTGTGGCCATATGATCTGAGGCTGGGATGCTCAAGCAAAAACTGCTCACCAACTCTTTTTAAAAGACATAACTAGAAGCCAGTTTCATGCTTGCATTCAAACATAGCATTAGCATCTATATTTAAACTACTGCATTTAAACCAGCTAGTTTTGTACTAAGACCTTTACGCTTGTAAAAAAAAAAATGGGATAAAATTGTGACTAGAAGGATGGCTCAGTGGTTAAGAGCATTGGCTGCTCTTCCAAAGAACCAGGGTTCAGATCCCATCACCCACATATATGGTATGGCTGCTCTTCCAAAGAACCAGGGTTCAGATCCCATCACCCACATATATGGTATCTCACAACCAGTTCCTAGGGGAATCTGGCACCTTCTTCTGACCTCCACCAGATCTAGACATTGATGTACATATACATATGTGGGCAAATGCTTATGTGAATAAAAAAAGCAAATCTAAAATAAAGATTAAAAGAATGGGAAAAAGAGTAAAGAAATTTCTTTTTTATTTTAATTTTTTATTGATATTTATTGAGCTCTAAATTTTTCTCTACTCTCCTCCCTGCCTCTCCCCTCTCCCCTTCAACTCTCCCCCAAGGTCCCCATGCTTCCCCAATTTACTCAGAAGATCTTGTATTTTTCTACTTTCTACTTCCCATGTAGATTAGATCTATGTAAGTCTCTCTTAGTATCCTCATTGTTGTCTAAGTTCTCTGGGATTGTGGTTTGTAGGCTGGCTTTCTTTGATTTATGTTTAAAACCACCTATGAGTGGTTAATTGTCTTACTGGGTCTGGGTTACCTCACTCAAAATAATGTTTTCTAACTCTATCCATTTGCCTGCAAAATTCAAGATGTCATCATTTTTTTCTGCTGTGTAAATGTACCACATTTTCCTTATAAATTCTTTGGTTGAGGGACATTTAGGTTGTTTCCAGGTTCTGGCTATGACAAACAAAACTGCTATGAACATAGTTAAGCGCATGTCCTTGTGGCACGATTGAGCATCCTTTGAATATATACCCAAAAGTGGTATTACTGGGTCTTGAGGAAGGTTGTTTCCTAATTTTCTGAGAAATCGCCACACTGACATCCAAAGGGGTTGTACCAGCTTGCATTCCCACAACCTCTCCAGCATAAGTTGTCACCAGTGTTTTTGATCTTGGCCATTTTTACAGGTGTAAGATGGAATCTCAGAGTTGTTTTGACTTGCATTTCTCTGATGACTAAGGATGTTGAACATTTCCGTAAATGTCTTTCAGCCATTTTAGATTCCTCTGTTGAGAGTTCTTTGTTTAGGTCTGTACTCCATTTTTTTAAATTGGATTATATGATCTTTTGGTGTCTAATTTCTTGAGTTCTTTGTATATTCTGGAGATCAGACCTTTGTCTGATGTGGGGTTAGTGAAGATCTTTTCTCATTCTATAGGTTGTTTCCAGGTTCTGGCTTGTTGACCATGTCCTTTGCTTTACAGAAGCTTTTCAGTAAATAAATGGAGGTCCCATTTATTAATTGTTTCTCTCAGTGTCTGTGCTGCTGGGGTTCTATTTAGGAAGTGGTTCCCTTTGCTAATGCATTCAAGTGTACTTCCCACTTTCTCTTCTATAAGGTTCAGTGTGGCTGCCTTTATGTTGAGGTCTTTGATCCATTTAGACTTGATTTTTGTGCATGGTGATAGATATGGGTCTATTTTCATTCTTCTACATGTTGATATCTAGTTATGCCAGCACCACTTGTTAAATATGCTTTCTTTTTTCCATTTGATTTTTTTTTTTTTTTTCTTTATCAAAGATCAGGTGTTCAAAGATGTGTGGATTGATATCTGGGTCTTCTATTTGGTTCCATTGGTCCTCCTATCCGTTCTTATGCCAATACCAGGCTGTTTTCAGTACTGTAGCTCTGTAGTAGAGTTTGAAGTCAAGAATTGTGATGCCTCCAGAAGTTCTTTTATTGTACAGGATTGTTTTGGCTATCCTGGGTTTTTTGCTTTTCCATATGAAGTTGAGTATCGTTCTTTTGAGGTCTTTGAAAAATTTTGCTGGGATTTTGTTGGTCATTGCATTGAATCTGTAAGAAATTTCTTTTAATTATAAAGTGGTAGGCTTTTTTTCCTCTAAAGGGGCTACACCCTAGAATGGGACCCACCCTTTCAAGACCACAGAACTATTCTGTGAGAGTTTCTGAAGTCATTCACTATTTGGGCTCTCAAGATTATTCCTGTGTATTCTGTAGATTTCTTCCTGTACTCACATCGCTAGAAAGGCCTTTAATGGCAGGAGCCGGTTCCCGCGTCCCTTGGGCTCCTCATGGCCCACAGCTAAGCGCTAAGACCACAGAAAGAGACACATTCTTCCGAGCATTGCTATTCAGCACCTTGGACAGAGTTGCACCTTTTCTTCCCTATCCCAGGCCATTTCTGTTTCCTGTCTCTCTGATTCTTTTTTGAAGACAGTCTTTCTAAGCAACTTAGACAACGGCAATCCTCCTGCCTCAGCCTTCCAGGTGCTGTGATTACATTCATGTCGCAACACACCCAGTTTCATTTCTGACTTTCTTAAGGATGACTCTGAGAACCTCCTCCCCTCCAGACTGCCTTTCTCTTGGGGAGATGGCCTAGGAGGCAAAAGCCAAGCTATGCTGGGTGATGCAACCTGGAATGGAAGCATTAGTGCAGCACCTTCTGATGTGCTCAGGATGAAAGACCATGTAAGTCATGCATGCAACAGAGTAACAGTCCCCAGAAAGCTGTTGGCTCCCTTCTCTATAGGACTGAATCTGGTCTGTAACCATAAAGTTACAGGCTAACAGCACACTTGACCATATGTTGCAGTGATAGATAGAGCAAGGGATTAATCTGGGATTGAGCTAGACAGTCCCTGGTGTAGTATGATTCATGGGTCAAGGACACATGGGGAGAAGACCAAGGCTGAGGACAGCCATGAGTTGTAGATGTCAAAGACCTTTAGCACACAAAACCGTATTTGTGGGTAGGGGCATTATCTGAGATCTTAGGGACCATTCAGAGGAGATATAAGGTAGATGCAAAGAAAACACACAGATGGGGTGAAGTGTTGGGCTCTGAACAAAGGCTGTGGATCACAACAGGAAGCTAACCTTTGTTTGATGTGTGTTTTGGGAGGAGAGATGGCATCATTTTAGGTAGTGGTGCCAGTAGGATATAGCATGTGGCAGGGACAAGACAGAATTTTCATCCAGCAACAATCCCGTTAAAGGTCAGGCAATGTTGGTCCAGAGCTGGAATTAGTATACTGGCACTTCCCAGTGATTTAGAAACCTAGTTAGCTGGGTACTGTGTCTTTGCCATGGCCATTTCTCAACAACAGAGGCAGATCAAGTATTACTCATAAGGCTCACAATGATGCTATTACATCCAGGTTTTGTCTCTTTTCACACATTTCCCAGCTTTAGGTATCATCTGGAAATCCTAGACCAATGTCTCCACATACCACTGCTGACCCTTTTCTGGATTGGTGCATGGCTTCAAGTGGTCATCAGAGCTAGGGGTTCTCTCTCTCTCTCTCTCTCTCTCTCCTCACTCTCCTTAGTTTGGGTTGCCTGGGAAACAGACTGAAGTGAAAATCTACAAGCAGCAAATTTATGGATGATGCTCTTGGCACCAACTCCACAGGGTGGGACCCAGGGGAAAAGTGAAGGAGTTGGGATGAGGCAGACAGGGGTTGAACAGTGTGAAGCTTCAATGAGGGACTCAGCTACTCCTGCAGGGAGTGAAACCGTGCCGACTCTCCAGATGTCCTTCTCTGGGACAAAGGGATGAATGGCAAATGCAGACTTTCTGCAGGAGCCGGGGTGGTCCTGGGGTGAGGGATGACTCTGATTGGCTAAGCTAATCATAGGACTGCACCTAGCTGAAAGTCTTCATCTGCCACCACTCTCAGAAGCAGCTGAAGTAAGAACCTGAAAGAGGTGTCCATGTCCTGAAGGAGGCACCAGGATGACATTCAATGACACCTCTGAGGTATCAGCAGACCTGAGTGATGTCAGCAGAGGACACACATCAGAATTCCTGATGGGAACATAGTTTAAAACATTGTCTAAGGTCTAGAGGAGTGACTCAATGGTTAAGAACACTCATAAGCCGAGTTTGGTTCCTGTCACCAATGTCAGGTGGTTCACAGTTGCCTGTAACTCCAGTTCCATGTGATTCAGTGTCCTCTTCTGGCCTCATAGAGCCCCTACACTCATGTGTGTGCATGCACACACACACACACACACACACACACCAAATATCTTTTAAATGAGGGTAAATTCCTGAGCTACCAAAGTCAAAGAAGGTGACTGTCCCAAGGATAGAGCAGGCAAATAGCTAGTAAGACTGGAGCCCCCTGAAAGTAGGAGACTTATTTCCTGGGGGATCATCAAAGAGCCACTCACTCCTTGCTTGCTGTCTTGTCCCTGGAACCAACAATGAACCTAGCCTGCACCTGGTCTAGAGATAGCACACACATGCTGGGGAGAAGGGCTTCTGTGTCACTAAATTTATGCAGAGATGAGCTGGCTTTTGGAAGCATCTATAGACTTGGCCTTTGCACTATATGTAGCCATGACTTATCCACTGAGCAAATCTCCTGAGTCTTAACTAGCCCTTCATTAACCTTCCACTTGGCCAAGCATAGAATGGAGGCCAGTGAGTTGGAAATGACAGCCTGGTCTCCCCTGGGCTCTGTCCGACCTGGTGGGCCACCTGAGTTGGTAATTACCTGGGCCAAGGCTGGGAACTCTTACAGGCTAATGAACCAATAATCTTTCACTAATAGCAGCCTTGGCCACAGAGCCAGCTCTCCTGGTCTCTCTCTTGATTATCTTCTGTGAAGCCCCGGGCAAGATGAAATAATATTGCTAAAATTTCTCTCTCTGTCTCCTTCTCTTTGCTTTTAATAAAAAAAAAAGAGGCCATGTGGGCTGTGATTCAGGAGAAGCAGCAGGTAGCGTGTTCATGGCAGGGGGGCGTTTGTCATTTGGGGGCACGTTCATCAGAAAGTCTTCTCTCCCCCTCCAGGAAAAATCAGATGCTCCAACTGCATCCTACAGAGGACCTAAGGAAACAGTGGATATTTATGGAATGTGCTCCTTGGTAGATGTCAAAGCAATTTGGAGGGCTGGCTATTGGCCTCCAACACAAGGAGGAGGTAGAGAGGTATCAGCTGTCTCTGGCTCCCAGGACTCTCAGCAGAAATGAGAGAAGAGCAACAGGGAAGAAAGGAAGGAAATAAAAGCAATAGAATAAAGAAAGGAGGGGAAGAGCAGGTAACAAGATGAAGGGAAGGAAGATAGGATTAGAAATGGGGATAGAGGGATGAGGGTCACAGAAAAGAAGCCCCAAGCATGTCACTGAAATAGGACAGATTGGCAGTTACCTGCAAAGAATGTCACAGGAAGAAGGTACTGCTCTTCAAGTTGTTCAGACAAGAGGCTAAGAGACTCACCCACAGACCACCTGCTAGGGCCTCAGTCCTCTCAACTGTGAAATGGGTGTGAGAGCATCCGGCTCATTGCACAGCACAGATGCAGGCATTAAGACCAGCGTGTTTGTGAGGGTCTCGACAAGTGGCAGAGAGCTCTTCCTACCTTCCACTGAGCCTCTCCTCCTTCTCTAGTCCTTTTTGTCTGCACGCACCCCTACCCACTTCCCAGGGCACTCACACTCTGCTAGCCAACTCATCCCTGTCTGAGATCATCATTTCAAAAGTGCAGGGGAGGTCACATGACCCTTTCCCTGGCTCCTGAGCTCAGCCCCTTATGCATGTTTCCCTGATCTCGCCCCGCTTCTCCTAGCCTCATTTCTCATCCATGCAACTGTCTCCTGGCAGAGGTTTAATGTCACACAGCTAGCTGTCAACAGATGTGATAGAGTGAGTCCTTGACTCTGTGGGAACTGGCTCTTTTGTGTTGGAATGTCACCTGAGGACTCAAAGCTAAGAACTTAGGTATGAAAAGCCCACAGATCTTAAGGGAAATTATTAGATCATAATAATAATTGTAAGAAATCATCTTGGTAGTAGATGTACTTGGGTCCTCCTTGATTCTGACTCCCCCATATTTACATCTGGTCTGTGAGCCAAAGATGACTGGATGTGGATTGAAGAAATAGAGAAGGGTGGGTTTTGTGACTTAGCTACTCTTAGTAAGGGTTGGGCTGGCCTGTTTATCTTTTCCTTCCCAAGCAAGGTCAAGGTGCCCTGATGGCCTGATGCCACCATGGAACTGGAGTATGAAATGACCTGGGATACCCAGAGCTGGGAGAGCAAAGAGAGTGGGACCCAGCTCTTGCTGGAAAGAAAAAGTCAAAAGCCAAGGCCACCTGCAGAGGTCTGTGTGGACAGTAAGGGCTGTGCATGGACAAGTATCCTGAGTAGATTGTAGGAGGAACAATGCCATGCTACCTGAGGACAGGCTCATACAAGGAAAGGCTGGAAGGTGTGAGCTGTGTTGGGGGTCTTCCTTAGCCATGGAAGCCTTGGCAGAAGGCTATGGGGTGACAGTGAAGGACATAGGAGCAGGAAGCAGGCTTCTGGGGGCTAAGACGGTGGGGCAGTGTGCCACCCAAGGTCACCAGCTGGTTATCATATTACTCTTCTTGTCTTTCCCAGAGAATGTGTAATACTCATTCTCCAGGAGGTTCCCTAAGCTAGACCACTTCACCTACTCTTCCCCCATTCTGCCTTTATCCTCTCTACCCACAGTCCTGCTTTCCAGTGCACCCCCTCCCCAACACTCCACTTCTTTCCAGAGCACCCCTCCCCAACACTCTTCAAGGCCAGTCTCCTCCCACTCGCTCAGTGGCACCTGCCTGTCCCAGCAGCCAGACATCAGTCCTCCCTGGAAATTTAGTCTCCTGGTGGCCCTCGCCAGTTTCTCCTTTAAAAAGAAAAGAAAAAAAAAGTCCTTCTTTCTCTTCACAGGGTGAGAGGACATTGAGAATAAAGAGGGATTCTCACAGTCTCTTGTTGCTAGGGATGGCAAACAAGGTGTAAACAGCAACATTGGGAGCCAGCTTCCAATCAGCTTCCCTGAAAGACTCCTCATTTGCTAAAGACTCCTCAAAGATAAAAATGCTTTGTCCCATTTTCCTCCTCCTGATCAGAATCAGATCTGATGGATGGAGGTCTAGTAGCCGTTTCGGACTGTGAGCTGGGGGCAGAGTGGAAGCTGTGTGCAAGTGATGGGGCAGGAGGGGAGAGGCAGTGGTTGATCTTGACTGTCAACTTGATGGGATACAAATCCTCTAGGAAAGAGACATTGGTGGTGTGGGCTTTTCCAGAGAGGTTTAACCAAGGAAGAGAGCCTTACCACAGATGTGGCAGCTCCATTCCCATGGGCTGGAGGCCTGGATGGAACAGGAAGGGGAAAGTGAGCCGAGCGCCTATGTTCTCCCTTTTGCTTCCTGACTACGGGGACATGACATTGCCGCCGCTCCTGTCATGATGGACTTAATCATCAAACTCAAAATAAACCCATCTTTCTTTGAGTGTCTGTGGTGGCTTGAATGAGAATGGCCCCTCTAGGCTCATAGATTTGAATGATCAGTCACCAGGGAGTGGCTTTATTAGGAGGCGTGAACTAATAGTGAGTCACTGGGGGGTGGCTTTGAGGTTTCGAATGTTCAAGTCAGGCCCAGCCCCACCCCCCTCTCCTTGTTGCCTGTCAATCCAGATGTAGACCTCTGGACTCCTTCTCCAGTATCATGTCTGCCTGCCTGCTGCCATGCTTCCTGCCATGATGATAACGGACTAAATCTCTGAACCCTAAGTCAGCCCCCAATTAAATGTTTTCCTTTATAAGAGTTTTGGTGGTTATGATGTCTCCTCACAGCAATAGAAACCTTAAAGACGGTGAGGTTTTGCCTGATAGATTATTACAGTGAACAAAAGGAACTGATACAGAATATCTTGAGATTGTGGTACTGTGGGATACACAGTAACCTTATGGGTTCTGGGCTAGTACTTCCACTTTAAATGAGATAGACACAAAAATGTATCTGACTTATGGATCCATCCCTTTGTGTGTTCTTAAGGGAATAATCCCTACTCACTCACAAGTGCTGACAGTTGACATACTGAGTGCCTGTGTCAGCATCTCTGCTTTGCACACAGCTTTAGATTATCATCAGCTTTTCAGAACCACGCGCAATCCAAACAGGGCTCAGTTCTCGAGTGCCTTCCCAAGTCCTTTCCCTCCCAAGTTGTTTCGTCCCCACCTGACAGTGGCGGCCCTGTAGGTTTCTCAGGGACTGAAGAGAGCTTGCTGCTCTTGAACTTCAGTCTTCCTGCCTCTACCTCCCAAGTTTTGAATTACTGGTGTGTACCACCACATCCATGGGCTTGAAAGTTCTAGATGGTTCTAGAAGAAGAGAAGGGGGAAGTGTATTGGTTACTTTTGTGCTGCTGTGACCTGAACAACTTTGGACGTGAGCTGAATGGGGCAATGGGAATGAATGAATGACACAAATAACACTGAGTAGGTCATCTGCTCAGAGGAAGACAGACCAGCGGCATCCCTGAAACTCAGCATGAAGGAGGAAGCAGGCTAGCTCATCTAGATAAGGGGGTCTCTGTAGGGGAGCAGGCATCCAGGATGAGGAAGCTGCAGTCGGTACAGTACTTTATAGTACTTTCTGCACATACTGGTCGACTGCTCATCAATATCCATGCTCAGACCAGGGCAAGGCTGTGCCATTCCATTGAGCCTGACCTGGGGAAGGCCTTGCTATCCATCTCAATGTGTCTAAGATACTGGAGTCCTTGACATGACCTTGTTTGTATCAGCGATACACAGTCACTCAGGACTTCACTATGACTCAAAGCAACTTAAAGAAGGAAGCGCTTACTCAGGCTTGCCATTTCGGAGGATTCAGAGTCCATCATGGCAGGAAGGCACGGCAGCAGGAAGGCAGGATGAAATAAAAATCTGATAGTTCACATCTTCAATCACAAGCAGAAAGCAGAGAGGGCAAACTGGAAGTAGGATGAGGTGATACACACTCGAAGTCTTCCCCCAGTGACCTACTTCCTCCCACAAGGCTCTGCCTCCTAAGCTTCCACAACCTCTCCAAAATCGTGCCATCAACTAGGAACCAAGGGTCAAAATCCAGGAGCCTGTGGGGGATATTTCTCATTTAAAACACCAAAGGAAGAACAAAGTGGACGGGGGGGGGGACTGGCATATTACTGTATGTGTAATAGGGGCCATCAGTCAGTGTCCTGATTACTGTGTGAGCTATGCCACTCCCAGGACTTTCTGAGTCACTGGTCAACATTCAAGCTTACCTGCATTAAAAATTCATTGACTTTTTTCCTGTTTTAAAAAAAATAGAATAAATAAATAATCACACAACAGTGGTTGAGAGGAAATGGAAGTGTAACCGCCCCACCCCCAAGGAAAGCCACCAGTGTGCCACCTTCAGTAGCCCTGAGGGGTGTCCCCCTTCCTCCAGCATCCCTCAGTTACTAGGGAACAGGCCCCAACGTCATACAGACTTCAAACTGCGCATTCTCTGTCTATCAGATACTTCGCCTCCCTGAGCCTCCATTTCCTTGTCTGGGCAGTGAGAATGCCAATGCTGACCATGTAACACAAGGGATCCCAGTCTGTAATGTGTGGTCCCTGAAAGGTGTGTGTCTGGGACCATTTCCATCCACTCCTCCCCCCCTCCCCTCATTTTTCTCCCCCCCTCATTTTTCTCCTCACTCTTTCTTTGATTCTGTTAATCTCTCCTTACCTACCTAATAAACCCCAGCCCCAGAACCAGGCCAGCCAGAAGGGCAAGTGGTCCATGCTGTAATCCCAGTACTTGGGAGCTGAGGCAGGAAGATGGGGCATTCCAGACCAGCCTGGGCTACATCGAGAGACTTTACTCAAACAACAGCAGCAGAAAGAAATCAGTTCAACCACCTCTGGCTCTGCTGACTGTTTCTGCTCGTGCACCTTGACTTGGCACCAATCCTCTTGCTCTGGCTAGGTCCTCCGGCCCCACATCAGCCTGGGGTCCCCAAGCTCCACATCAGCCTGGGGTCCCTTTCCATCTGCATCCCCACCTTCTCAGCACAGTGTCAATCCAACCAACAGATGCAAGCTCGCCTTCCTTTTGGTAGACCTTGAGAAGTCAGGGCAGCTTGGAAACAGGCAACAGGGCTTCCTCCGCCACCTGGCTCTGAGTCAGGCGCACAGTAGGCCCATCACCGAGCCCCAGTTCCAGATTGACAGGGAGAGGGGGTGATTAGTAGGTGGACAGGCTTTAGCTGCTGCACTATCACCGCTGGGACCTGTGCAACTTCAGAAACGCAGCAGGCACTGACTGTTCCCTCAGGTGGAAGCTGCCCGCTGTAAAGAAGCAACGTGGATCTGTAGTGCGGAGGTGCTGCTGGGAAGTTTGGCTCCATCTCTAACTGTGAGCTAATGCTGGCAGGGAACTTTACCTCTGTTAGCCCCAATTTCCTCTTCTGTAAAGCAGCTCATGTCCATGTGACATGCCAGTCCCCATGTAATAGGAAGCAATAATTGCAAAGTACAGCCAAGACCATAGCAACCTGCAGTTCTCATATCCTTCTGGGGAGAAGTCAGTGAGGCAGCCACTATGGAAAACAACGAAAACTTTCAATATAGCATTAAGGATGACTGAAATAATCCACCCTGGGTCTACAGCTATGAGAAGTGGATATCCATATTCACTACAAAGCTCATACGGTAATGAACACAGTACAATTATTTAAAATTGACAATCTAAACACCTACCCTCTCATGAATATTTAAAGAAAATATTGTATGCTCATAAAATGCAATATTAGTTGGCCATAAAAAGTACTTAAGTACCCCCCCAGTGGAGATGGGGATCAAAGTTTACCCAAGGGTAAACTTAGAAAATATTCTATTTAGGATCCAAAACACAAAAACACATAGAATTTAGAAACCCATTTGCATTCAGTGTCCAGAATGAACAATGTGAAGAGAGCAAGTAGTCCATCAGGGGTTGTCTGAGGTTGAGGGGAGGGTGGAGTGATTGAAATGCTCTCTCAGGTGCATACATGTGTGTGTGTGTGTGTGTGTGTGTGTGTGTGTGTGTGTGTGTGTGCGCGCGCGCGCGCACGCGCACATGTGTGGCGGTGTGCTCACCTGTGTTTAAATATGGGTTTGATATGAATGTTTGCCTGGGCTTGAATGTGGAGGTTTCTTTCCATGTTCTTGATGCATGCCCTCCATTGCCATTCAGTAGAGCTCTGGATCCAGCTACAGAGCTGACGTTCCCAGAGGCTCCTATTTTAATGGCCAGCAGGGCCAGGAGGGCATGACCCATTCATTGCCTGTCCAGCCATGGACATGATCGCACAGTTGCAGAATCCAGCTGCCTTCTCTACAGTAGACATCATCTAGCAACGAGGATACGGAGGACACACCCAAACCACCCACAAACGCTGCATCCCTGGGTGTGAGTTTTGCCTCCCAGGGGACATTTAGCAATGGCTGGAGACATTTTTGGTACTCATACCTGGGCTGCTGGCACTTAGCAGGCAGAGGCGGGGGACGTCCTCACTCTTCTGTATGACAGAACAGCCTCTCCCACACAATGGGGCTCAGCCAGAAATGACTGTGAGGCTGAGAAAGTCCCTTCTCAAGGACTGTACCGAAGAGCTCCTGGAGATGTAGCAACAGTGTGATAACCAAACAAGGAAAGAAGACCTAGCCCGGAGGGGTGGAGAGCTGTTGGAATTGGACCCTCAGAGCAGCTGCTCTGGGAGAGTCAGAATGACACACAGAAGTCCCAGATAGCGAGGTTTGACAGTGTAGGGCAGAGCTGAGAAGCTGTTACTAGACACAAATGAGGTGGCTGTTGTGCCTGGCACTGGTTCCTTTCACAAGATGGACACATTCGCTGCCATCTTAGCCATTAGTCCATTGTCACCCAACTGAGCTGAACAGTTGGCTCTGGTCCCACCTGAATCATCCTGGCTTCAAACTGCCGGTCTTTGAAAGCAGCAGGTCTCATCTGGAGATGGGGACAGGATTAAGTGTCCGTTTTGCCGTTTTGTGGTCGGGGGTGGGGGACCATCCAGGTCAGCAACAGTCTTGGAAACAGCAGGACCTTGAAAATCCAAAGAGGTCTTCTGGGAAACTGAGGCACGAGGTGGGAGGCGTCTGTTCAGGCTGCAAACCAGGCATCGTCAAGGTGGCAGAAGAGGACAATGGCTTTCTAAGGAGGCCTATGCTTCTCAGAGTTGCAGGGATGTAAAACCATACTTAATAATAATTCTAGTGCTGAGGAAATAGCTCAGTCAGTAAAGTTTTTGGCTTGCAAGGATGAAAAACTGAGTTCCATCTCAGAACCCATGCTAAAAAGCCAGGTACAGGTCTGGGCATGGAAGGCATGCCTTTAGCCCTTGGTGGGCAGAGGTAGGTAGATCTCTGTGAGGCCAGCCTGGTCTACAGAGTGAATTCCAGGACAGCCAGAGCAAAAAGCAAGACTCAGTCTCAAAAACAAAACAAACAAACAAACACCCCCAAGCCAAAACAACCCAAGGCTCAGGAGAGGGAAACAGGAAGACTCCAGGGAACAGGGAGCACAGGTTATCCCACCTAGCCTGCTTGGCTCCAGGTCAGTGAAAGACCATGTCTCAAAACAAGAGGTGGATGATACTCTAAGAAAGACCCCCGTGGTTACCCTCTGGCCTCCACACATCCTCTTAAACATGGGCACTTGTGACTATCACACACATGTACACACACAATTCATGTGTGGGGTATAATGGCACACACATGTGACCCTAGCATTTGGGATAGGGAGGCAGAATCAGGAATTCAGAAACTGTCTCAGCTACACAGAAAGTTTGAGGCTTGCCTGGGCTGTGTGAAATGTTGTCAAAAATAAAAATAAAAATAAAAAGACAAAATCTTAAGTTCAAATTACAAAAAAAATTATTCTAGAATAAAAGAGCCATAACTTTAATAAGTTTGTCTCTTACAGAGAAAGAAAATCAGCCCCAGGTGATCTTTCTCAAATCGCTTTTCCAGCTCTCTCATCCTCTCTGGCTCTGGCGTCTCCATCCCCCTCCACACACTGCGACTGTCTGAGTTCTGTATGCTTTGTGTGTCTGCGTCTCTCGCTCTTTTTCCACTGTAATTTTGTGCTTCTTTGAGTGCAAATCTGTCACCCCGTGCTCTGTCTTTTCCAGTTCTGACTGTCCTCTCCTTGCAACCTCCAGCTCCTGCTCAGCTGCCACCCCTCCCTGGCTCTCTGAGTCCCCCTTTCCCTCACCTCTGGCCTCTCTCCTCTAATTGGCTGTGCAAGCTGAGAACCCAGGACCAGGAGCCCAGTAGCATTTCCATTCTGGCTGCATTCACCGAGAGATACAGACTCCCCATCTTGGTTTTCTGAAAGCAAATGACTGAGATGTTTTTTAAAAATTTCTTTTGCTCCTCGAAGCTCCTAGAATGAAGCTGTTTTGTATTCTCATTGTTTTCTATTGATTTATTTTCTCATTCTATGAGCCATACCCTTAATAAGAAAAAAAAAAATACCTCTACTCCCCTTTTGCTGTATTTCGGAGACCAGTCGGCCAGGTCGTTTGCAGAGAGGGCTCTGGTGCAGGAGTGGCTGCAATGTGGTGTATAGAATCCCAGGGTTCATTGCAGAGGGCTCTGGTGCAGGAGTGGCTGCAATGTGGTGTATAGAACCCCAGGGTTCATTGCCTCCTCTGCCCCTTGGTTAATCTGACTTTGGTGGAACTGAGCCCTGCTTCGGGTTTAACACATGTCACCATGGAGGAATCTCAATGGACTCCTCATTGGTCCCCCAAGACCTTGGCCTTCCAGGCAGCCTGGAGAGATGGGTGGAAGATGATTGAAGACCTCAGTCAGCAAATCTTTCACATCTTAAAAGGAGAGCCATTTCCAGCCTGTCAGCACTCAGAAGGTAAGCCCAGAGCTCTTGAAGCTGCCCTTTCTGTCCTTTAGATGCTGTCAGCTTTGCAGCCAGGTGGGCCGTTCCTGCTTACAGAGTTTACTCTCTCTCACTTTGCCTGCTCCTGCCCTTGCCAAGGGTCTTTATCAACAGTCACAGGTCACAGAGCCTCACAACTGGGAGGCCCAGTCAATTTGTCCATTTGGTAAGAATCCGGCTCTCAGAGAGGGAAAATGATTTCTCTAAAGCACAAAGGTACTTGACAGCTGGTGTCCCCAGACCCTTCAGTGTGTGTGTGTGGGCCTGGCCTGCCTCCAAGGGGGATGCTTTGTGACCTCTGTGACCTCTGACCCTACCAACCACCTGCAACAAGCCCATGCCTTTGTTTCTTCTCTAAGGTGAGCCCAGAAAGACAGGGTATCCTGCTTCATCTTCAGGAAAACCAAGATATTGGAAATGAGCTCCATCCTCAAAAGGAGGGAGTTCGGAGAAAACCAACTCCCCTCATCCTCAAGTGAAAACACAGGCAGATGGCTGGAAGAGTTTCCTGGGTTCATTATACATGCTTTGGTTCTAAGTTAATTATGAAAAGGCGGGGGAAGGGAGAGTTGCTCTGCATGGCATAGATCCAGGTAATTGCGGGAGTCACCTGGGGAGGCTTAGGGGCCCCTCTGCATCTCCTCACATCCTGCCAAGGCACCTGACCTCTGCTGACCCCTGAGTGTGTCTGCAGCACAAGTAGATTGAGACACCGTCGTGCCTAGAGTCTCTTCTGAGAACGTGATCAGAAACTCGGATAAAGATTTCCTGGACACACATACTCTCCACCCCAGCATTTATAATGGTGAAAATAGAAAGCCACCTAAACACCTGCCAGCAGGTCTGACTGCGTGAATGCCTGCCCAACCAGACAACAAAGTACTAGGTAGTCATTATGTGGTGCTTTTGACAATGAGATGCTCGCATGAGGGAATGTCTGCTTGCGTGAAGCAAAGAAGACGCAAAATTGTAGGTAAAGTACCAAGTAATTCCATAAATGGTTTTGTGTGCGCACACACACACACACAAAACTAGCAGTGCATTAAATGTTAATAATATTTCTGAGAGGTAAGATCCTAAGAGAGTTTATTTCTTTTAATGTACTCTTTTTGTGTTCTCTTAATTCCTGGCAGTGAGCATGTGTTACCCACATAATCAGAAAAATAATCTTGTCATGAAATGCCAGCCATAATGGATTTCCAAGTGGGTCTGAATAAAATTTAGACACTGTCTTGTTTTTTTTCTCTCTTCTTTTTCTTTCTTTCTTTCTTTTTTAAAAAGATGTTATATAGCCCAGGCTGGATTCTGATTCACTATGTAGCCAAGGATGATCTTGAATTCCTGATCCTCCTGCCTCCGCCTCTTAAGCGCTGGGATTGGTAGCATGTGCCACCCCATCTGGCTTCACAACCTCCTGCAAGATGAACCTTATGAAAGTCTGAACTTCTTGGGTGGATGAAGATGGTCAATGGTTGATTTCTAGAACTCTCCACTGGAGGCACTTTCAGAAGGAAGCATGGCTGAGACAAGTGCATGTTCCCATCATGTACTGTGACATCCTCTGTCATCCCTGGTACCTATAGGGGAGTTGAGGACAGAGTTGGTTCAATGAGTTCCTGGACCTACCCAGTCTGAGGGTTGGACAAAACCTTGAGGCCCATGAGAGGCCAGGACAGGGCTGACCAGGAGAAAGCCTTGTGGCTCAAGGAAGGACAAGATGTAGCTAAGCCAATGGGTACAATTTTAGAGTTGGCTGTAACAGGACCCCAGACCTTAACATGTAAGAAAAAGGGGGGGTCAAAGTGAGCAGACTATGAGCCTTGACACAGATGTAAGCTTCTACATTAGGGGAGGGGATTCTGGGAAGAGACTCTCCAGCATCTCATTGAACAACAATTAAGTCCACTCATGACTTAGAGTGAGCCAGTCTTCCTAGGGGTGGGCCATTAGTCAAAGAGAGTGGAGCAGCCTGTCTGGAAAGTTAGGCCCTCCCCATGCCAGAGAGTCTATTCTCTTGACCAGGAACTTTCTACTCTTAACACTCAGAGAGAAAATGGAGGTTATGTTTGGTCCCTGAGGAGTCCTGTCTGGAGATGGTACCCTATCCATTGGGCCTTTGGCTATTAGATGATGTGGACAATCTGTCAACGAGCGAACACTTCTGGGTGGGCCGGGGTGCTCTTAGTATGTGCTGGACACACTTCCCTGAGTCACTCACATCCTGCCTATTCCTAGAAGGAAGACAAGACAATCAGTACAATCAGTAGACTACAAAGACCCTCTGACTCCAGCTGGCTAAACCTCCATCATGAACAGCACAAGAAGAGGTAAAACCAGAGAAGCAGAAACCATAGAGTACCAGCTATGGTGCAGTGGCAACACCAGGCGTCCTCCAGGACAACGAGAGGGACAAGGTGAGGTAGCAGTGTAGGGTACCAGCTACGGTGCAGTGGCAACACCAGGCGTCCTCCAGGACAACGAGAGGGGCGAGGTGAGGAAGTAGCTTTGAGTGCCTGCGGTAAGCGCTTAAGCAGGGCACCCCCTCCGGAACTCAACGGAATTCCATTGATGCTCTCATTTTAAGCTCCTGCCAGGAAGGAACATCAATTACTAAGAGTGTTTTCAACTAGCTCTCAACACAGTCCCGGCAGGACACAGCCTTGGCCTTAGCCACCCAAACTTCTCAAAACCATCTGTTTTCCTTGAGAAGGCCAGTTTAATTTTATAATGGAATTTAAAAAAACACTCGACTCACATACTGAATAGTTGCTTTATAGTTTTCTCTCTCAGAATGGGTCAGGTATTGAAGGGAAGATGTCTGTCTCCTACTTAAGGATAACAAATTGTTCTTTCAACAAAGAGATCAATGTGTGACCCTAGAAACATGTCTGGGCCTGCATGGCTTTGACTTTGGGATAATCTCCCCAGCCATAGGTTAGACTAACATCCCTATGCTGGTTTTCCATCAGAAAACTTGGGTCCCCCACCCCAATAGCCTCTGAAAGCATGTTGTCACCAGGGAGAAGGTCTACTTTTGCAGTGCTGTTCCCAGGCTGGGGTGTAGCTCAGGGGTCGAGTGATTGGCTAGCATGCACTTTGTCCTGGGTTCAAAGCCACATGAAAGAAAGGAATGAGCTGGGCAGTGGTGGCGCACACCTTTAATCCCAGCACTCGGGAGGCAGAGGCAGGAGGATCTTTGTGAGTTCGAGACCAGCCTGGTCTACAAGAGCTAGTTCCAGTGCAGGCTCCAAAGCCACAGAAAAACCCTGTCTCGAA
>JAQHUG010000032.1:8463824-8477783 GCA_028555095.1 Dicrostonyx torquatus | reverse complement strand
AGAGCTAGTTCCAGGACAGGCTCCAAAGCTACAGAGAAACCCTGTCTCGAGAAAAAAAAAAAAAGAAAGAAAGAAAAACTATTAGAGGCCAAGAGATGGCAAGAATCTAGAGCTTGGGGGAAAGGAGAATAGCAGGGCTGCTTGGCTCCTGAACTAAAACCAGTGTCTGGGGCTTCTATGTCATACAGAGCACAGCTGTAGCTTTCCTTCAGAGCATTTCTCTCACATCCTGCCTTGCAGAAGCATTTCCAAAGTAATCCCTCACCACACTCAGTTTCTGTCAGCTACTTAACACTCTGAATAAAATATCAAGCTCTTACCAAGAGCAACTCCAAGCAAAAAAAAATGGATAAAATTGATCCAAGGCTAAAGCAGGGCCTTAATTCTTGTGACACTGCTGGCCCTGGCAAAGGCTGGCTAGGTAGGATGCTCACATTCTGAACAGAGCAGGCCAGCAAACTGAGGACTAAGAACAGAGGGAGGAAGGAACCACTGCCCTCGTGGTTCTCACCCCACCCAGCCTACCATGGCCTGAGTTGCTGTGCCGATGCTGTCTTACTCAGATACAGAAAAGAAAGAACATACCACGTACCTAGGGTAAGACAGAAAAAGAGCTGCCTGGCAGCTTTGGTTTGAATGGTCCCTTGGCCAGCAGCAGCTGTTGGATGCAAATTCTAGGGTCCACCCTAGATACCTTGCCTAATTAGAAGCCCTGGGGGAACCCAGAGGCCTGTGGTTCTCCAGGAGACCCCATACGTAGTCAGTTTGAGTGTAGCAGCCACAGCACCCTATTCTTGGGCTACTACAGCAGTTCCAGGGCTGAGCAGGCTAGGGAGATAAACACCACTGCAGACCAGGCCCAGGGAGCACATCATGCTTCTTTCCTTACTAGTTGCTGGGGCAAGGATAAAGGCTTAAGAAGGCGGGGGCAAACAGCAATGGGAATCCAGTGGGTGGAGCACAGGAGTCTCACCAGCAGGTAAAGGGTCGGGTTGTGCAAGCCCACTCTACGGCCTGGGCCATTGACCAACAGTCAAGGGGTGGGCCCAGGGAGACAGGCTCTGGAGGACTATAGGGATTGGGCAAGGGTTGCAACTAAGCAGGTTTCAAGGCAAATGGCAGCTTCAGTGTCCCGAAGCTGGCCATGGTGTGTATTTCTTTCCTCACACAGGGCTGGACAGAAGTCAGCCTAGGTTATTCTCACAGATCTCTTTCCATGTATCTTCAAGAAGGCTTCACTTTGGGGAGGCTTAACCTGCCCATCTTAGCCTCTTGACACAAAGGGGCACCAGGTGACTTAGGTGACAGAGGAAATAGCTTCAAGGGAGAATAATATAGTGTGGGTAAGCATACCCAGCTTATCTGTGGTCCTTCCCTAGAGGATTCCACAGCCAAGATCATATGGATAGCCAGTGCAGGATAACCCAGGCCTTCTGGTTGGAATCACAGAACAGTCATGGATGTACTCAGGGTATTTTTCTATGACTTAGAAAAGCAACTCCCTCCCAATTTGGAGATAGAGCTCAGTTAGTAGAGTGCATGTCTAGCAAACACAAGGTCCTGGGTTCAATCCCCAACAAGGCATTAAACTAGGTGTGCAAGTGAATCCTTGTAATACCAATATTCAGGGGACCATAGTGAGGCAAGGCTGGACTACATGAGACCATGTCTTTAAATTCTCTCCCATTTATAGGTTTTAGTTTTTATCTCCCATACAGTGAGGAACTGAACTAGGAGAAGTGGGGAGTCCTATCTGGCTCTTACCCTTTAGGACACTTCAAAGGGGCCAAACCAGGTATTGTAACACATGCCTATAATCCCAATACTGGGAGATAGAGTTAAAAGGACCAGGAATTTAAGGCTAGCCTCATCCACATATGAGTTCAAGACCAGCCTGGGCTATATGAGATCCTGTTTCAAAGAGGAAAACAAATCAACTAAGCAATGAACCAATGAGGTGGGTCATGGCTTATAACCAGTAAGGGAAGATGCTTGAGTCAGAAATGTGGAGGGAAGGGATTAGCTGGAAATGAAGACAGTACCAGGTGGGCCCATGGGGTGTTGACCATCTGAACATTTGCATAATCCAAAGGTCCATCTAGTAAGTTATTTTATAAACACCATGTGGGCCTCAATCTCCAATAAGCGCTCATTCATTTGTAGTAATAATTATTATTGTGATTGTCAGCTCTGACTTCTGTGCTCCCTACAGACCTCATTGTCAGTACCCACAAATCTTCAAACTGCTGCATCATCAGGCCGAGGACTGCCGAGTCATGGGATCCTAATGTTGCTGGAGTGGCGAGAGTGAGTAACTCCTAGCTGAATCGCTGAGTCAGCATCAAGTGCCAATCTCAGGGTACACCTCTATCCATCCTGTCCTCGGGGTTTTCAGTGCCCTTCTAGACCTTTCCAAAAGCCAGACCCCACTTTGAAGACCAATCTCTAGGTGTACTGAGTGGATATGACCTCATCATGTTTGACAGCTTGGTGAAGAATTGCTATGATATCATCCTGATAGGTACCTGAGGCTCTCGGACATGACAGCCTGCCTTGCATCCTGGTGCTTGACCCTAAGAAGCGTGTCACCTGACTCTCCTGTCCAGTGGCTGTTCAACTTCCAAGGAGGAGCTCAGTTCATCTGTCTCTCTCCCAGCTGCCTAGACCTCCTTCGTCCTTGTTAGACAATCTCGTACAGGTCCGGATTGGCCTTGAAGTTGCGATCTAGTCAAGAATGCCTCTTAACTCCTGACCCTCTTGCCTCCACCTCCCCAGGCTTGTTTTTTCCCTTCTTCTTCTTTTTAATGTGCAGATGTTGAACCCGGTACTTCATCCATGATAGGCAAATACTCTATCATTCAAGCTACATTTCCAGCCCCCCTCTTTATGTATAGCACATACCTAGTGTGTGATAAACTTTCTGGACACCCCCAGTTCTCCAGTTAGCCACATGCCTAACAAGGGGGAGAAAGTACAGCCATGTCATGCTTTTTCTTGGGGTACCCAGCCTCACTCACTCCAAAGGTGAGCACAGCCTGCATCCCCCTTCCCAGAGGCCCTGCTGGGATTATGGGTAGCCTGCCCTTTTCTGGCCTCCAGCAAGGACTAGACTAAGGCTTTCTGATTTGGTTCCTGAGGCCTCTGGAGAATTAGGCAAGAAGTTGATTTCTCCTTTAAAAAAAAAAAAAAGTCAACGCCCAGATACATGAAAGCTTTTGATATACTTTAAATTTGGTATGTAATATCCACAGGCTCTGAAGTTCACTGATGAAACCCCTGAAGATATATGACCCCAAATTAGAGGCAGATTCAGGAGGTTTAAGTTTAAAGTAGCTAGTGTAAATAGGGGGAGAGATCTCTGGGTATCTATGTTTACTGGATAAACCCAGGTATCTCATCCCAAAGCATCTTGGGCCATCCTGGCAGCTCCCAGCCCCCTTCGCTAGGGCAGCCTCTGTTCTCCCCCACTCCTGCTCACACAGGCTTGCAGAGCTCGAGCTGTTTTTGTCTTTGTTTCATTAGGCAGCTTTTTAAAATGCATTTGCAAGTCTGGGCTGAGTACAGTGTGTTTCTGAGCGAGAAGTCGGAGCCAGGTCACCTCAGGGATGCTGGCTGTTTTTCTTCCCTCCATAGTCAGGTCAGGTCCTAGCTCAGGGTAACCAAAGGAGTAGAGTATAAACCAGAATGCAGATCTAGGGCTCCCAAGGGCCCTGACCTGCCTAGTCATCCCACTGCACTGAATTGGTCCCCCTCCACCACCAGGCAATCACCTGCTCAACTTGACCAAAGACAAACTTGAGGTGTCTGAATTTATTGTCTTTCTTCTACTCCTCGGGCTCATGTTGACCTTGGCCTCAGAAACTAAAGTAGCTCTTCAGAGTTATTTTCTTAGGAAAAAGGCTCAAGGGAATGAAGACCTCTACAAGGACATTCTAGGAGTCTCTGGCAGGGCCTAGGTGAGAGGGGCCCAGAAACCACGAAAAGTATGTAATTTTCTGTTGGTTAAATATTCCAATATAGAATAAAATCCTTTCGAGTCTGTCTGCAGACTGTAGCGATTAGAGTTTCCCAGACACCATGGTTCAGTCAGCTCAAAAAAGTCCAGACAATGTCGGGGACAACTATGGCGATGGGGCTGTCAGCTGGGCTCCAGACCAAGTGTCCAATGAGTTGCCAACGACGCTGTGTGGCGGTGACATCTGACTCCAGTCCCACCAGAGGGTGCAGGGATGACAGGTGAGAGCAGCAAACAACACTGAGGTTCTTCCAAGGTGACTGAGCTTGCTGCACAAGCAGGGACGTTCCCTATCAGGGCAATGGCCTCCCTGTACACAGGAGCTGCCTGGAGCCTGCAGAGCAGCCTGTCTCTCAGATCGGTCATCAGTGGTGTTGCTCTCTGGTCTGGCTCTGTTTTCATCCCCTCCTCTGCTTGTCACCACCTGCATGCTCAGACTCCAAGTCAGGGGCAGATGCTCAACCAGGGCCCGTTGACCAGGCTGATGCTTGCCTTACCAACCCCAGAGGCATGTAACAAAGAGCCCAGCCCAAGCCCTTGACTATATGTGAGTGTTCAGCAAAGTCTGCAGGGCTAAAGATTTGGGGAAACATTCCATGAAGATGATCTAGGAGTTGGAAGCACAAGTTTTTGAGGGAAGACCCTTACAAGTCTACTGGGCTAGACTCAGTCCATAAAGCATCTGCCTGGCAAGCATGAGAACCCATGTTCCATCCCCAGCACTGACGCACAAACTTGGTGTGGTGGTATGAAATCACAGTGCTGGGGAGGTGGGGACAGGAGGGTCACTGGGGTTCACTGGCAGCCCACTCTAGCTTATCCCTTGGTGGTCTTTAGGCTAATGAGGGAATCTGTTTAAGGAAGGTGGACAGCATTCCTGAAGATGATGTCCAAGGTTGTCCTCTGACCTCTTCATGCTGTTGGGCATGCACATACATGTGCATACTCATACACATGCGGACATGCATACACACACACATTAAAGGAAGAAGTCTATCGACTCCTGGGAAGTCACAGGCTTGTCCCAGCCTGAGGAGGATTTATTAGGCAGCTGGTAAGTTTATCTTCAGGCTCTCCACTTGCAAATGCCCCTTTCTACGTCTTGTATCTGTTTTGCGTACATGATTATATTATTCCTCTTACAGAAGACACTCAAAATAGCACAAGCGCCAGCCTTCTTGATGCCCAGATCATGCCTGGCCCTGCCACTTTGGCTTTGCAAACTATGAAGCCCCACATGTGGGGAGATCCCAGAGTCTAGAGGGTGCTGCGGTTTGAATCTGAACGTCCTCCACAGGCTCCCATGTCTAGCACTTGGTCCTCGGCTGGCAGTGCTGCTTTGGGAGGTGGCAGAGCCTTTAGGGAATGGGGGCTTGCTGGAGGAAGTGGGCTACTCAGGGTGGGCCTTGAAATCTCATAGCCCAGCTCCACTTCCTGTCTGCTGCTTCCTGACCGTTGGTGCTACTGCCTCAACACCTCCCCTTCTGTGATGGCTGACACCCCCTTAAAAACTGTAAGGTTTTAACCCCTTTCCTCCCTGAAGTTGTTTGTTAGTGGGTGGGGGAGGGGCTTGTCTTGTGTTTTGGGTCTTGTGATAGAGTCTTGTTATGTAAGCCTAGGCTGGCATGGAACTAACTACATAAACTAGCCCCCAAACTCACAGCAATCCTCCTGCGGCAGCCTCCCAGTGCTGAGGTTTAGATATGGGCTACTGTGCCCAGAGAGTCACTGAAATTTCATTTTTCATTTGTGACTGTTTAACCCATCTGACCACTCATCCCCAGCTACCCTCAAGTTTACCTTTCCATGGGTGCGTAGACATTGACATGAGCACAAAACCAATCAGTGGCAAGGATGCCAGGGAGGATGCCACTTTAAGGAACGAATCACTCAACCACCCCAGAGTCTCCAAGTCTGCCAGTTAAAGAGTACCAACACTTTCCAATCTTTATAGGTCAAAAGTCTGTTCCTTCAAACACCTCCTGCCCCTTCTTGGGATGTCCTTCATTTTCTGACATTATTTTCATTAAAAATAAATTAATTTATGTGTATGGGTTTTTTGGCTGCATGTTGATGTCTGTGCACCGTGTGCATGCCTGGTGCCTGTGGAGGCCAGAAGAGGGCACTAGATCCCCGGAACTGGAGTTAGCCACACATATCCACATGCAGACACGTACACATGATTAAAGAAAAGAAATCTTTGCCAAGTGTGGAAGTGTATGCCTTTAATCCCAGCACCCAGGAAGCAGACTCATGTGGGTCTCTGTGAGTTCCAGGCCAGCCAAGACTACACTGTGAAACCTTGTCTCAGAAAACAAAACAAAAAACTTAGTCACTTAGATTCAAAAGGTCTTTTAGCTTTGTACAGAACAGAGTAAGTAAGCCTCCCGCTACTGTACAGAGTAGGTAATTTTCCCGCTGTGTCTTTTGTGTCGCAAAAACACAAGGTAGACTTACGTTTCTAAAGCAGCAGGGAGCTGGCACCCCACTCTGGCAAAGAAGAGCTAGGACTGAAAAGACCAAAGATAACAGGGGCAGGGAAGATATGGAGAAAAGAGAAGCTTGTGCGCTGTTGGTGGGAGTGTAAATTAGTACAGCCATATGGAAAACAATATGGAGTTTCCTAAAAATAAACAAATATATAAATATATAAAAATAGGTGGTGGCTGATGGAGCTGTAGCCACGTAGCTATGCTAAGTCTGCCCACTCGAAAGCGTAACTTCTTTTTCTTTTGGTTATCCGCCACAGCCTGGGCATGCTTTCACAGACACGCTGGGCTTTCTCTTTCCCTCTGAAGTCACCTTCATCTCCTGCCATGCGGCTGCTTATGAGACAGCATGTATTTCTCTCTCGTCACATCTTCCTCCTCTGGGAAGCTTTGGAGATTTCCATATTTGCCTACCTTGGGTTTTTCTTTTAAATTCTAATGAAATTTTGTCCTTGAGCTTTTTTTTTTGTTTTTTGTTTTTGTTTGTTTGTTTTTGGTTTTCGAGACAGGGTTTCTCTGTGGCTTTGGAGCCTGTGCTGGAACTAGCTCTTGTAGACCAGGCTGGTCTTGAACTCACAAAGATCTGCCTGCCTCTGCCTCTCGAGTGCTGGGATTAAAGGCGTGCGCCACCACCGCCCGGCCCTTGAGCTTTAAAAACAAATTAATTAGTTAAATTAAAAATGAGCCAAATATGGTGTAGAGCTCTATTAACCCCAGTACTTTGAGAGTCCGAAGCAAAGAGGATCACGTATTTCAGGTCAGTCTGGGATACATAGCAAGGCCCTGTTTGAAAAACCTAAGAGCTGGGGGGTGAGGGGAGGGGTACAACCCAGAGGTACAGTAACCCCAGCACTTCAGGAAGCAGAGTCTCAGAAGATAAAGTGGAAAGCAATCAAAGTCGACGCCCAACATCAAGCTTTGGCTTACACACATATAACACATACACAAAAAAATGAGAAGCTGTCTCATTTACATGCAGAATCTACAAAAAAAGAACAGAAAAAAAGTTGCTCTCTTGGAAGTTGAGAATAAGAATACTGGTTTCCAGGAAGCGAGGAGAGAAGCAAGGTGGGGGGAGGTTGACCCACAGGTGTTAAATTACAGTAGATACAGTGAGTTCTGGGGTGCAGTTGCACAGTAGGGTGAATAAGATGAGGAAGAAAATGTAATATAGATTACAAAAAACCAGAGAAGAAAGATCTGGAAAATTTTCAGCGTTACTGATTTAAGCATGTGTGTATAGAAACATCCCAGGGAGCCCCACAAGTTAGTCTAATTTTTATATTTGCACTCATAGCTCACAAAATAAATTTAACTGAAGTTTTAAAATGTTTAACTCTTTAACCCGTATTTCAAACATAGCAAATGGAACACATGATGACTTCTTTCTTGCAAAAAGCCTACTAAAACGTGATGTAAGCAAGGGATAAAAGGCGGGGGTTGGGGGATCTGTCCACAAGGAAAAAAAGAATGAGAGGAAAACTCCAGGAGAAGATCAAAGCTGTCAACAGATTTTTGAAGCTGGGAAGCAGGGGAGGCATCGTGGGCACCGAGGCATAGGAAGACCATGTGCCCACACAGGGGAGACTAACGAGGATGGAGCCAAGACAAGTTGTGGAATCTTGGCAAAGCTGAAATTTCAGGCACCGGGCATTGCAGAGAGATGAAGGAGGTGGACAAAGGAAGACGGGAAGACTGGCTGAAGTTGGTGTAAGGAGCATACAGGGCACAGCGGTGCACACCTGTAATCTTAGCACTGGGGGAGGGGGTGGAAGCAGGAGGGTCAGGAGTTCAAGGTCATTCTTGGCTACATAAAGAGTTGAAGGTCATTTGAGATATGCAAGATTTTAGCATGGGTGTATAATTCAAACAAACAAAAGAAGTTGAATGCCCCAATCTTCCGGTTCCATTCAGTTCAGTCAAGTGACCCACCTTTCTCCAACCCACCAGGAAGTCTATTTGGTGGAGAAATCGAGGGTCTAAAGCCACGTGAACAGGAAGAGCAGAAAAGTAAAGCACCATCATGGAAACCAGAAGACTAGATAAATCTGTCTGCTGGATGCTCATACCTCCCACCCCACCTCAGTCTCCAGGCTGTAACAAAGCCATGAGAAACCAGAACTGTACTCTGTGCTCACCCACACCTTTCCCTCCAGATAGAAGTTTGTGGGCTTCTGGATTCTTAACTCTTTTTATTGGTAGGCTTTATACTGGTGCTTAAAGTTTTATTTATTTATGCTTGCATGCATGGATGTATGTATCTGTGTATGCTCGCATGTCTTGGGGGATGCCTGTGCACTCATGTGGAGGCCAGAAGAGGGTGCCAGGGGTCCTCTGTAACTCTCCATCGCATTTTCATGGCTTGGCTAGCAGCCAGCAAGCCTCCAAGGTCCTCAGAGCTGGGTTTACAGGTATGTGTAGGATACCTGACTTGTTTTGTGGCTGTGGGAATCTGAACTCTGGTCCTCAGTAAGCACTGAGCCATCTTTTTAGCCCCCTTACCTTGATTTTCTAAATTGATACATGATTGCATCTACTTTTAGGGT
Source organism: Dicrostonyx torquatus (assembly GCA_028555095.1). NCBI lineage: Eukaryota > Metazoa > Chordata > Mammalia > Rodentia > Cricetidae > Dicrostonyx > Dicrostonyx torquatus. Next base: position 8,468,733 of record JAQHUG010000032.1, on the reverse strand, counting down.
ACAATACGATATGTGTGTGTTTGTGCGTTCACACCCGTGCATATGTGTGTGTTAGGCTCACTGGCTAGCAAGCACCAAGAACGGTCCTGCCTCAGCCTCCCTGTTGCTGGGATGACAACTGTACATATATCACATATCCTTGGCTTCTTTTCCCGGTGCATTCTGGGGCTTGAATGCAGGCTCTTATGCTCTCACTGCAAGTGCTTGACTAGCCGAGCTCTCTCCCCAGACCTTACAATGTGATTTTAAATATATATTTCTTTGCATTATTTTTAATTGTATGTATGTTTTGGGAGCAGTATGTGCATGTGAGTGAAGGTGCCTGTAGAAGTAAATGGCATGGAACACCCCTGTAACTGGAGTTACAAGCAATCGTGAGCCACCAGACATGGATGCTGGCAATCAAACTGGTCCTGTGCAAGAGTAGAAAGTGTTTGTTTGTTTGGTTGGTTGGTTTTGGTTTTTTGAGACAGGGTTTCTCTGTAGCTTTGGAACCTGTCCTGGAACTAGCTCTTGTAGACCAGGCTGGCCTCGAACTCACAGAGATCCGCCTGCCTCTGCCTCCCGAGTGCTGGGATTAAAGGTGTGAGCCCAGCTGTAGAAAGTGTTCTTAACCACTGAGCCATCTCAAGTGTAATGTCTTGCTATGTGTACACCATGCATAACGGTCAAATCAGGGTGATACACACGCCCTCACTGCTAGTGTGTATCACTTAATTTGTGTTGTAGACAATCAAACTCCCTTTTTTCAGCCATGTTGAAACGCACGGTAAATTACTGCTAATTCTAGCCGCCCTACTGTGCTGTAGAATGTCAGAATCTTTTGTCCTCCCCTATTCCTATCCAATAGCCCTCAGGGACATAAAATCGCCCCCGGTTTGGGGGGGGGGAGGGAGGGAGATTCTCTTACTGTAGACAAAGTAAAATATTTATGGAGCAAATCTTCGATGATATAAAGTATGTGAATGCAAGTGTGTACATGCGTGATACACATGCACAAACATATGTGCAAGTTTCCATCTTGGCCTCTTTGGCCTTTTCAGCCGTCTCTCATCACCATCTCTATCACCATCTCTGCACACTGCCCTCCTTCTTCCCCGCATCCCTTCTGTTGTCCCTGTGTCCCACACTGTCCCCTCCTAAACCGGCCACCACACAAGGCAGGGAGCTTCACTCCTTCGCTTGTTAAATCACTTTCTGTTCTCTGCTCTCCATTTTAAGTGCAAAACAAGCGGAACGCTTTGTTTCTGCATCACCAAATCAAATGAAGACGCTTTTGTGTTTCTCCCTCTGTGGCCTCTGTGGTGTCCCCCTGGATTTCTGCCTGGGAAGCCCTGTGTCCCTCCAGTGGGAATAGTTTAAGATATGTAGGTTGCCTCAATGGGAACAATAGACTTAGTTGGAGCTCAGACTCGGCATTTAAAGACCAATCCAAGCTGGTCTTTTCTAATTATTAGGGGAAAAAAAAGTTTATATTTCTGGAATCCAACAGAAGGCCTCGTTGCTCTAGATCTTTCTATCCAGCTGGCTTTTTATAAAAACACTAACCCTTACAAGCATGTCTGTGACTCTATGCCAAGCTTCTAACAGGATGAGATACTATCAATACACGTGCAGAGGAAGGTGGTGGCCACCCCTCTCAAATCCATAGACAAGCCTGTTCAGCTATTTGTTTCAAGAATTATCTTGGGACAGGAGACACTAGATAAGTAATGATCTCTCTCACTTTCTCCATCCCTCTGTTTTCTTGAGATCAGAAATCTAGCTCTGGCTAGTCTGGAAATCACTATGTAGACCAGGCTGGCATCAAGTTTATAGTGATTCTCCTGCCTCTACTTCCTGGGAGCTGGGATTCAGGCATGTTCTGCCATATTGGCTTGAGTGACAGCAGTGGTAGGAAACATGCAGATGGCACAGAGCCACTCATAGGAGGCAGTGCTCCTCTGTCCTGGAGCACTGAAGAAGAGGAGGCACCTGGGACCCTGGCAATGCCAACAGCCGAGGGTAGGAAAGGGCAGGCTCTGCAGAGGAACAGCATGTCCAAGGACACTGAGGTGTTTAAGAGCATCCTTTGTGATTCTCAGGGATGTGACATGATTCCACAGAGCTCCCCAAGCCTCTATGATGCCTGTCACTTGCAGTGTCCGGCCCAGCATCATTAATGTTGTTCTGTGAGTGATGGCTCTGTCCTTTGCTCCATCATTAAGAAGCTTTGGGATGTGGCAGCTATACCAACCACCAGCCCCAGACTCAGCTCTGATGCCCAATCTGCTCTCCTCTTGGGAGAGAAAATCCCAGCTGCCCCTGGAGGCTGAGGGTGAGGCAGCCTTGTCTCTTGTGGTGTGCTGGCTGTCCCAGTCGTCAGGGCCTCTCTCCAGGCCACTCTCCCCTATGGAGGAGAGAGCCGCGGTGCTTGTAATTTGCTCAGTGTAGGCTTCACCATGGAGACTGGATGCCTCCCTCAGGGCCCTGCAGCTCTCCAGCTAGGAAACTATGAATGGTGAGGGTGGTCATTTCCTCTCTCCACTGAGGGTCAACATATGACCCTCAGAGTCTGATCCCATCATTTGATTTGCAGAATAAACTGAGACAGTCAACTTGCTGCTTGGTGCCCAGACGACTGTCACAAAGCCCCTGGGGGTCAGCACACAAAGGGTGAGTTGGCAGAACCCTACCAGGAAGTCTTCCTCCATTGAACCCACCATCCCGTCTCTCTCACACCCCTCCTTCAGTAGCTAGTGTGATCTGCTCCCTCCGACCCCATTATACCTGCTCCTCATTGAATAGCTGTTCACCACTAGGAAAGCAGCGGTGCTCAGTGAAGCACCATGCACTCTGCATAACTCATCCCATCACGTGCGAGGAAGGTGTCATCTTCAGTTCAGATCGGACAGGAAGGGCTCTGGTTCCAAAACCCAACCAGAAAGGTCTGCCTTTTAGTTCTGAGCTCCACACAGGACACTGGCCCTTTTTGTCTTAAAAAGGAAACATGTATCTATCCATCTATTTCTCTTCCCCCGCCCAAGACAGGGTTTCTCTGTAGCTTTGGAGCCTGTCCTGGAACTAGCTCTTGTAGACAAGACTGACCTTGAACTCACAGAGATCCGCCTGCCTCTGCCTCCCGAGTGCTGGGATAAAAGTGTGTGCCACCACCACCTGGCTCATCTATCTATCTATCTATCTATCTATCTATCTATCTATCTATCATTCTATCTGTCATCTATCTCTATATCTATCTATCTCTATCTATCCATTCATCTATCTAGTATGTGTGTGCATATTCACCTACTATACTATGCACATGGAGGTCAAAGGACAACTTGAAGGAGTCAGTTCTCTCCTTCTACCATGTGGGTTCCAGGGACTGAACTCACATCCTCGGTGAACAAAGCCCTTACCTCCATGATCCGGCTCACCAGTCTAGACCTTTTTGCCTTTAGCGTTGGCTCACCTCCTTTCTAGACTGCCTAGCTTAAGCATGGTTTGGAAAGGAAGTCAAAATAAGAGGGTTTTCCAGTGTAGACTCCCAGGTAGCTAAGAGGCTCCCCAGGAATTGAGGGGACTGTAGATACACTGCCTGCTCCAGTTCCCACCAGCCAAATGTGGGTTAAGTGGTTCGGTTTGGGGGATGGGCAACTTGTCAACAAAGGGTCTAGCAAGTGGAGCCTGGACAGGAGGAGAGTCAGGCAGGACCTTCAGCTCCATCCACTGGATAGGACAGAAAAGGAGATTTAAGAGAATCTTGGTTGCAGGTCACTGGCCCTAGGGGAAATCAATTGTGACTGGGGATCTTGAAGGAGGGACACATATCCAGGACATATAGTGCTTGAAATTCAGGCTGGTGTTATCTACACAGCCTCTAAAACCTTAAATCTCATCGTCAGAGCAGCCCCAGGTTTACCTCTTCTAGCATTCACCAGGCCACAGCACCACCTACAGGGAAACCCCTGAATCAACTCCAGGACTTATTAGGACCAGTCCCAAGGGTCTGTGCCAGGCAGCTTTATGTGATGATCGTGGACAGCATCCATCATCCGGGCCTCACCCTTTCCAGCAATCCTGTCTGTGATTTGGGCAGTATTACTATATCATTTGACAGATAGAGAAACCGGACTCCCGAAAGCTAGAACCAGCCAGCTGACCGATGGCAGCCCCAGGCAGGATTGCAGCTGGGGCCTTTGCTAGACATTTCTGTGCTCTACCGTCTCTCCGCACACAGAAAACAAGAGAAGAGAGGCATGTGGCAGGTGGGAAATGGAACAGAAATCTGAGGATTGGAGGGTCTCAAGAGCCAGAATTTGAGTCGCATGACAAGCCCCACCCACTCCAGCCAGGGAGTAGAGCGGTCCCCAGACAGAACAGCCAATTATAACACATAGAAAATTGAGCTACTTAGAATTTTCGAGGTGGGGCCCATGGATTTTTTTTTCTAAATGTCTCAAAAGCTGGCAAGATAATTGAGGACATTATATTTTTTCCCTTCCAGAGCTTGTCTCAGTAACAAGCCCTTGTCAGCCAGAACTCGGAGGCCAAGGTTGTCTTCCCTAATGGGAAGGAGATACATAAGCTGTCTAAATTCACCAATTTTCCTGAAATATAAAACCTATAATTTCCTGAGCTATGTTGTTACTTGGCCATCCAGATTTCTGAGTTCATATTTAAGTACTGTCAGGAAGAAAGCTCGCTGCCCAGTCGGGTCAACATTGCTAGTTTGTGTTCAGTTAGTCACCGGTGAAGTGTCCACCCAGAGAGGTTCACAGTGAGTGCACCCTCTGGGACACCTGCCACTGTTCTAATCTGCTTTTCTGTTGCTATGACAAGCACCATGACCAAAAGCAACCTAAGGGAAGAAAGAATCTATTTTAGCTTGTTCTTTCAGGCCCCAGTTCATCATTGAGGGAGGCTAGGA
>JAQHUG010000032.1:8420930-8447954 GCA_028555095.1 Dicrostonyx torquatus | reverse complement strand
CCCAGAAATAGGTTGCATAATTATTTATTAACCTTGAACTTTCTTAATGCTAATGACAAAGGCAAGCACAACAGCAATGGAAAGACATTGGATACTGGAAAAATCTGTTGAGCTAAATCAACCAATTTATTTCAAGGATGTGCTGACCTCACAATGGAAACCAGGGGAGGTGCTGCGTTGGGGAAGGGGTTTTGCTCTTGTTTCCACAGGAGAAGAAAAATTATGGATACAATCAAAATTGATAAAGGTCCGGTTAGGAGAAGAAACCACTACAAAGGGAGACATGAAAACTCATCCACAATGACAATAATCTTACAGGTGGTAAGACAGATAGGTAGGAGGGGGGCAGGGTTCTGTTCTTTTCTCCTCAGGAAAGTACTCATCTTCAGAAGATCTGAAAAGACTTTGGATATATGTGAATACTGATGGATAAACACAGTCTACAACCCAACAAGGATAAGTAAGAGAACCCAATAGGTGCCATAAGTATAAATCTTCACACACACACACGTATATATGTACATAAATGTATTGACATGGATACTGGTAAAGGTCTCTTATACTTCAATATATATATTCATAACTATGTAGAGCTGGTTTTAGAGTGAGACTCTGACTCAGTCCCTCTCTAATTCCAAGCCTGTTATTAAGAGAATAACCCAGAGTTTCTGGAGTTTCTGTCATATGTCAAGAGTCAGTTGTTATAGGACAGAAAATAAACTGAATTTAAAGAACATCTTTCCTCTTCTTTGTACCTATCATAACTTTCATTGATATGTGTAATTAATGTTTTCAGCTTTCTATAATACATAATGAATTTTTCTACAGCGATTTTTGAAGTTTCCAGGAAGAGGATGACAGCACCGGATGGTGGCCTCATTTTAGTAACTTTGAGTTGTCTTAAACTATATTGTACTTCCAGGAAAGAAGATGGAACCCATTGACAACACCTTCATCTGGCTGATATGATGTCAGGACACGGATGACACTGCTACAGGACCCATTTGGATACCATTCGCCAGGACGATTTTAACTTGGATAGCTGATATGGATCCCCTAGACAAAACATCGTCCCCATGTCAGCAGGAAATAGCTTTAGAGAACGACGTCCCCTCTCCCAGAAAACTTTGCCCTCAGACTTTGGGACTTCATTTAGGGGTTGATTATGCCTTGCATATAATTAAGAGATGGGGGAGGGATAATGGATTGATATTTTTATTGTTTGTAACTTTATGTTCGATGTCTGTTCCCATTGTATATAGCTATACTAGAGTTAGATTGATCTTATTTAGACAAAAGGGGGAGATGATGGGGAAAGGTTTTAACCAATCCAGCTAATGAAGCTAATAGCCATGCCTGCGATTAGCTAATTATTTGGGTTGGACCATCAGGACCCCCTGATGAATAAAAGGGACGCGCCACATGTGCTCTCCTTTGGAAAGCGTGGGATCCTGGATCTGGTATCGTGAGTTTGTTTATATTCTTTCATCTATTAAAATATATATATTCTAGAGATAGCTGACTTGGGTAATTACTTCATTAATTACACCGACATTGTGTCTTAACTCCCACATCCACGTCCCTGCATCTTAATAACATTAAGAAGCCCCAGAAGTAGAAAGTCAGCACCTAGATCTCTCCCACTGTGAGAACACAGGCAGTTCTTCTCTAGAGTAAAGACTAGAGAGAATGCAATGACCGTCAAGCTCTCAGAGGTGCTATAGGACAGTGTAAGGGCTTACTTTACCCACAGCATCACGAGCACAAGTGATGGAATTCCTGGTTTGAGCATGCCATTCCGGCTGCAGTGGCTGGCTCTAGAAGACCTGCATTCCCCAGAACAAAGATTAGTGCGGGGGCCAGGCCCCACTTGGAAATGTTCATCTCATACTGTGGCCAACTGAGAACAAATTCTTGTTCCACTCCAGGTTCCCTCATTCCTCTTGGGTCCATGACTGTACATTACATACTTAATGAGGTATAACTTCTAAACCATAAAACTCAGCCATCGTTACGTGGACAACTGGATGGGTCTTTCCAAACTTCTAGCTGTGTAATGATTAACACAGCTCCGGCTCCGAATGTCCTCCCTCTGCTTCCTTCTCGCGCTCCTGCCAGCCTCCAGGGGCCAGCTGTGAGGTCTTCTGTGGATTCTAGGGCAGCAGTGAGCACTCCGAAGTATGTGGGTCCCAGTGTCACAGAGCTGCATTTGAACAGTGTCCAGGCGGCTCCAGCAAGCCCCACTAACTTCTTCCTCCCTTCATTTCTTTACATCAGTATATATGTAAGTGGGCATGCCACAGCACACACGTGAAAATCAGAGGATAACTTGCAGATGTTTTCTTTCTACCACATAAGGGTTCTAGGGGCAGAACTAGGGTTCAGTCTTCCTGGAAGTACTCATCAGCCTCCCCGCCTTTATTTGAGAAAGGCTCTCCTGATGTACCCCAGGTGGCCTGGAACCCTCAGCAGTACCCCTGCTTCTGCACCCCTCCCCCATTGCTGAGATCACTTTATCTTTTTATACTTGAGTTTCTCCCTTTGTAATGCAGATGCCGCTCATGTGCCTGCCAGGGAAGAGTGCATAGCAGGAGAGCCACTGCACTCAGGCTGCCCCTGAGGCTTCTGACATCTTATTACTGCGCTCAAGGCTCTCTGCTTCTGATACTTCCTTCACCTTTCTCTTTCAGGCACCCCTGTTTACAGGGTCACCCCTGGTGTCCCACCCTTACTACCTGTAAGGGGAGATGGATTCCCTATTACTTGGGAGCCCCATTGCTCATTCAGGCAGGGCTGTTACAGGAACTGGGGTAGAGCGGCAGCACCACCTAGTGGCAATGAATAGAAGCAAGCTATACACAAGGGGTTGTGCGGAAGACACTGTTCTAAGTCTAGTGCCTGTAACCAGGGAATTCTCGACAGGGCGTCCCTGGACAGGCCACACATTAAAGACAAGGGTGTAAATGATGCCCCACCAAATCTCCAGAGACTTGAACAGTGAGCTAGAGGTATGGAGGATGGGGTGGGGGGGAGCTGCTAGTCAGTGACTGCTAAAAGATCTACATTGTCTTCTCTTTAAAAAAAAAAAATGTGTTTGAGTATTTTGTTTGCAGGTATATCTGTGTGTGCCTAGCACCCTAGGAGACCAGATAAAGGGGCCGGGTACCCTAGGACTGGAGCTACAGACAGTTGTTAGTTGCCATGTGGATATTGGAAATAAACCTAAGTCCTGGAAAAGCAACCAGTGCTCTAAACCACTGAGCCATCTCTCCGGCCCTGACACTGTCTATCCTATAGAAAAGACTCTCAGGTTGGAGAGATGGTTCAATGGTTAAAAACTCTTCTGGGTTCAACTCTCAGCATCCACATGGTGGCTCACAACCATCTGTAATTCCAGTTCCAGATCAGACACCCGCTTCTGGTCTCTGAAGGCACCAGGCACACATGTAGTACACAGACATAACACCCAAACTCATAAAATTTTTAAAAAAGCTCTTCAAATTGCAGTATGGGTGCCACATCCCTAAGTATACGGATCACCACTGAACTAGACACTTCAAAGCCTCTCCAGAGCCTGTCACCCGGGCTTCCATGCACTGCAAGACAGTGTCTACCTGATGCTTGCCAAGGACCGTCATTTTGGTCACACGAGAAACCTACTTTGAAACAAACCACACACTCTTCCTATCTGAACACTGGAAATATCCTCAACCACTGAGACATGATGTTTAACAATTCAAATTACATGCTCTGCAATACACCAGTGCCTCAGGCCCAACTACCCATAACATCCCATATTCTGACACTCACAAAGACCTGTGCCCCCAGAAGCCCTAGGGCTGTTTCTAGGACAGGACCATCCTTCCTAGGGTGGTCAAGTCCATGGTCACTTGCAGCCTCAGTGCTTCTAAAAAACACCCAGCAACTTCCGGGACAATGTGGGAAAGAAGAGGGGACAGATGCCAAGGGACTTCTTTTGGTGCTGATGAAAATCATCTAAAATTGGCAGTGGCCTACTCTGTGAACATACTGACTCCCTGCATTGTACAATAAAAATGAAAAACTAAAGGAAGCAGATTGGGCCCCCACAGATTTGGACTGGTCTAGCCGCACTGACCGTGCTTAAAAAGGACAGCGGTCTCAGTGGTGTGGGGAAAGGCGAGGCAACCAAAGCAGCTCTCCCGTGCTGTTAGTAATGCTGGCCAGTGGGGGACAGTGCTGCTGTCCTTAGTCGGGCGCCATGCTGCCATGTAGCAAAGGCATGCATCCTTTAGTCCTCGCCCCTCTGAGGCCAGAACTGGTATCTCAAGTTGACAGTTGGGCACCACAGCTAACAGCGAGTGGCTGGAGAGCAAGGCAAGATGGACGCAAAAGTGGCTTTCAAAGCCCAGGCCTCTACCCAGAAGCACCAGAGTGAAGCACCCCTACCCGTGATGCCTCAGTTCCAAAGCCATGTGAGACATGATGTGGCAGTGCCAGTGAGGGGGTAACCAGGGGTCTGAGGGTTGGGCAGCACCTCCTGGTGTGTCCTGTGTGTATCCTGAGAGCTTTTAGGAGAAAGTCAGAAATAAGAGACTGGACTCAGTTCACACATCCATGGCCATGTCTCCTCCTTCCCAAGTAAGTTCTTTATTGTCTAACCGATCACCACGTTTACTGCGGCCTAGCACCAGGCCAGGCACACTAAGCATAATTACAAAGGGCAAGAGACTCCCTGCCAACGGGAGGTGTACAATTTCAACATTTTGCAGGAATTCCTCTGTGTTAAAAATCACATCTGGACTCAGTCGCCAGTATTGCAATGAACATTCTTTAAGAGGATTGTTAAAGAATCATCACAGTCCACATTCATGGCATGGAATTTTTCCTAGTATAACTTTGTTACCAATGAACAAGGTTTATCATGTTCCTTGAAATTCAACTTGCGTTCCCCTTCCTAAAATAGGAATCAAGATTTTTTGAAAGGGGTTTTAAAAGGTTAAGCAGAAGGGCTTAGGTAAAATGTGGCCAAGAGTTGTATGGCCAGAGGGCTTGAGCTGAACCCAGCCCCTCTCCGGACCTTCCTATCTATCACTATCTGCAGGACAACACAGCACACATTTCCAAAAAGCTCTTGGAACACTACTGCCATCGAGGAGGGAGTCCATGCCACCAGAGCAGTCCAGGTAAAAGATGCTTCTCAGAGCAAAGTTTAGCACCAACCCAGGGAGTACGAGGGGTCACTGGGAGTTCATCCCCCACATTAACCTCATGACTGTCTCACAGACTCAGAACTCACAGGTGTGCAGTTCAGCAAACAGATACTAACCAAAAGCCTACAGCAGACTAGGACAACTGGACACAGTGGCGACTCCACCCAGGAGTGGCTGCTTCGTGCGCAACATTCAGCACAGAGCAGGAAGTGGGAGCAGCAGCCTCGAGGGCCGAGACAGTGATGCCAGAACGCAAGAGCCACCTCACCTCACTCCTCCAGTCAACCTGAGCTCCACTGTGGACCATGTGGCCTGGGGGAAGAGTCCTGGCCTCCTGCTGGGCCACCAGCCCACAGGGTCTCCGTTTGGCAAGTGAGGGACAGGCTGGAAACTTCTCTAGTGTTACAGTCTTGATACTCTAATGAAAAAGGTCACCAATTTCTTGGACTAAAACAAGCTAACCAAGTCGGGCTGAACTAACAGAACTCGGGAAGCGTTCCCTGGAGCCTCTTCACACCCGTGGTAATCACAGATCTTTTTGCGATCGCTTTAAAGCATACAAGTGAGGTGCTAACTTTGGCACGATGGGGAAGAATGACAGTTCCTTCCTTTCTTTTCACAAAAGGACATTGAAATCCAACAGGATTCCGGGTGTGTGGAGATGCCAGACCCAGGATTGCAACAATGGGACCTGTCTGGCTCCAGATCTCTTCTTTTCCAGCCTGGAGATGCTCTAGCTATCACACCCAGGGGAGGCCTCAGCAAAAATGACCACCAAAGCTAGTGAAATGGAAGGTAGCATTCAAAATGTAACACTGGTTTTCTTAAAATGGAATACTGACTGGTTTTCGTATAGCGTGTATAAGGCACGGTGTGAGAAAGCCGCCCCCACTCCCAGCTGCACAGCCCCATGGGCTCCTCACACGCTCACATGCACACAGGAAAGGCCAGCTGGCTTTGCCACAATGCACAGGGAATGGGTTGCTTCTGATCACTTCTGGTTTTTGAGCTGGTTGGAGAGCCAGTCCAGGCCTTCGTAAAGCCCATCTCCACTGGTGGCACACGTAGCCTGAATGTACCAGTTTCTCTGGCGAAGGGAATGTAAGCCGAGCTTGTCTGTGATCTCTGCTGCATTCATGGCATTAGGAAGATCCTTAAAGAAAACAAGCAAACAGTTTACCAACCTGTATCCGTGCGATACAATAGGACTTTACTCTAAAGTGTACCCTGACCCACCATCCCTATTTTAGTTCTCGGGCCCAAAACCTTCACTTTTTCTTTCTCAGTCCACACAACAGGAAATCCCAACAGCCCTACCATCAGAACCGGTTCAGAATCTGACCACCTCTCCCGGCCTCTCTGCCACCACCTTGATCTGATTCCACCATAGTTCCTCTCCTGGGTAATGGAAACAAGCTCTTCATGGCTCATCCTGCTTCTGTGCTTGCCCCAATGCCTAGTCTCAGATCACACCTTCCTATCAAAACCACACCAGAGTGTCCCCTCTCTCAGAGAAGAGCCAGAGTCACTACCATGCCTGCCAAGCTTTGGGGCCTTTAACTGACTTACTTCATCTTTTTATCATAGCATCCCTATGTGTGACCATTTGATAAAAGTTATTTACTCAGTGTATTAATTATACACTGTTTCTTTTAACTAAAATGCAAGGCAGAAAGCTTTCTCTTTTCTCTGACCCATACCTGGGTTACCCACGCAGTAAGCTAAAACTACCTGGATGAGATTAGCATCAAAGGAAGATCTAGATGTACTGATATAAATGTCAAGTGTATGCTAAGTGAAAACACAGGTTACAAAACAGTAATACCATAACCTTTGAAATTTAAATAGAAATATAATCACATAATTGCTTATATAGACATAGAAAGTTTTATCTCTAGAAAGACAAACAAAAAAATTGCTTTATCCGACAATCAAAGTGAGAGGAACGGAGGGTACCAATCAGAATGTAAGGATGGCTTTCTTTTAATGGAATACTGCTTTTTGTATGAGCTGTCTAAGTCTCAGTGTGAGAGCGCTGCCCTCACTCCCAGTCACACAGTCCCAGGGACTCTTCACACGTCCACATACACAAGCGAAGGTGTTCCACTTGACATTCTAAACTGCTTTTCAGATTTCTACCTTGGACGGGTTCTGTTTTATCACTAAAAACAAAGCCATTATTTTCTTGCTTAAAGCCTGCTGTGTCCAGAGTGAAACTGCCTGGCACCCTATGAGCACGACAGGGCACAGGTGAGTGGATCAGGAGGAGTCCCCCTCAGAAAGTCATATCTACAGAGTGGGGCTGACAAGAGAAACTACGGCTGGTCAGTCTCAAGTCACAACACTAACAGCACTGTCCCTCCAGCACAACCTCAGCTGCACGGGGAAAGCAGAAAGGGACGCACAGTGCTGGCATTCGGTTCTGATCAGACCCAGAGGTTGGGCAGCTCTGCACTGCCTTCCTCCCACATTTCATGGCCTTCCCTTTCTAGATGAGCCTCTTCCTCTCCAATCTGTCCTGTCCACCCCCCCACTCATTTTGCTTCTGGAACCTGTGGCTCCCTTCCGTCCTGGCACAGATCTAAGAGTCACTCCCAGCACTTCCCACAGCCCTTCTGCACTCCCTCACAACACTGACTTCCAGATATATTGACAGCTTTATTCACTGCCTCTCCTCCCACTACAGAGCAAACACAAATGAAAGGCCTTGTGTTGTGTTCATTGCTAAGTACCCAGGACCTGCAGCAAAGCCGGGAACTTAGCGGGTGCCCCATTAGTATTTTCAGAGTGACTATGAGACATTATAAAAAGGAGATGGAGGAGAGGCGGTGGTTGGGACTCGTGAGGAGGAGGCAGACATTGAATTTAGATATTTATATATTTAAATGAGCCATCTGGCAGCAAATTTCAGTCTCAGTGTTCAGAAAGCTAACAACTGCATACCTGTTTGTTTACAAACACCAATAAAACTGCATCTCGGAGCTCATCTTCTGCTAACATTCTGGTTAGTTCTTCCCGGGCCTCATTGACCCGCTCTCTGTCATTACTGTCAACCACAAAAATCAGACCTGAAAAGAAACCCCAAGCATGTTAGTAACACGAACCCGGAGAGAGCCGCTGTTCCTCTATCCACACAGCTGTTCCTGCTCCCGGCAAGGCTCTGCTGAAGGCAGGCAGCAGCAGGAGCAATGCAGTGCAGGCCTGGGAGCCCAGCACTGGGGGAGGTGCTGAGGCAGAAATGTCGCACACAAGTTCAAGGTCAGGCTGAGTTGACCCTGTCTCCCCGCCCCCAATACTCCTTTTGGAAAGTCTATATAATCTCCACAGTTGGGAAGTTTCCACATTCGTCTCTCCTGTCTTGTTCAGAAAGATCATAGCCCTTACCAGACTAACCAGAGGGAACAAAGAAAAGTTAGGCTTAGTTACTAGTCACCTGCTTTCCACCTCAGAGGGGAAAAGGGTTTTGGAAGAGCATGGTTTATACATGAACAGCGTCTGAAGATGTTGCCCTAAAACTAGGAGCAGGTGTGCTGTCTTGGAACGGGTTCTTCGGGAGGCAGGTGTGAGGCCTTGAGGGCGCAAAGCACTGAAGGGACAGTTAACATAAAAGCGAGCAGTCAGGCTGGCAACTCAGGTGAACAGTGTTGGATGCTGTTGGACATTCCAAGCCATATGAAACTTTTTGTTCCCCCCCAAGAAGAACCTAAAAGCTGTGAAACCCTCAACATTCGTAGGTCACATTTCTGAGAATGTGGAGATTCTTATGGGCACCTATGGTAAAGAATCAGTTGCTCTTTTGTGGCCAGCACTTCCAGTAGGAGCGGAGTCCACCTCTGCTAGTTTATACTAATGAAACTGCCCCCGGGGAAGGGAGGGCAGCTGGGGTTTGACTCACATGGCCTGTGATTCGTTCCCTGTGCCTCTGTAATGAAGTCCCAATAAAAACAATGTGCACAAGAGCTCAGGGAGACTTCCCTGGTGTCACTTCTGTTCACTGTCTCACATCCTCTCACATCCGAGCGCTAGCACAATCAGGTGCACCCACACTGTGACTCTAAGCATAGCTTGTGCTGAGTTCTGGGATTCATCCTCACACGCTATCAAACATGCCAGTGAGGTGAAAACTGCCAGACTGGAACCACCCAGCAGGAAGTCAGGGCGGCTGGGGGACCCCAATCCTACCACAGCTGATGACAGAAGTAAGGGAATCTTACACAAGATTGTGTCCCTAAACTGTGAAGTGCAGCCCAACTCTGGGTAGTGGTTGTCAGAGCCTTGACACGCCCATAGATCAGTTGAGAAGTCCCAGGAGGTGAGAAACTCAGGCAGGCTGAAGGAGGTACCACACCTAGGGAATGGGTGACCCCTGTACGCATTTGCCACATTGCTGGAGGAAGCAGTAAAGCAGGAAGAATGTGCAGGGGTGAGCACAGACTGGGGAAGAGTCCCTGTCAGTATTCCACGTGACAATAACAGTAGCAAGTTGGCAGTCGGCTGACAGCAAGGCCTTTGAGACAGAAATGAGAAGCAGCTGCCAAAAGAACTTGCGTGATCCTTGACTGAACTACCAGTAGTGACAGCTACTCCATTTCTGCGGTGTGGGTGATGACAAGCTGATTTTCTGGGCATCAATCAGATCGTCCCTGGAATATTACTTTGCTAGAGTTGGACCCTAATACTCTTAAGTCACAGGCACATTGGAGGTCTCAAAGAGCTAGTGGGACAAGGTATCAGACATTGGTCAAGAAAACACTTGGCGAGAGACTGACAGCTATCTTCCGACATCAGAAGGGCCATGGCATTGAGTCAGGGTGCTCTGGAGGCCTCAATGAGGAGACAGAAGGCAAGCAGGAAGAAATCACGGGAAGTCCCCAGGACAGAGGCAGAGGACTTCAGAGAAAGTGAGTCTCTGAGAGAACTCTGCTAGAGGTGCCCAGCCTAAGGCCTAGCTTATGGGGGCTCTGCAGGAGGAGACTCTGGTAGAGAAACGGAAGTAGGGTCAGATGACAGGTTTCACAACAGTCCAAGGGAGAGAACCAGGCCTGGCCCTCCGCCCAGGCCTCCATGTGTCCCAGGCCCTCCAGGCAGCCTACCAGAAGACAAGCGTTCTCAGGATTTCTGACATACTTAGAGTCTTCATGTGAGTCAAAGCTGTATCTGGTATATCACCAGATTAGAAAGGAAAACACTCAGGCCCCCATTCACATAGGTCTGGGATGCTACTCGCAGTTCTGAACTCCAATTCTGACTAAGTACTCTAGCTGATGTGGAAATTCAAGCAGCTCCTTAGCTGCCAATGCAAAACCCACAGAGCAGAAATGACTGTTAGTGCTCTGCTAGTCCTAACTCAAGTATAACTTTATGTCCTTGTTGGGGAATGTTATTTTCAGGTGTGTGACTTTTGTTTTGCTGCATTTGTTTAACTCTGTGAAGCTGTGTTACTGTGCTGTCTAAAACACCTGATGATCCTAATTAAAAAATGAATGGCCAATAGCGAGGCAGAAGCAAGGACAGGCAGGGCTCAGGCAGAGAGTAGAAATAGGAGACTCGAGAACAAGGAGACCACCAGGGGCAGTCGCTCAGCAAGTCAAGGAGAAAGAAGTAAAGAAAGCTCTAGAGAGATAGAGAAAGATAAAAGCCCAGAGGCAAAGGCAGTCGGGATAATAGGAAAAGCTGGCAAGAAACAGTGCTGCGGGAGCTTGCTCTCTCTCCTTCAGCCAATGGCTTTTGAGATACCAGCCCACTGGGGCATGCATGGTTTCATTTTTAAAAAAGCGGTGGCAGTGCTCTGCTCACTCTCTTGCTTCCAGCTCCTGTTCTGACTGCTAGACTCTGTTTCCTGTTTGCAACCAGAGGACTGTGGTTTGGGGCATTGATCTGTAAGTTTTATCCCCTCCAATAAAATACCCCTATTAATCAAACTGGTGTAAGATTGTTTTGAGTCATAAAAACAAGCCAAGCTAAGGCCAAGCATTTATAAGTAAAAACAAACCTCCATGTGTGTGATTGATTTGGGAGCTGGGTGGTGGGCCCCTCAAAGAGCCAAATGTCATAAAACAAATCCTTTACTGAATACTCCCATCAACATGATGTTGCCCATGTGCATGAGACCCAAGCAGCCATAGATGGAGTCCTCTAAAATCAAGAGCCAAAATACATCTCCCCTTAAAATAAAGTAGAATTACATCAGACTGTACAGTATGTCCTACTTTGTCCTGTTTTGATCTAGGTCCTGATCTAAGAAGCTACCATCAGTGCGACTACACTTATAAGGAGAAAAGGTGTGTCAATACAAGAAGAGGTTCGTAAGAAACCCTACGTAGCTGGAGAACCATGAGTTGCAGGCAAATCTAACCTCACAGTAACACCCTGTGGTAGAGCACTTGGCATATGCAAGGTTCTAGGTTTGATCTCAGCCTTGTCCCTCACCCCACTAGAAAAGGAGGAAGGTAGGGGGAATATATGTATTACATTTATTATATTATCTACACTTGTAGAAAAGGTAGGTGTAGGCAAAAAAAATAAAGGTGGTTGTGTGTAGGAGGTAAACTGAGAAACGAAACTTTTTTCTTTGTATCCTTTCCTCTTTTCTTTCTTCTTTCTTTTCTTTTGATACAGATATACTACCATTCAATAATGGATAAACCAATGTGAGTGTAGTGGCTCACAACCTTAGGCCCAGCACTTGGGAGGCAGAGGTAGGTGTAGCTCTGAGCTCATGGCCAGTCTGATTGGTCTACAGAGTAGGCTCTAGGACAGCCAGGGCTACACAGAGAACCCCTGTCTCAACCTGCCCACCTCCACCAAAAAATAACCCACAGAACAAGGAGAAAAATCCACATTATAACTAATGAGCTATTTTATACACACAACAATTACCAGGAAATCAAACAGTTTAAATTTTAATCTATATAGGTAAACCCTGATGGGGCTGAGAAAGCGTTCTAGCCCTGAGCTTTATCCTCAGGCTTTTTGTTTTGAAACATCTCACAAAGCTGACAAGGCTAGTCTTAAATTCATTCTGCAGCCCAGGCAGACCCTGAATTTGTGATACTCACTTGACATTCTGAGTAGCCGGGATTTCAGGCCTGTACCTCCAGGCCCAGTTTTTGATGTCTCAATAGAGAATTATAAGCATTCATTAAGGTCTGTTATGACCTTAACAGACTGATGAAGAAAATTTAAATTAAAAGGCAGCCTGACCTTTGGGAAGTTGGCAGACAAAATAGGGGCAGTATCCAAGACTCCTCACAGATGAGATGTGGCCCAGCCAGAGTCGGCAAGTCCATTCTTCACAAAGCTCCTTCTTGCTATTTCAGGAGAAGCCCAAACTACCACCCTTCACTCCCAGAACACAGCTACTTCCTCCACCAAAGCAACAGTTACTGAAATTCTATAAAATTATGCTTGTTACAAACAGAAAACTGAAGACAAAATGCACCTCAGCTTGACACTTAAATGTGAAAACTAAATAGGGAGGGAAGAAATGTGGCCAGAGAATACTGTCCATCTGGCTTCTGAGGGCTGCTGCTTCTCAGCCACACAAATGAGCACTTTATAAAATTGTTCTCATTTTAGCCCCAGGATTTGGGCAAAAGGCATTATTCTCTTTTTAACATGACGGAATGGAGACTGAAGAAATTACCTGACTTTCCTAAGATTTCTTAGCAGCTATGGTTCAAACCCAGCTGGACTAGTTTATTACAGAAGAGAAGGTGCAAAGTGGCCAAGCTGCCAAGCGCCAGTCCAAGATAAATACACACTTTAGTGAGCATCAAAAAATGCATCCTATTTGCAAGGCCTAAATCATAATGGGAAAGTCTATACTTTGCCA
This sequence comes from Dicrostonyx torquatus, assembly GCA_028555095.1. Taxonomy (NCBI): domain Eukaryota; kingdom Metazoa; phylum Chordata; class Mammalia; order Rodentia; family Cricetidae; genus Dicrostonyx; species Dicrostonyx torquatus. Next base: position 8,434,928 of record JAQHUG010000032.1, on the reverse strand, counting down.
CGGGAATGATGTGGTTTCTCTGGAAATAAAGACTCGAGCACTTTTACTGACTTCCTTGTATAGAATGTATTTCAGAAAATTCCTTATTTAAAAGGATTTCAGCAGACAAATAGAAAAAGAGTAACAAGGGGTCTGAGGGAGTGGCTTGATGTCCTTGCAAAAGGCCCTGGTCAACTCCCAACAACACAAAGACAACAATAAAGAGTTCAAGGCCAGTCTGTAGTAGGTGGGCCCTCTCAGAAGTAATAACACAATTTAAAGAAACCACCATTTTTCAACTCCTAACAAAACAGAGTACTCAACATCATTCAAAGTACACTAGGATTACGTGGTAAAAGGTTGATGGGAGTTTCATTTGGGGAAGTTAGGCTGACATCATGTGAGCACACTTGGCATCAAAGTATGGAAACCCAGAAGCTGCAGGGGGCTCAAGGTGGGAGAGGCCAGTGTTTCATGGGTACTGGATTTCAGTTGTACAAGATGAGGTAGCTTTTGAAGACAGGCAATGATTATGATGGCACAACATTATGAATGTATTTAATACCAATGACCTATAAGCTTAAAAGTAGTTTATATCCCCAAAAGAGGGAGAGTGTGTATGTGTGTGTGTATAAACTTTATATATATGTATGTATACATACACACAAACAATATGACAACAATAACAGAATACAAGTACAAAACAACAACAGAGAAACCTTTCACCCAATCATTCTGCTCATAGGTAAATCAAGATAACTGAAATAAGGACTCTGCTGGACCCAGTGGCGCACACCATAATTCCAGCACTCAGGAGGCAGAGGCTGGAAGAACTCCAGTACCTGCAGAAGAATGTTCACAAGAGCAAAAAAGTGAAAGCAACCTAAATGTTCATTAATGAATGAACAAGCCAGGGTCAGGCAGTGGTGGCATATGTCTTTAGTCTCAACACTCAGGAAGCAGAGGCAGGTGGATCTCTGAGTTCAAGGCCAGCCTGGTCTACAAAGCGAGTTTCCAGACAGCCAGGGCCACACAGAGCCTGTCTCAAAAAACCAAAACAAGAAAAAAAAAAGTATATTGTGTTGCTGTTGTCATATTGTGTATATGTATACATACATGCATATATATGTATGTATATATATAGTTTATACACGCACATACTCATGGGAGGGGGGATAAAGACACACATTCATTGTATGTGTCCAGGCTCATTTAAAACTCAGGATCTTCCCATCCTGGGTTACATAATCTTGTCTCAAAAGAAGAAAAACTTTTTTAAAACCCACCCTATTTTAAGGAAACATATTTTAAAATCTATAAGCTGGGAAAATAACTACAAATATAGTTATGTGTCAAGTGTGATAGCAAAAGAATAGCATTAAGATATAAAGGAACAACTAACCCAGGGGTGTGGCCCTAAAGACTGCAAATGTTAAGGTATTTACTATTAAACACATGCAAGAAAAACTCCATCAGCTTCAGAATCTTCAAAAGTGATCCTAAGTAGACTCCAAAGTGATGAATGTGTAGATGCCATATGGTGACGAGCCGACATGGGAACCAGGGTGTGAAAACCATGTGAACAGTCTGTTTCAACTGACAAGACCCAGGAAGGCACCATTTACTGAAAACACAGCCCTGGGGACACAAGTGAATTAGACTACTTCCCAGGGCTCACCGGCAAGGGAACAAGGTGCAGATCTGAGATGGGTATCCATGCCTGCTCACAAACACCTGGAGCAGGAGGGCCATCAGGGAAGCACTGTGGCCACACAGACGACAGGGCTTCAGGCTCCAGCCATCCCTATTTATCCCTTTCCCTATGGACGTGATTTCCAGATACTCTCAGGAGATTTAAAGGAGTTGACTGAATTCAAATTCTTCAAAAACTGGCATTTGATCTAAGAGAACACATCCCTCAGTTAACTGAAAGATTAGACCCATTAGGCTAACCATTTTCCAACCTTTCTGCACTAAGAAGAGTTAAAACCCAAGTCTTTTTCTGGGCTATGTCTAGGAACAATGTCACAAAGATACTTCCCCAGTCAGAAAGGCTGGCTACTCTAATAAGGCAGTGCCAGCAGGCATCACAGGTTCCCATCTTCAGACACATTCAGTACACACACTTCGAGCTTTACCTTGAGTGTTCTGGAAGTAATGTCGCCACAAAGGTCTGATTTTGTCTTGGCCACCAACATCCCAGACTGTGAAGCTGATGTTTTTATATTCTACAGTCTCCACATTGAAACCTAAGTAGGAAAGTTAGAAAAACTTTTCATTATGATTTTCACTGGTTCAACAATTCAAGATAACTCCAATTAACATTTGGATAGCACTGTTAATTTATAAAGCAGCTTGTAAACCAAAGAGTTACAGGTCACAAGGAGAAAGTTCGCACTCTGTCATTCATTGTGCCTGGTGTCTCAAAACCTCTCTACTCTGACCACCCACAGCCCACCACCCATCTAATCAGCAACTTCCTAGCTCTGCTTTCTCTAACAGAAGACCTTCCAGGAACTTCTGAACAAAGAGGAGCCATCCATGGAAGTGATTCCCACTCCCCAGCACACAGTGTAAGAGTGTAGTGACTTCTTCCCTACAGTATTCACCTCTATCTTAGACAACTGAGACTGTAATGACCATTTCCCCCACCTCTGTACTGGACTCACCTACCCACACAGTCTGAAGATTGCTACACAACGCTAATCTCTCCTCTGAGTCATCTCCAACCTGTCCTCAGAATGTCTGTGTACTTCATATCTCACATCTTAAAAATTAAATCTAAGCTGGGTGTAGTAACACATCCTGCAATCCCAGCACTCCAGACAAGGAAGGCAGACCAGGAGTTCAAGGTGATCCTCAGCTGCCTAAAGAGTTCAAGTGCAGCTTGGGCAGTGCCTCATTAAAACCCTGTGCATCCCTGTTAACACCACATCTTTACCTCCTATGGCTTTCTAGTTGCTCTTCTAAAGTCAAGGAAATTTCTGAAAATGAGTAATGAATTCTTTCTAATAATACTTGAATAAGGGCTGGAGAGATGACTCAGCAGTTAAGAGCACTGACTGCTCTTCCAGAGGATCCGGGTTCAATTTCCAGCAACCACATGGTAACTCACAACTGTCTATAACTCCAAGATCTGACACCCTCAGACATGCAGACAGACAGACCAATACACATAAAATAAAAAATAAATTAAAAAAATAAAACTTGAATAAAGTTCAAACAAATTTAACAGAAAGTGGTACAGAAAGGCACACCTCTGAATGACAACTTAGTATATGATAAGGCATTTTTAAAAAATATTTATTTATTTATTATGTATACAATATTCTGTCTGTGTGTATGCCTGCAGGCAGAAGAGGGCACAAGACCTCATTACAGATGGTTGTGAGCCACCATGTGGTTACCGGGAATTGAACTCAGGACCTTTGAAAGAGCAGGCAATTCTCTTAACCACTGAGCCATCTCTCCAGCCCATGATAAGGCATTTCACATTAGCATGGAAAAGTTATTCAGTAAAGATTGTCGTGTAATTCTACACTCTTGAAAGTCAAATACCTAGGCAATGGTCACTTTATCTGTTCTTCAAAAAATTTTAGTTATTTTATGTGCATAAATGTTTTGTTGGCATGTATTTATATGTATCACATTTGCATCTTGTACCCAAAGAGGACAGAAAAGGGTGTTGGATCCCCTGTTAGAAATGGTTATAAGCATCATCTACGTACTAGGAACGGAACCTGGATCTTCTGCAAGACCAGCAAGAGTTCTTAAATGCTGAGCCATCTCTCTAGTCCCTTGATTGTCTTTTTAATGAAAAATATAAACCTTGTAAAGTTAGTAGGAAAAAAAATACCAGCAAATATTTTATATGTTTAAAGACACCATAAAACTCAGAAAGAAAAAAAAAAACGTAAATTTGGTTATCTAATAATATAAAAATCCCTTATGTTAACATAGCAAAACCTAAGGTTGGAAGATAAATTTATCAACAGGAAAACAAGCGCCTGACAAGAGTTGATCATGATCTAGACTGCATGTCTTCAAGTCAGTAAGAGAGTAAACATCACAACAAAAACAACTGAACATTCAAAAGAAAAAGCAGAGCAAAGGAAGACATTTCGATTAATTCGCCTACAATAAACAATCCTAGTAGCAGCCAGTGTCTTCTCCCTGTCAGATGGCAGGTTTCCACTGTCACTGCTGGGGCACAACCTTTGGAGACTAGCCTGGGAGCCTGGGTGTGCACATTAACTATTCACCCTTCATGTGCAGCCGTCTTCCAGAGCTTACTGCAAGGAAATGAAGTACATGTTTGCAAATATGTAAGACTGGGTCTGGAGAGTCGCTCAGTGGTTAGAGCACCGGCTGCTCTTCCAGAGGGCCTGGGTTTAATTCCCAGCACCCACATGGTGGCTCACAACCGTCTGTAACTCCAGTTCCAAGAGACTGGATGCCCTCTTCTGGCCTCTAAAAGCACCAGGTACACAAGTAGTGTACAGATATAAATGCAGGCAAAATATCCACATACTTAAAATAGAAAATAAAAATAAACATTTTTAAAAGTGAAAGATACTTACAAAAAAGCAAACAAGTGAGCCTGCCATGGCAGCACAGGCCTGAAATTTTAGCACTTGAGTAAGAGGATGAAGCAAGAAAATGGCTGCCAGTTTAAGGTCACCTACATAGCAAGACTGTGTCTTACAAAGACTAAACAACAACAACAAACAAGTCCAGCATACTAAGGACTGGGAAAATAGCTCAGGAAATAAAGTGTGAGGGCCTAAATTCAATCCCCAGAAGGAGGGCAGGGATAGGTAAGGTGGAAAGTGGGATGAGGTAAGGTGGGGGTGGGGATTGGATGGGGTGGGCTAGAGGATTTGTAATCCCAGAACTGGAGAGACAAAGACAGGAGGGTCCCTGGGGCTTGCTTACCAACCAGCCTGACCCGGTCAGGTGAGTTCCATGCCAGTGAGAGGAGTGAGGGGTGGGGAGGTAGGGGTAGAAAAGACTGAAGAATGATACTCAAGGCTATACCCTGCCTGGCCTTAACACTATGAAAGGCAGGCTTGCACACACTCACACACACACACAGAGAGAACTACAAATAACCTAACTACCTACGAATAAATTAGTTTAAAATACAGCTATATAATGGAATACTAAACCAGTTATCAAAAACATCCTGCTGCTGACCCTTTTAATCTAGTGAAGGCCAGCTCATTCTTTTGGTCTCAGTTTAAGAGTTAAGTCTAGGGTATCTCTTCGTTGGTGGCATCAGCCTTCTCTTTAGCTCTATTTACCTAGTGAGCCAGCAAGTCAGACTGTTCTCTTTTAAGGTGTTCTTTTATCCCCTAGAAGCACTGGCTTCCTTAACATGGTGGCAGCTTTCAATGCTGGTTATGTTTCACTAGCCAAAGGAAGTCATGTGGCCAAGTTCAGCGCCATGAAGGAAGCGGCACAAGGGCAAAGTGTGATTCATTGGAAGTCATTAGTTCAACAAACTATCACATCTGTATGCAACTCATTCACCAAAGATTTATCAGACACCTAACATGGCCAGGCGTTTTATTGGATACTGGGGACAGTGAACAAGTCACACGTGCTTCCTTACTTACACTGTTAGGAAGAAGACAATGAACAACCAATAAACCACAAACATTTCTAGTGTTACTAAGGACTTTAAGATACTCTGGAAACTTAGAGCAAGGGAAAAGGAAAGGAGCCTCTTAGAAAGAATGTTTAAACTGAGACCCAAAAGAGTAAGCTGGCAGCGTTCTCTAGGTAAAAGGGAAGGGGCAAAGAAAGAAGGCAGGAGAACATTCCAGAGGGAAATCTCAACACTGCTGAGTGCAAACTGAGAAAACAGCACTCATTTTACAAACATACCTGGCAAAATCCTTCAACAGAATATTAAAAGGCTATTCAAAACTTGTATATATTTTTGCATATAAAAATTTATAGAAGCATGTATTTTTGTCTTATTTGCAAATATGTGTGTGTGTTTGTGTATACGGCCATGCATGTGCCATGTAGAACACGTGTAGGTCAGAGGGCAACTTTGTGGAGTTCCAGGAATCAAACTCAGGTGCAGGAACTGAAATCAGGTGGTCAGGCAGGCAGCAGGAGCCTTTGCCTGCTGAGCTACGTGCCAGCCTATTTATTGTTTTTATAACAGGGGAGAGCTGTTTTCATCTTGAACTAAAACATTTTCAAACTGTATGTGTGAACATGTCTATCCGTTTACAACTTTCTTCAAATGCTTCAACCTCTGAAGCAAGCGCCTCAGGTCAAAGTTGAGCCATCTCAGCCACACCAGAAAGGAGAGTGCGCAAAGGCACACCAAAACCCCGGGGACCTGGTTTTGTAGGCAAGTCACAAGGCAAAGATTAAGTTGTCACATCTGCTTTTGCAAATCTCCTAAAGAGTCCATAAAACACAGCGCTGGTTCACAGTGAGGACAGGTTGCTGAATCCCTTCAGCTGGATACCACCTCACCAATCTGTCTTGAGGCAGGGTGAGAGGAACGCAGAGTCTACCTTTAAACACTATGAGCACACGGGGCTCAAAGAGACGCTCTCAAGGGAAGTCAGGTAGAGCAGAGGCTGAGAAAGGCAGGGTTAGTTCCCACCGAAGGCTTGACCTAGGTCCCACTTCAAAAGAGTAGAGAGCAGCGCTTCCTTCCTTTACCATCTCAGTGGTCACTCTCTTTTCCTCATTGCCAAGCAAATAGGGCTAAATCTGCTTAACCTAAATTTGTTCACGACTCTCCTGTAAGCCAAGGAAGGTGCCAGGGATGCTAAGAAGCACTTAGAAATACCTATAGTGGGGCACAGTGGTACACTGAGGAAGATGAATCAGAAGAAGTGTCACAAATTCAAAGTCAGCCTGTATAGTGTAAGACCTTGCCTCAAAAGACAAAGTAACACAACATCATCTGGGGCTTCAAATGTACGTTCTTGAAGTAGTCAAAGTTTTTTTTTTAAAAATCAATATAAAAAGCACATCAAGGGCTGGAGTCTCAAAAAACAACAAAAAAAGAGATAGGCCTGATGGCACGTCTGTAACCATGTTGATCGAAAGTCGGGGGAGGGAGGTCATACAGGAAGAGCCACAGTCATGGACATACCTATGGTAGGGATGGTTGTCACAATCTCTCCCAGCTTCAATTTGTACAAAATGGTGGTTTTGCCAGCTGCATCCAAGCCCACCATGAGAATCCGCATTTCCTTCTTCCCAAATAGGCTTTTAAACAGTTTTTCAAAAACATTCCCCATTGTAGATGAATTCTGTAACCTGAATGAAAAGCAAGTTGAACAGTTATTTTCTGATATATACATATATACATATATATATACACATATTCATTGATAAATGTATAAAAGCAGCATACATAAAATTAGTAGTGGTTCCTAGTAAAAGCTAAGTACAGCTTGGCCAATAAGGAAGTGTCTTGTTTTCAAAAGGAGAAAAACACTAAGCCCTTCCTGATGCTTTGCCAGAAAGCATATTTCTTGATGCTCTGCATATTTTCCACTGCAGCATCCTAGTGGGATGTGAGAAGCACAGTCAATGCCATGCTCTGGTGCAGCCTTCAGTCATCTTAAGCATGGAAGAAATGCCACAACATATTACTATACTTTCTTCTAAGCCCACCTGAGATGAAAATTTAGGGAGCAGACACCCTGTTCTCCACACTATGAAGCTAAGCTCTTAAGGCAGGTAAAACAGTGATATCTCTAGGCAACGATAGCTGCCCTTGGCTGGCAGACCATACCAATACCGAGAGAAGAACTAGGAAGTTTCAGAGTTGAAGATACCAAGTATTGGGGACACACATCAAGTTGGTAGGTTGAGGGCATACTTTTTAGCATCCAGCATTCAATAATGTTGACCATCTTTTTTTGTTTGGTTTGGTTTTTTGAGACAGGGTTTCTCTGTAGCTTTGGAATCTGTCCTGAATCTCACTCTGTAGACCAGGCTGACCGCAAACTCACAGAGATCCTCCTGCCTCTGCCTCCCGAGCGCTGGGATTAAAGTCGTGGACCACCACCGCCCGGCGGTGTTGACCATCTGAGAATTTATGAACAGATACAAATATGAATGATTGACTCTAAAGGTTCATGAACATTCACGAACCAAAGACAGCTTCTGTAACCAGATCAAGGAAAAGGAAATTATTAGCAGACCAGCTCCTCCCTGTGCCCCCTCCAATCATTAGTCCCTAGAAGGTAAAATTATTCTGTTGACTTTAACAGCTTAAACATCAACAGTTAGTAGAATATCCGGCAGGTCACCCGACAAAGCAATGCCGTCAGATGAGTTTTTGCAAAACGTTTGTCTTCCTCTTAACGGATCAGCCTATTCGAACGGTGTGATATTTCAGACCGAAAAGCAGAACTACTTGCATACCCAGTACACTCTGATCAACAATGACAGTTCAAAAAGACGTTCTAGGGCTGGGGCTAGAGTCCCAAAGCCCAAACAAACAAATCCCCACAGTCTCCTTTGTTCCAGAAATCATTTGCCTTTACAAATTGTTCACCAAGGAAAGTTTTACTGGTGTGTGTGTGTGTGTGTGTGTATTCATCCAGATTCTAGTGACTCAGAGGGGGGAGAGTGGCCAATTCCAGAAGTCCCGCTTTTGAAAGTCAACAGTTCCTACAACAGTTTAATACCGTGGACTACGGCCAAGTACACACCACTCCATTCCACCATGAGAGAGGGTGAGCACACTTCTGTACACATATGAGAGCCAAATGATCAAAGAAAGAATGACTACTTTCCTCATTCACGGGTCTGTCATGCTCTAAAAACCGTCCAGCACCTTGACGCATTCAAAATTCCTAGATTCCTTTCATGTTTCCGATGGGGTGCGGGGAGGCAGGGGAGAAGTGTCATAGACCAGGAAACTCAAAGGGCCATTCATTCGGAGGAAAGGGAGGAAACCTCCTGCTTCCAGGCCCCTGGAGGCCCAATGCCAGATTCTTCTTGCCACCGCAAAGCGCATTCATGTCCCGCTCGTTTCCCTTCATACATCACCCCGCTCCGGTGCCCGAGGTCCTAGGACGCACGGTGGGCAGGGGGACCCTCTGGAGTAAGATCCATCAACTCTAGAGCCCTTTTCCAAATGTCCGCGGAGGAAGATCACAAGTGACAATGATAGTGAGACCTCAAGGGCACGAGCGACAGCAGTAGCCAAGGTGAGCGCGCACAGGGGCGGGCACGCGCACCGTGAATCTGGGGCCGGTGAGGGCTCTGTCTGCCCGGACCACCAGGCTGGCTCCCTCGGGACAGCGGACCGCTACGCCGCGGAGCCCGCCAGTCGTCAATCCGCTCCGCGAGGTCCGGCCCGACGGAGGCGGGGATCCCAGTGGACCCAGCCCCTTTCCGAAGGCTGCCGTTCTCCAGTGTCCTGCCCGCTGACACTCAGGACACCATCCGGGCCTCGAGCCCCGCCGTCCCTCCCCTGCATCCCGCCACTCACCTGTCTCTGCGGCGATCACCTCCACAAAGCCAGTCCCGAAGCCGCTACTCCGCCGCGGCCGCCGGGAAGACGTCGGCTCTCAATAAAATGGCGACTGACTGGGGGCGGGAACAGCAACCAACCAATCATCCGTCGCCTTCTGGGAACTCTTGAGCCAATGACCGCGAAATTTCTTGAGTGACAAGAAATCTGACCAATAGAAAGGACAATGGAGGGTGGGCGCGAGGAGGCCCGACCCTCGCGACCTAGGCGACGGCACCAAGCTCTGGAAATGCCGGCTTCATCTTCCAATGGGAGTTCACCGCATCAGGGCAAGCCGCGCCCACGTGCCCCACCCCAAGGCTACAGGCAGCCAATCAGAAAAGCAGAAGGAGTTCCGATTTGCCCCGCCAATCAACTCCGGGAATTCTCAAGGCTCGAACTAACCCCGGGAGCCTTCTGACCAACCCAGTACCGCTATGTAGGCGGGGGCAAGGTTGACAGAGATATTTAAGGAAATTTGCTGCGGTTCAGCTAAAAGTAGAAACTAGTTTGGAGCAGAGTTCTTGGTCGGAAATACCCAGATATCAACATCGAAATTAGGCATAGTGAAGATTTCCTATTTAGTATGAAGCTTGAGTACCGCCGTTCTTGTATACAGACTTTCAACAGCAGGGAGGAATATAGTCACCAGCACCTTTTCGGTGTTCCAGAGTTGCAGCGTGCATTCCTTGAGAAATGCTTTAAATTACTCACTCCTCCAAATAATACCAACCTGTTTAGTTAATGCGAAGGCCTGTCGATGTTGCGTAACTGACGTAATCAAGGATTAAGGCTGTAGCTCAGTGGCTGAGCACAACTGAACAATCACGTGTGATGACGGGTTCAGTCCCCTAGCACAGCTTATAGAACCTAGTACATCAATTACCAGCTTTATTCAATGCTAAAACAAACAAACTATCGAAAGCTTGAAGAGACCTGAACTGTACATTACTAAGTGAAAGAAGCCAGTCAGAAAAGACTTGATATACAGTAGGCAGTAAAATCATTAAGGATCTGAAAAATTTAGTAGGGAAGGAAAGATGAATATGTGGAGCATACGACACTTTTAGAAAAGCAAATGTGTTCTGTAAGTATACAAGTGTCCAAGCCCAGGAGTGTGCTTTCCATTGTTTGGTTATGCTGTGCCTCTAATGGGGAATATTGGTATCTGCAGAGGATGTTAGAAGGGGAGCCGGAGAACATGGAAGATCGTTACACCTCCTTCTCAGTTTTGCAGTAAATCCAAAAGCACTCTAAAAATGACCTTTAAAAAATTAGGTGGAGGGAGGGGAGCTGGAGAGATAGCTCTAAAGATTAGAGCACTTCCTGCTCTTGCAGAGGACTCAGATTTGCTTCCTTGAACCTTTGTCAGGTGGCTCACAACCTCTTGTAACTCCAGCTCCAGATGAGTTGATGCCTTTCTCTCGATTCCTCAGGCACCCACACATATGTGGCACACACACACAAATAAAAATAAATATTTAAAAAATGTCCCTGTTCACTTGAAAGCTAAGCCACTGGAATAGTGAAAGCATGTCCCAGTAAGCATGGACTTGTTCCCACATTGGGTGCCAGATGAAGGGGAGCACATCAGATTGGGGGGAGGGAGGCAAATAAAGAAATCCACACTAGCTCCAAATAGAGTATAATAAGGGGTTATTTATTAAAGGGAACTCACAGATCACACAGGGAATAGGAACAAAACCCAACATCTAGGTGTGGGGAGCGAAAACGGACCTGCACCTTTTTGATACCCAAGGCCATGCCCAACCTGGTTCAGCCCCTCAAAGGCCATGGCCTGAAGGAGGGTCCCCATCAGTTTTGTATATATTATATATGCTTTCTCTCTTGCTTGCCTTTTTATGGTGGTAGAGATCAAGCCCAGAGCCTTGCTCAGGCCGGGCAAGTGCTCTACAATCAGCTACGTCTCTACACACACACACACACACACACACACACACACACACACACACACACACACATGTAAAGTCTGCTATTACCATAACAGAGTATCTGAGATAATTGACTTATAAAGGGAGAAGGTTTATTTTGGCTCACAGTTTTGGTTCTGTCCATGGTTGACTAATCCCATTGTTTTGGACTGTGATGGCATCATGGAGGAATGACATGGTGGAAAAAGCCTGTTTGTCATGGGTGGAAGACTCTCTCTCTCTCTCTCTTCTCTCTCTCTCTCTCTCTCTCTCTCTCTCTCTCTCACACACACACACACACACACACACACACACACACACACAGTGCTCTATTCACCTTCAGCTGTCAATTTGACACAGCCTAAATTTACCTGTGATAAAATCTCAATGGCAGGGTTCTCCCAGATCAGATTTCCATGTGGGCGTGTCTGTGGGATTTTTGTCTTGATTGTTAATTGATGTGGGAGGATCCAACACACTGTGCTTGAGCAGGCAAGGGAGCGCAGTGCTCCTCCACCATCTCTGCTCTGCTTCCACAGCTGTGAGTGAGTTCCCTGGTTAGAGAAGATGCCGTGTGGCATAGCAAACAGGCCTGCTTTGAGATTCTTGCCTTGACATTGCTCCATGATAAACTGTGACCTGGAAGTGTAAACTAGATAGATCTGTTCCTTCCTTAAGTTGCTTTTGTCAGAGTGTTTCAATCACAGTTAGAGAGAGGGGAAGCTAGAACACCAAGTTCCCATAATCTCCACCTAAAGCACCCCTTAAGACTTTCCCTTTGGTCCCAAAGCTCAAAGGTTCCACAACCGCCCAACAGCACCACAGGTCAGGGATAAAGCCTTTAACATATGGACCTTGGGGGGAACATTCTAGATCTGAATTGCAGCAACACTATAGTTACTTAATGATATTCTTGGCAGATGTGGAATGGGGAAGTCTAGAAGAAAATAGTCCTAGGGGCTGGAGAGATGGCTCAGCAGTTAAGAGCACTGGTTGTTCTTCCACAGGTCCTGAGTTCAATTCCCAGCAACACACACACATGGCAGCTCACAACTGCCTATAACTCCAGTTCCAGGGGACCTAACACCCTCACACAGACATATATGCAAGCAAAACACTAATGCACATAAAATAAAAATAAATAAACTTTAAAAAGAAGAAAATAGGCCTAATTTACCAGTGATGGGATTGAAGAGGCAGGGTTATGATTTTTTAAAAGTAGTTGAGAGAAAAATGTTTATTGGCTTTATAGTAGGAAACTCAGCTTTTTTTTTTCTTTAAGTAAAGAGAACTAAGGAGTAAAGTGTTTTTCTGTTATGTGCAAAGTCTGGATTCCATTCACAGTACAGAAAGAAAAGGAAGAAAGGTAAAGAAAGGTAGGTTACAATAAGCATGGATTGTTTGCGGTGACATTGATGTGTGGCAGAAGCATTTCTCCTAATAAAATATTTCCTGTCAATCAGCTGCTTACAAAGCAAGGAAAACACAATGTGCTCTTGGGAAAAAAGGAAGAAAGTTTCACACTTAGTCTCATTGGGGAAGGCTCTCCATTCCAGGTCAGACTTTAAACTCTGTAATTGGGCTAAGGGTGCATACAGCTCAGTGGTGGAGCCCCTGCCAAGTAAGTGTAAGGCTCTGGGTTTCATCTTCAGCACCAAGAAAGAAAAAGCAAAAAATTACTTCATTGTTAATGTGACTTTGTGTGGCATCACCTAGGAAACACATCTCTGGGCTTATCTATGAGGATGTTCCCACAGAGGACTGGCTGAAAAGGGAAGGCACATCCTGAATGTGGGTGGCACCCACCCTATGGGCTGGGATCCTGGAACGATACACATGCTGGCTAGTTTTATGTCAACTTGACACAGCTAGAGTCATCACAGAGGAGGGAGCCTTAACTGAGAAAATGTCTCCTTAAGACTGGGCTATAAGCAAGCCTGTAGGGCATCCTCTTAATTAGTAATTGATGGGGGAAGGGCTTAGCCCATTGTGGGTGGGGCTACCCCTGGGCAGGTGGTCCTGGGTTCTCTAAGGAATCAGGTTGCACAAGCTGTGGGGAACAAACTAAGCAGCACCCTTCCCATGGTGTCTGCATGAGTTCCTGCCCTCACTGCTTTTGATGAACTGTTAGATGGAACTGTGAGTGAAATAAACCCTTTTCTCCCCAAGTTGCTTCTGGTCACGGTGTTTCATCACAGCAACCGTAACCCTAGCTAAGATAGTGACTGGAAAGGAAGAAAGGATGCAAGCATCTGAACACCAGCATTTATCTCTCTGCTTCCTGACTGCAACTCCAAAGTGGGCAGTAAGCAGCCTGACACTCCTGCTGCCTTGCTGTCCCCACCATGGCAGACTGTTTCCTTCAAACTGTGAGCCAGGCCCTTTCTCTTCACACTTCCTTTCTTAGCTTGCTTTCGTCCAGGGTTTTGTCACTACAATGAGAAGAAAGAATGAATACAGTGTATTAGTTGTAATAACTGAGGAAGGGTATAGACGCTAGCTCAACTGTGTGTCTGCTGGATCAGCTACTGAGTGCAAAGGCTCTCTGGGTAATTCTCTACTTTTTAAAAAGGTTTCTTT
>JAQHUG010000032.1:8409047-8419890 GCA_028555095.1 Dicrostonyx torquatus | reverse complement strand
ATACACCTCTAATTGCCCCTAGGAGCCTTACTGAGAACCATTACTGTCAGTGATGTTATCCCAGTTCACCACAAGAGGTGAGCTTCTATGGTTCTAAGTGACTCAGCCCCTCCCCAGAGATTCTGATCCAGAAGAAGGAAAGCCCAGGGGACCAATATCTGAACACTCCCTTGAAAGAGATGCAGGCAGTTTTCCGGACCCACAGTGTGGATGTACAGAGTTAGGCAGGCTGGCAAGTGTACCAGCACTCGGATCACAGAAAAGGATCATTTGGTTTCCATAGCAACAGTCCTTCCATTCTGCAGGGAATCCTATCATGTACCCTGTCTACTCAGGCTTTCCAGAATGAATTGATTTTTGTTGATTCTTGGTGTTTGTCTGCATCTGTCAAAGAGCAATTAGCCATTCCTTTGAAAGCTGCTCTCCCTGTCCCCAGCCCATCCCTACACAGCTGGAATGCAGCCTTGTGTCAATAGTTCTTCCTTTTCTTTACAAAGTCCATAGCCTTTCTCCATTTTGTTCCCTTTGCTAGCCCCGTGCATCACTTCAGGAAGTAGGTTTCACTGACAGAAAACAGACAGATGGCAACTGCATCATCCCAAGACTGGCTGTGTTGGAGCTGTGAAGCTGTTCCTGGGGTGGGCTGACCCGTGGGTTAGGATTAGAACAGCAAGCATAAGGCTGTCTGCCTACACAGTGTCACAGTCTCTGCCATTTTGCTATTACAGCTATGTTTCTTCCACAAAGCCACTGCTTTCCTGGTGGCATTCTTTTACATTGCACCTACGAGTATATTAGGTTGCCAGTGTGGAATAATCTTGGGAAAGATGGGAGGCGCAGAGGCAAGAGTGTAAAAGGAACGCTGCAGATTGCTTTCGCTGCACAATGACAGCGCCGAGACATTTTCCGATCCTGGGCTCTCGCATCCTCTGCAGATGCCTCTGAAAATTAAAACACAGTGGGGAATTTGCCAAACAGAATGGTTTCTGAACCATCTCATCCAAGTCAACTGGAAGACCTTTGAAACCCATGCCCAGCTGAACAAAATCGGTCTTTTTTTTTTTTTATAATGATACCATGTGTACAAGCTTTTCATTCTTTTTTAAAAAGATTTATTTATTATGTATACAGCATTTTGCCTGCATGTATGCCTGCACACCAGAAGAGGGCACCAGATTTTATCATAGATGTTTGTGAGCCACCATGTGGTTGCTGGGAATTGAACTCAGGACCTCTGGAAGAGCAGACAGTGCTCTTAACCTCTGAGCCATCTCTCCAGCCCCCAACTGTTGTAAGTAGCGGGGAGAGGGGGGGTGCGTGTTGTTTGTTCCCCGCACCCAGCTTCCAAGCCCCCAGCCGCTGGCCCGCTCAGCGGCTGGCTGCACCCGAAATAACCACGTGACAAACTGGATTCATTTAAACTCTGCCTGGCTTATTATCATTAGCCTTTTCTTGGCTAGCTCTCATAATTAAACTAACCCATTATAAAAGTCTGTAAGTCACCACGTGGTGACTTACCGGAAAGGTCTAACCTGCATCCATTTGCGATGGTGGCTTGGGGCTTCTGCTCCTTCCTTCTTCTCCTCCCAGAACTTCCGTTCTGTCTACTCCGCCCACCTAAGGGTTGACCTAACTATAAGCCAGGCAGCCCTTTATTTAACCAATCAAAACACAGAAATACAGGTGGACCCTCCCACACCCAACAAAGTGGGTCTTTAAAAAATTGAAATATTTTATCATAAATAAAATCATGGCATTGCTAAATTAAGGTAGGCACTCAGGCAAACACTTTGGGGTTGTTTTTTTATTCTGTTCAGACCCTTCCACTGATTTAATAAGGCCCACCAACACTGCGGAGGGCAATCTTTTTATTCCAACTCCACAGATGTAACTCTCATCCCAAAAGTACTCTTCATAGAAAGCCTAGGGTAGTGTTTGACCAAGTATTTGGGTACCATGGCCTAAACATATAAAACAAACCCTCACACTGGGTCACAAATAGTTAAGTTCAGCAAGAGCTGACTGTGGTCAAACTCTGTCCCTACATTGTGTGCCTCACTCTCCTTTATCCTGGATTTATCTATTTGTCTTTTCTTTCCGTTCTTTCTTCCCTTCTTCCTTCCTTCTCCCCCCTCCCTTTTTTGTTGCTATTTTGAGACAAGGTCTCACTATGTAGCTCTGGCTGTCTTGGAACTCACTCTGTAGACCAGGCTGGCTTTGAACTCACAGAGATCCAACTGACTCTGCCTCCTGAGTGCTGGAATTAAAGGCATGCATCACTATGCCCAACTGTTTTTATGTCTTTTGTTAACATTTTCTTTACTGTGCCCATTAGTTTTTTATCAACTTGACACAAATTAGAGAAATTGGGAAAAGAGAGCCTCAACTGAGGGACTATTAGATTAGCCTTGTGAGCATGTCTGTAGGGGGATTTTCTTTATGAATGATTGATGAGAGAAAGTCCAGCCCACTCTAGGCAATGCCATCTCCTAGGCAAGTGGTCCTGGATTGTATAAGAAAACAAAGCTAAGCGAGCCGTGGAGAATCAGTGCCTGCCTTGAGTTCCTGACTCGACATCCTTGGATGACGAAAATAAACCATTTCCTTCCCAAATTGCTTCTGGGCAAGTGTTTCATCACAGTAATAGAAAAGCAAACTAGAACATTCCCCACCTTTCAGGTACCTTTTGTCTCTGATCCTATCCTTAACTCTCTCTCCTGGCTCCCTGGAAAGACCTCCAGCCTTGTAGAAAATGAGGTTAGTAATTTCCATTTTAGTGTACATTTAAAGCAATTGGATACTTTTCTTACCTATCTTCTCACTGTAAAAGGAAAACATATTAAGAGAATTTCAGAGGTCAATGGAGAGCTGAGGGAAGTAGGGTTTTAATTTTGTGAGTGAATGAGTGAGTGTGTGAGCATGTGTGTGAGACTTATATAAATTAAGGCAAAGGGGACAATCGCATTTCAGAAGACAGAACAGAGGCAACCTCCAGGGAGCGGGAGAACTAGAAGATGGTCTTGCCAGAGTGTCATCCCAATAGTAAAGAAGCCCTGACTCTTTTTTCCTAAGGACTGTCACTGCAGTTGTTTTGGAGAGCATCTGAATGCAAGTCGGTTCTTTGCTCACATCAGGGACAGCTTAGGTCTGATCCTCCTTCTAAGGCCACATGGAGTGAGCAAGCTGCTACAAGACAGAGTGAACCAGAGGTGGCAAAGGTATTTGTTACCACCAGACGGTAATGCAACATTAGCTCTTCTCTCTTTCTAGAATGACCTTGAACACAAGCCAGAGCAAGGCACAGACGGGCTACAGAGACATGGGACAAACTGGAGCAAGGTCTCTGAGTCCTTCCCCCCTGGTTTAAAGAACAAACTGTGTCTGCCTGAGGCATCACTGGCAGATCCTGCAGGGCCTCGGCACAGGATCTGTTTTTAGTTTTTAACCACTTGCAGGCAGGCTGGGCCTTCCAAAATGATAAGCATTCGTTCTTGTTGGAGACCTGGAAGAAATTTCCCCTTGCAATTCTTTTATGGTGCAAAGCAAGACAATAGGTCATGGTAGAGATAGGAACACCAGCCTGGAAAGTGATGCTAGATCTTTGGGCTGAGAGCCAGTGTCATCTGGATCTGGTAATTGGGCAGAATCGCTGTGATTTATAGGTTTAAGTTCAAAGTAACAGCACTAAAAAGAAAAGTAAGATGTACTCATTAAGTTTATCCATCTGTACTTCTCAGTGTACTTTAGGAGGCTGAGGTTCAGGAAGGACACAGTAAATGAGTGGCAGAGAAGGACAAGAAAACCTCCTGGTTCTTCGTTTCCTCTCAGATATTGTTCTTTTCTTTTTTGTTTCTAAACAGCCTTTTGCCAAGATAACATCAGAGTTCAACTGTTTTTCTCCCCTTCCTCCGAATCCCTGAGGTCACTTGTGACTTAGCTAACACATGAGCTGTCCAGCACAGTTCAACTTGACCTGACTCACTGTGTCAGTGGAGAAACCTGTTGTGTGTGGGGGAACCTATTATTGCTGAGCTTTAATTCTTTTCTTGTTTTCTTTCATATTGGGTAAAAATTCCTTCCCCGCCCCAATTAATTACATGTCAGGTCCCAAAGAACCCCAGGACAAATCTCACTCACTCACTACATGGGTGTTGCATGGAGGGTCACTTGTTCATCTGGGCCGCCCAGCCACAAAATAGCCACTCAGAAAATCATATTATTTGATCATATTATTTGTAATACTATTTAGCCAATAGCTTAAGCATATTTCTGGCTAAACTCATATCCTAAACTAACCCATCTCTGTTAATCTGTGTATCACCACCTTACCAGCAACGTTTCAGCATGTTTGACTCTGGCAGCTCCATGGCTTCTCTCTGACTCTGCTTTCTTCCTCCCAGCATTCCATTTAGTTTTCCCCACCTAGCTCTGTTCCCCTATAGCTCTACTATAGGCCCAAAGCAGTCCCTTTATTCATTAACCAATAAAAGCAACACATAGACAGAAGGCCCTCCCACACCACCTGGGGCTCCTCCCAGCATTTCTTACTCCTCTCCCTGCCTTAACCCTCTCCAGCCCAGGGGCTGGGCTTTGCTTCCCTTCCCCCAGCTTCAAATTCAAATTCCCATATAACTCAGCCATTTCTGTTACACTCTCTCTTGGGTCTCTCTTCTGGTCCCCTTTCCTCTCTCTCCTCCCTTCCTCCTTTGCTCTCTCTCCCCTCTCATACCCCACCCCATTTTGTTGGCCTGTTCACTCTGGATTCTTCCAGATGCCTCTTTCTGTGTTCTCCCTCATATCTACAATAAAGCCCTCCTCAACGATACATGCATTGAAGCAGTCATATTCTCTTTCTCTTCAATGAGGAATTAAAGCCAAGCCCTAATATTCCTTATTGTCTCAGGCGAATGTGAAAGGAAACATTAACCGGGGGAATTAGAGGCATCTGCTGTAGAAGTTTTCTTCCTGCAGCCTTGAAGTTAGAGCTTCAGCGATTCCAGTGGAGAAATGGTGTGTGAACGAAGGCAACAAGGAGGTTAAAGACTGAACTCGGGTTGGGGAGAAGGTGGAGTGCTAAGATCTCTCTTAGCAGGTGAGGAGCTCAGTTAGGATGCCTGGTATCCACGAGCCTGTGTTTGTAACATCAGTGCTGATAAGGTAGAGACAGGAGGATTCCCTGGGAATTGCTGGCCATCCAAGCCTACGTGGTGGGTGAGGGGTCTTTTCTTGAGAAATAAGGTGAACAAGTGATTGAAGAAGACATCTTGGAATCTTCTGGCCTAAAACCATACATGCATACACAAACCTCATACACAGACGGGACCTATGGCATTTATTTGCAGAGTACTCAAAAAATGAAACAGTCTTGGGAAAAAGATTACTAAGGGTATAAATTGTGCCTATAATTGAAATTACCGAACCATAAGGCAACAAATATATGTGATTCACTTTCAAAACAAATGCTTCTGTAAAAGAAAAGCCTGAGTTTGAACAGAACCTGAATTCAGAACCAGCTTCTGGCGACTGCCCTTCCTTGGGGGAAAGGCCAGTAACCACGCGGGGTTTTCTCAGCGCAGAAAGCTAAAAGGCCATTAAAGGCCACGTGGCCAACTGTCATGGCTTCTGCGGAATCAGGGTAGCAGCGAGGATGCAAGCCAGCTTGTCTTCAGCCAAAATGGCGCTGTTCGGCCTGCGCGCGCGCCCACGGGCTGGGGAAGGGCGCCGGGGACGCGGCCGGGCGCGGGCACGATTTCTCCGGCGCCTGCGCGCCTGCGCGTGGGCGGGCTGCAGACGGGCACGCGCGCGGCGGGGGCGGGCTCAGCCGAGTGCGGAGCTGCAGCCTCGGAACCGGACGTGTCCGCGAAGATGGCGGGCCGGGTGAGTGGCGGTCGGGCAACCTCAGCTCGCGGCGGGATCGCGGGGTTCGCGACGGCTGCGAGGTCCACGCGGGCTCCGGGGAGGGAACGCGAGGCTGAGCACCGGGGAGCACTGAAAGAAGGGAGGTCAGAGCAGGGCTGGGGGCGAGACAGGGCAGCTGCGGCAGGGGATTAGCTCTGCTCGGAAACTCGGTCCTCCCCGAGGGTTGTCTCCTCGTTCCCCGGGTCTCCCGCGCCTCCCTTGCCACCTCCTGGGGCTCATTTCCCTCGTCCTCCGGGCACCCTGACGGTGGTGGCCACTCGAGCCCCTTATGACGAGCGCTGAGTGTCCTCCGCGTTCTTCCGAGGTTTCTGAGGTGGCACTGCCGGGTAACCGCGGGGTGTAGTCTGCTGCAGTCGGGGCAAGGATGTGGGGACCCATTTCTCGTTCTTCCTAAATGAATGAGGGCCCAAATGAATGATGCTATGAGAAGAGGAGGGGGGCTGCAAATGACTTTTAGGGCTAACCTTAGACCATCCCCTGGGGAGAAACCTGTCAACTGTGAAGCTGCAATGTCTTCAGCCGGGAGTGCAGATGGATTTGGGGTGTCACGTTCTGTTTTGCTAAATGACAGTCGCTTCGAATGCCGCAGGCAGTGCTGTAGTTTCAGGGATTTACATTTTACTTCTTCCTTAAGCTTGTAGGATGGCGGGGTAGGATGGGGTTGGTGAGGAGAGATGGGGCCAGGTCACTGCTGTAATTGCAGTATGCATCAGAGCTAAGAGCTCTGATGGATGGAGCCGGCCCAGAGATTACACTGGTGGAAAACCTGGGGATATTAACTGCGTCATTACAGACTAACGATGTGCTTGGCCCATTCACTTACACCTGAATATTTGAATGAGTTTGCATACATGCATGCACATAATGCAAATGTCCTGTCTATAGGGAGTTGTAGGTCATGAGATTCTAGAGTCCCAAAGAGACCTTAGAGGTCATCAGACTAGTTCCATCTCTTTCTATTCTTTTTCTCATAACCCCCCTTTTATCTCGGGCTGGCCCTTCTGAATGTAATTCAGGGTCTGTTTCTGCCTCCCTCAGGAGCCCCTTTCCTGAATCAGAACATTCCGTAGCTTCTCTTATCTTAAACCCTCCCTCTGGCCCCACACATGTCACCTTTACTCTTCTTACTTTATGACAGTAAACTCTGATGATTTCTGTGTTTATTGAAATATTATTTATCACCTGCGCCCTTCTTGGCCACCACAGTCTGACTGAAACCTGTCCCTAAAATTAATACACATTTTTCAATCCTTGTCATACTTGATGCCTCAGCAGCATCTGACATCGTTGACCATTGCCTCCTTTTTTTTTTTTTGTCCTGAGAAAGGGTTTCTGTGTGTAACAGCCCTGGCTGTCCTGGAATTTGCTTTGTGGACCTGGCTGGCCTTGAACTCACAGAGATCTACCTGCCTCTGCCTCCCTGGGAACAAAGGCCTATGCTATCACCGCCTGGCCTGACCTTTGTCTCCTTAGTGGGAGATACTCTTCCATGGTCTCTGTGATGTCTTCCACTGTCCTGACTCATCTCACTGCTGACTTGCCTTTCTCTACCCTGTCATTCAATTCCCATCCTCTTTTATCTCCTCCAGGAATCCCTTCTGAGCCAAAGCTACAACTACTGTCTGATGCCTGAGGGTCTCAGGATTTCACCCATCCCCCACAGAACTGCCCTCTAAATTCTAAATTGATTAAATTCAAGAACAAGGCTTGGCACCTACCTTTGATCCCCACAGAGGCAGAGGCAGGTGGATCTCTGACAGTTTGAGGCCAGTGTCATCCACATAATGAATTCCAGGACAGCCAGGGCTACACAGAGAGACACCGTCTCAAAATACCAAAAGATAGATAGATAGATAGACAGACAGACAAATTCGAGACCGCTTTTACTCTTGTTCAAATCTAAAGCCAGGATCCACCTACCTGGTACTTTTCTGTTTTTGACACCATCACACATCCAGTGGAAACCTGGTGGGTATTGTGTGTGTGTGTGTATGTGAGTGATAGACAGAGAGGGCACATGCATGGTCATATGTGGCCATCAAAGGACACCCTGTTTGAGACAGGGTTTCTTTAGTTGTTCACCTCTGCTTATGCCCGGCTAGTTGACTTTCCAGCTCCTAGAGGAACTTTTTACCCAGGATTATAGACTTGAGCCATCTTATCTGGCTTTACAGTGGTTCAGGGGATTTGAACTCAGGTCTTCACACTTGCAGGGCAAGTGCCTTATCCACCCAACTGTCTCCCTGTCCCTGCTCTCTATACCTCTGGGCACATCCCCTGCTCTACCCTCTCTATTCTTCACTGTCTTCCTACCCACACACTACAGAGAGTAATACTTTTTAAGGGTCTTTAATTAGGGCCCCGAAAAGGTAGCCTTGGGGGTATTGTTGCTTTAAGCCATCCTCGATACTGAGATCACCCACCTCTGTCGTGGCATCTTTTTCCCTCATCAGTTCGCCGTTCTGCACCTTCATTTCTACCCTCGTTTCTCTCTCTGGTCTGGATAACTGCAGGAAGTTTCCAAGTAGGCTCCTTTTGGCATTCTACCCCACTTCCATTCCCCACACTGGTTGTTCTTCTAGTACCTCTCACTGTTTAAACCCCTCCTCAGCAACTTCCCATTAGTTTTGGGGAGAAGATCAAATGCTTAACCTTGAGGCTCTTTGCAGTTTTGCTCCTGTTTCCCTCCCCCTCCCTTTTACTGTCTGTGCTCAGGTTATATAAGCCTTTCAATTCCTTGCCGCTGTAGTAGTTTCTTTGTAATGTTCTGCCCCCAACCATTTACCTCCTACTCAGAGAACACTTAGGAAGCCTGTTCTGATCTCTCTGTAAATCAGGATACTTTGTTACACACTCTTGAAGACCTGTGTTCCTATTTTAGAGATTTATCTGTTTCTCATTGTAACTGTGCTAGAGTGCTGTACCCAGTGTGTTGGCACAAGTCTGTAATCCCAGTACTTAGGAGACAGAGGCAGGAGGATCATTGTATGTATGAGGCCAGCCTGGTGTACATAAAGAGTTCTAGGCCAGCCTGAGCTACAGAATGTTGTGGAATATTACTTTAACTATGTAAAGATGTGTAATATCTGTTTATGTTGCATTTGTTAACGGTGTAAAGATGTGTTGTTCTGCCAGTCTATGGTACTTGATTGGTCTAATAAAAAGTTCAATGACCAATAACTTGGCAGTAGAGGGATAGGGAGGTCTGGAGGGCAGAGAGAATAAGTAGGAGGAGGAATCTAGGTTTGAGAAGTGGAGAGAACTGGGAGAAAGAAAGGGAGACGCCCTGGGCCGAGCAGCTGCCAGCCAGTCAGGCACCGAGTAGGACATACAGGGTTAAAGGAAGGTAAAAAGCCCTGAGGCAAAATGTAGATGAAGAGAAACAGGTTAGATTAAATTATAAGAGCTAGCAAGAAACAAGCCTAAATTAAGGCCAAGCCTTGATAATTAATAATAAATTTCCATGTCATGATTTGGGGGCGGGTGGTCAAGAAAGCCTGCTACAGAGGAATAAGACCCTGACCCAAAAATAAAGTATTTTTGTTATTATTTGCCTCAAGAAAGCAGAGGCCATATTAGATATTTACCCGCCATTATCTCTGTTTTATACCCTTGCTTTTGTGTATCAGTTTAGTAGAGATTTTAAAAAAATCATCAAGTGCAATAAATTTTAGAAAATAAAGTTTAATTCCTTAAAGCACTATTTGATATATGAATTTATTCTTTTTTGAGGTATAAAGTATATTATTGTTTTTACATCTGTTTGTGTATGAGTGTGCACATTTGTGCCCATGGCACATGCGAAGAGCTCAGAGGACAACTTGGGGGAGTCAGTTCTCCTTCCACCATGTGGTCCCAGACTTGAATTCAGGTTGTCAGGCTTGGTAGCAAATGCCTTTACTTGCTGGACCATCTCACCTCTCTAAAGGTATGTTATTTTACTATACAAAAATCTTTGACAGAAGAGTAACCCCTTGGAAATGCCTGCATTTGGAGTACACCAAACTCTTGCTGTAATGCTGGTTGCTTTTTCTTTCTTTGTTTTTGAGACAGGGTCTCCCTATGTAGCCCAGGCTGGCCTGGAATTCACTTTGTAGAATGGTCTAACTTACTCACCGAGATTTGCCTGCCTCTGCCTCTGAATGCTAGGTCTAAAAGTTTGCACCACAACACCCAGCCCTATAATGCAGTCTCTAAACACCCATACTCTAGGTTGCTGACATTAAACTTACTCTAAGAAATTCAACGTGATCTCATCAATGTAATTTCCGTTTTGTGCTGATCACCAGTAAGGTTAAGCATTTTTCCTTTTGGTCTCTAAAGAGTTACTCCATGCATTATCATTGTACAGCTTTTGTCCATTTTTTAGTTGGGATATTTATATTTTCTTATTTATATAGATCTCCCTTTAGAGGAGGGCAGGATTTGCTTTAGATTCGAGTTGTTAGTTGCAGATAGCTTTTAGATGCAAACAGCTTCTAGATGATCTTTTTTTCATGTTTACAAAGTCTTAGATGTAAGCATTATTGCTAGGTTTGCCATTTTTTGGCCTATATGGTTTGTACTTTTGTGTGATCTTCAAGAAAGCTTAACCTACTTTGAAGTCATAAAGACCTTATTTTAAAGCTTTATTTGCCTTGCCTATTTTGGTGATTAATTCATCTGGAACTTATTTTTGTGTTTGGTGTGAATTATGAAGTTAATTTTATCCTTCCATATGTAGGAACAGTTGTCCCGATGTTTATTGAGTCCATCCTTTATCCCTACTGATTTGTGATGCTCTCTCTGTGTCACAAACCCATCATCTTTGTGTGTGTGGGGTCTGAGTCTGCACTTCGCTTCATTACTCCTCCTTGCTGTCTCATGGAGTGCACCTCTTCCTCATTCTAAAAAATTTAAAATCCCAATGATTTACTTTTTATTT
>JAQHUG010000032.1:8379960-8405850 GCA_028555095.1 Dicrostonyx torquatus | reverse complement strand
CTTTAATCCCAGCACTCAGGAAACAGAGGCAGCCGAATCTCTGTGAGTTTGAGGCCAGCCTTGTCTACAGTGCTAGTTCCCGGACAGCTAGGGCTGCTACACAGAGAAACCCTGTCTTGAAAAACCTAAACAAACAAACAACACAACAACCAGAGTTCAGAGCTGAAGAAATGTCTTAGAGGTCAAGAGCACTTTTGCTGTTCTTCCTCAGGGCCCAAGTTTGCCAAATAGCCATACTGGGTGTCTCACAAGCACCTGTTTCTCAATTCCAGGGTCTCTGGTGTCCTTTTCTGGCCTCTGTAGGCGCCTGTACACGTGTGACGCACACATATACATAAATAACAATAAAAATAGAAATAAATCTTTAAAACAATTGAATTCAGGGTCGTAACCAGCCAGAGTTTAAAAAATAGTCAGGCCCAAACCTGTATGCAAGTGGGAACTATCAGCCAAGTGCTTTTGCTTTGAGGGGATCATTTTCACCTTTGCCTCCAGAGAGCAGGAGATGAGCATTGGCAGTTTTGGTCTCCCTAGGGGATACACCTCATAATAAATGCCAGCTAATAGTAAACCTCTTTCATCCAGGGATCTTAAAGGAAATTTTTCTGTTTCGCTTTGCTGGGCAGGGTCACACAAACAACAAAAATAATAACCAAATCCACTTTAATATGTTTATCCCCTGAGTCATCTTGGAAGTCTGGAATTCTGATTTCACACTCCCTGGTTGGTATGAAACTCTTAAGCTAATAATTAGGTGTAAAGTAGTACAATAGTGGCAGTGCCCCCACATGCCTGCACACACTCCCACACGCCCCCACATGTCCCCACACTCCTCCACACGCCCCCACATGCCTTGGATTCCCTAGTAGCATGGAGCATAAAGCTTCTTGGGAAAAGTCATCTTCCAAGAACCCCAGTACTCAGAAAAGTCCTAAAAATGAAAAAAAAATTGAAAATATATTTTGTAAAGATAATAAGCAGAGTCATAAATGGCACAAAAATTGGCAAATGAAAGGCAAGTCAGCAGAAACAGTAAAGAATGGGGTTAGAGAGCTGGTTAGAGGCTCAGTAGGTGAAGGTGATGGCCGCCCCTGAGTTCAATCCCTGGGACCCACATGGTGGAAGAAAAGAACCGAACCAAGTAAGTTCCAAACCGGCCATGGTTACACAGTGAGAGCCTGTTTCAAAATAACAAAAACAAAAACCAAAACAAACCAAAAAGGAGTTGGACATTGATACTGAAATTAGCAGACACAGTAAGTATATGTTTTTAAAATGTTTCTAGAAATAGGCGTTTAAGAGTGAAGAGCAAGAGTGTAAAATGATAGCTTTGAAGAGATTTAGGAAAATAAATTTGGCTTTTGGTTTTTAGAGGCAGGGTTTCTCTGTGTAGTCCTGGCTGCCCTGGAACTCCCTCTGTGGACCAGGCTGGCCCTGAACACAGAAATTCACCTGCCTCTGCCTCCCAAGAGCTGGGACTAAAGGTCCCCCAGCTTGAAAAAAATTTTTCTTCATATAATATATTCTGATTACACCTTCTCCTTCCTCAAATTCTTCCCAGATCCTCCCCACCTCCCTGCTCACTCAACTCCACACTCTTTAAAACACACAAGAAACATACCAAACCAGACCAAACCAAACCCCACAGAAACACAAAAGCAGAAACCAAGATACACAAGCAAAAGACCAATAAGAAAAAAAAAAAAGGCCTAAACAAAGCAAAATTAGACAAAAAGTCTTACAGAGTTTATTTTGTATTGGCTAACTACTTCTGATCAGAAAATAAAAATTTGAAAAAAAATTATTTGGAATTCAAAGAAAGTAGAAAGCAATGAAAAGTATTTAGGAGGACACAAGGCAGGAAAGGAGGTCTCGTGTAGTTAGGCTGACGCTGGAGAAGAGTGAGGCCAAGGCTCACTCTTTGAAGAGAGAATGCAGGAGATGAAGTAGCCAGGCATGGGGGCTCTTTCCCTCTATGCAGGGGCAAAAGGGCTGCCGGGAAGTAAGGCCAGGCTGGGCTACATAGTAATACCTGGTTTCAAAACATGAGCAAGGGCAATGATAGGAGTCAAAATAATCAGTGATGTGTTGTGGGAATTTTAACCACAAGAACTAAATAGATAATGGCAGTTGTACCTAAATGGGGTATTCAGTAAGGAGTTAGAGCTACTTGAATGGCTTTAGGTTTAATATGTATATTCCTAAGGTAACTACTGAAATACTAAAAATATGAATAACAATGGGAAATTGAATTGTAAAAATTTAAGAGAGTGAAAAATAAACAGAAAAGATTTTAATTAAGAGGAATCAAAATGATAGAAATGAAATAAACAAGCAGTGACAGGTGTGGTGGTTCAGTCCTGTAATCCCGCACTTGGAGGTGAGGCAGGAGGATTAAGAGATTGAGATGAGAAGGCTCCTTTCATGTCCGGTTCTTAAGTGCCTCTATCACTCTCGCCCACGCTGAAGTGAGTGCCAATACCTTTTCTGTAAACTTCAACTCCACTCCATACTGTCTTCTCTTGAAGTGGTTTTCTGCTGCAAAGGAAGACTCCTGGCTTCATCTGAATAGCGGTCTGTCAGAGACTCGGCCTAGCTGCCTTGGGTGGCAGGGTGAGCCGCCTTGATCCAGCTGCTAACTGCAGAAATGGTGACAGTGGGGGGTTTCCGGCTGCCCTTAGAAACTGATGAAGAAACAAAACAGTCATGGATGTCAACTGATAAAAGCAAATTAAAAATCCAGTGTCTCGGGGCTGGAGGGATGGCTCAGAGGTTAAGAGCACTGCCTGCTCTTCCAGAGGTTCTGAGTTCAATTCCCAGCAACCACATGGTGGCTCACAACCACCTGTAATGAGGTCTGGTGCCCTCTTCTGGCCTGCAGCATACATACTGAGAATACTGTATACATAATAAATAAATAAATCTTTAAAAAAAAAAAAATCCAGTGTCTCTCCAGGTCCGAAGTGTAGGCCTGTAATCTTAGCTACAGTGTCTCTCCAGGTCCGAAGTGTAGGCCTGTAATCCTAGCTGCAATGTCTCTCCAGGTCTGAAGTGTAGGCCTGTAATCCTAGCTGCAATGTCTCTCCAGGCCCCATGGTGTAGGCCTGTAATCCTAGCTACCTGCAAGGCTGAGGCAGGGAAGTTGCAATTGTACCTCATGCCCACCTGGAGTACAGAGTGAGTTAAGACTCTGTCTGACTATTTAAAATAAGACCAGAGACTGTTGCTCAGTGGTGGAGTGTTTGCCTTGCATGCATTCGGCCATGGGTCTTTAGCCCCATTATGGGGGAGAGAGGTAGATTTATTAAAAATATCTAGATTCTCAGTTGAATTGCCACATTTCAAGCCCTACACATGACTAATGGCTGTTGGATGTGACAGCACAAGAAGTCCTCCTGCGTGACTGACTGGAGGCTCAAATCAACAGTCTTCCGAAGGGGAAGTACTGAGCAGCACACTCAAGGTACAGAGCTCTGTATTAAACTAGAAGTGAGACCCAAAACATGACTGAAAAGCTAGGGACCAGCAGATATTTTTTCTTCTTTTTTCTCTCTCTTTTCCTCTGTGTAGTTCTGACTGTCCTGGAACTCACTCTGTAGACCAGGCTAGCCTCAAACTCACAGAGATCTGCCTGCCTCTGCCTCCTGGGTGCTGGGATTAAAGGTGTGTGCCATCACCGCCTGGCGTTGGTTACACTTTTCGAAAATGAACACACCCAAGATAATCAATGCCCAGCTTAAGAATACCAGCATCCCATAGGGCCCCTGTCTTCCAATCCTATCCTGCCGCTTCATCACATCTGCCGGGCTGCCTGCTCCTCACTGTGTGCCAGCCCCTCTTCCTGGCCATTTGAATGCAGTTCTGCCCTAAGTGTATGTGGCCTAAGAATCCAGAGAAGGTACTAGAGTGGAGACAGACGACTAGAGAAAAGGGGGCTTTTCTATGTGGATGCTGGGTACAGAGCTCTTCCCCTTTTCCTTCTTTTTTGGTATGCTAGGTAAGCACTCTAGCACTGAACTGTGCTTCCAGCTTACCCAAAAGATCCTTTCTAAGGAACAGAAGTAGGTGCATAACCCCTGTTTACAGACGAAAATCAATAAACCTGATGAAAACCAGCCACTGGACATAAGTATTTAAAAATAATTTCTAAATTATAGAGTATGTAAACAGTACCATTGTGTTATGCTTATATTTGTCATGAAGCTGTGTTAAATGAGAAACCTCTCAGTCTTACAAATATGTTGTGTGTATGAGTGTGTGTATGTATGTATGTAATTACAGGGCTTCAGATTAACACAGCAATTAAGGTAACTATCATGAGTCCTGTCAGTATATTTTGCTGCTTTGAAGACATGGTACTCATTAGACCTCAGATTTTGTGATGTCTTTAGGTGCCTCGCTGTATTTTCATTTATTTTTGAAGAACTGGGGTCAATTTGTTTTGATTTCTTTAGCAACTTTGGGAGTAAACTCTTTACAGGATAAGAGCACTGTGTTGTGGCTACAATCCTAAAGTGAACCAGCATTTGCGGTTTTGAAAACACCTTCACAGATCTTTTCTTGTTAGATTCTCAGAGCAATCTTATGAGTTGGCACTGTCAAAATTTGGTTCACAAAACAAAACTGAACCAACTGGAAACCCACAGCCGTCATGGCGCTTCATGGTGAAGGTTAAAAGCCTCCCCTAGAGATCAGGACCGAGACTAGGATGTCTCCTTTGGCCACTTCTGTTCAATGACGTTGCAAGTTTTAGGTAGGGCCAATGTGCAAGGAAAGGAATGAAAGGCACCTGCAACCACCACTATGCGGATGGTGCGGTGTTGCGGGTTTTCCTTTGTTGGTGTTGTTTTGTGTTGTACTGGGGATTGAACCTAGAGACTCAGTGCATGCTGGGTAAGTGCTCTGCCATTGGGCTCCATCTCCAGCCCCAGATGATACTCCTAAAGAATTTATCCATCTGGAAAAAAAAATGACTTAGAGCTAGTAACTAGGTTCAGCAAAGCTGTACCATAGAAGAGCAATATCCAGAAACCAGCCACATTTCTATACGATGGCAATGGATAATCTAACAATGGAAATAAGGAGACAGTTTCCGTACTAGCATCAGAAAGAGCGATTCTTCCAAGGAAGGGTAGATTTTTAAAATGCATGCTTTTGGATTAAGCAATGGTTTTTAAAGATGTGTTACAAAAGCGTAAGCAATCAGGAAAAATAGAATTTTATCAAAATTGAAATTTTCTTGTGTCAAAGGAGATGACTAAGAAAGTGAAGACAACCTCCAGAATCAGAGAAGGCATTTTTAAATGAGACGTCAGATGAGGATGTATCAGAACACTGAAGACATATGTTCATATGTATACTTGGATGTAGAGCCAGGCATGGAGGTGCACACTGTAATCTTGCCACTCTGAAATTGAGGTAGGAGAATCACAAGTTAGAGACCACAGTTGTCTGTGTAGCGAGGCCCCGTTTCAACAAACAAAACCCCCCAAATTCCACATAACTCCTCTGCCTGGATGGTCACAGCAGTTTTATTCTTAAAGCCCGTAGATGGAAACAATCTGAGTGCTCATGGGAGATGCAGCGATGAACAAAATGAGGTCCATCCGTACAAGAGGATATAGCCCGTGGTAGAGTAATGAAGTGTAGGTGGCATGTGCTACCTGGTTGGACCTTGGAAACATACGCTAAGGTTTCCTGTGCTCTTTCTCTGAGATAGTTAGTCTCTCCTTAAAATGGTCTGGTCAGAAACTTGTGGTCATCTTCCTGCCTCAGCTTCCCCAGTGCTTGGATTACAGATGTGAGCACCACCCCAGAAAACACACATACACATAGTAAAAGTGCAATTTCAGACTGTTAGTTTTTCAGAAATGATCTCCTAGGAGAAATAATTGGTGGGGCGTGTCATCTAGCCTGGCCCTGGGACAAGTTTGTATATTTTGCTCTCCTCTTTCCTGTGGGAATATGCTCATCTCTGGAGAAATGTAACCAAGGCCTGAGGTGCCAGAAGAAGAGCTGATGTATTTTTAAGGGCTATAATCAGGGTCGGGGACTGTTTGGTTATGAGCCCTTTCTAGTCGGCTAGTCTGCTAGCACACTCTGTTTTTCCTTTCCTTTCCTTCTTTTGGGATAGGGTCTCATTGAGCCCAGGCTGGCCCAGTCCCTGTGTAGCTGAGGATTATCTTAACTCCAGATCTTCCTGCCTCCACCCCTCCAGTGCTAAGATTACAGCAGAGTGTTACCACTCCTGCCTCATACTCAATTTTTTTTTTGTACTGCTATTCAATTTAAAAGCTTACTTAAGTAATCCATTTTCTTCAGGGAACCTTGACACAAGAGTGTGTTATTTAATTCCCAAACTTTAATATTGTCCAGAGAAATCTTACTTAAGTCCTCCCCCCACCCTTTTTATTTTTAAAGAGAAGCAAATTGTCTGTAGTTTAAAGCTTTTGGCATAATTACTTCCACCGCAGTTTCCTTTGGTTTGTTGACATTGCCACATTGGCATTCTTTCAAATAACCAGCGGGTAACAGCTGTCTATAATGTATAGACATTTCTATATTCTTAAACAGTCAGGGGTTCCAGTAACCCAAACAACTCAACTTAATAAAACTTCCTGTTACTGATTGTGATTTCATGTTTAAAGGGCTATATGTCTATGGTGGTTGGCTTTTATTATTGTCCCCTAGAGGCAAAGCCAGTGTTAGAAAAAATGTGGAATTTTCTCTTGGCATTTCTATGGTAAGTGGATAACTCCACTATTTATAGGGATTTACACTTTTGTTTAAAAATGAGATCCCCTGCTTGGCTTACCATAAACACAGATGCTTCTGGGTTCTAATAGGGAGGTCTTTCAGTCATAGCATCTGTTTCAATTGGCCAGCCAGATGATCTCCACAGATACCCACCCCCCCCTTCCTCATTGAAGGACATTGACAGTTAAATAGGTTTACAAATGAAAAGGTTAGGTTAACATTTGTAAAGTTTTTATTGTGT
The DNA here is from genome assembly GCA_028555095.1 of Dicrostonyx torquatus. Lineage (NCBI taxonomy): Eukaryota > Metazoa > Chordata > Mammalia > Rodentia > Cricetidae > Dicrostonyx > Dicrostonyx torquatus. Next base: position 8,398,853 of record JAQHUG010000032.1, on the reverse strand, counting down.
GGCTTTATCAGTTGTGTAATTTTTGCTCTTATTTACTGTTTTCTGATTTTCCCTGTGTGTGTGGTATGCATTCATGTGTGCATGCTTTTGCATATGTATAGATGAACATGTTTGTGTGTGTGTCACATGTTCTGCATGTACATGGAAAGCAGATGGATTATGTCAAGAACCATCTTCAATTGTTCTTCCTCTTTATCCACGGAGGTAGCAGCTCTCAGCCAAACTCAGATATGGCTAGACCCCTTAACCAGTTTTCTCCATGGATCTCCTGTCCCTACCTTCTCCTATCTTCCTAGCTCCAATATAACTTTGAACTGTCAAGTCATTTGAGTCTCATTATGTCATATCCTAAATGACCTTGTTGTGTTGTGTACACTTGTTCTTTGGGTGGTTTATAATGCAGTTAAAACAGGTTTGTATTAATCTATAGTGTTTAAAAAAAGCACTCACTCTGTGCCAGGCCCAGGAAAGACAGACATAAGCAAAATCAAGTCTCTGCTTTTAAGACTTGCTCTATGTATTATTCGAGTGTGCAGGAAGACAATCAGGATATATCCTGGACTTCCATTTACCTTTTGTCAGTCCAGTTGGGAGGGGCAGCTGTCCAGGATGTCTCCTAGAATAAGTACTGTCTATGCTGGGAATTGTAGAGTGTGGAGGAACTGGCCAATTAAGAGATGCAAGTTTAGGGGGAATGATCACAAAAGGAAGAAATTTGAAGGGGAAGAGACTCTTGGAAGATGGAAACCTTAAGTTGCTTGATGTCAAGATGTGACCTTAAGCAAAAGGCTGTTCATTTGGAAGGTGAACTTGTGACCCTGACTCTGTCCATGTCATGAAAATCAGTGATTTCTAAACATTTGATTATGAATCCCACATGCAAAAAGTGTTTCTATAACCCCAGTATGACCATTTATATAATCACTAATGATGTACTGAGATTTTATACACGTAGTGAAGCATACAGAAAAGAATAAACAAGCTAATGATTAAATGTATAATCTTATATTTTTACCTTACTAGTAATCCATAAAATAAAGTGATGAGTCATTGTTTTTGTTATCTTTTTTGGTTGTTGTTCGTTTGTTTTTTGTTTTGAGGCAGAGTTTCTCAGTGTAAAATCACTGGTTGTCCTGGAACTTGATTTGTAGACCAGTCTGGCCTTGAACTCAGAGAGATCCGCCTGCCTCTGCCTCCCGAGTACTGGGATTGAAGAGGCGCACCACTGTCACCTCGTTGTTCTTCAATATCTTTCTTAAATGTTTTTTAAAATTTATTATGTATACAATATTCTGTCTGTGTGTATGCCTGCAGGCCAGAAGAGGGCATCAGACCTCATTACAGATGGTTGTGAGCCACCATGTGGTTGCTGGGACTTGAACTCAGGATCTTTGGAAGAGCAGGAAATGTTCTTAATCATTGAGCCATCTCTCCAGCCCCCTCTTAAATGTTTTTTAAATATGTCTGTTTAGAGGCCTGTTCCTAAATCTAGCTTATTTTGACACTCCATTTTAGTGACAATCAAAGCCTAGATCACAGGGAATTTGGCTGCACTTTTGAAATTATGATATTTTGTTTCTTTTTTTAAAATTGAACTAATCACCATTTATGGAAATGTTTTACTGAAATGTGGCTAGTGCATTTCCATCTGTCTACTTGTTTTTCTGCAAATTAATCAAAAATGCATTACACTTTTCATAGTGCTAATAAATGTGTTCAGAAAAACTCCTGGAAGCCATTATGTGGATGAACTAGTCTATTCTGTTCCTGGCTTTAAAACACACACACGTTTGGGGTTTGTTTTTAGGTTGAGTGTATTCACAGGTGTGGAGTTCGAGGAAGACTTCAGGAGTCAGTTCTTTCATTCCCGTGTGGGTCCCAGGAATCAAACTCAGGTTGCCAGGCTTTGGCAGCAAGTGCCTTTATCTGTTGAGCCGCTGGCCTCTTGAGCAGTACAGTCACTTGGCAATGGCACTTTTTGCAGATATCCATTTTTGAAATGTAATATTCACTAGAAGAATTTTTTTTTCCATTTTGAAAAGCATTTCTCTTTTATGGGGTGGCACAGGACAAGTTTTTGTTTATTTAGTATTTTTTTGGTAATATGTTACTATGCTCTCTTTAGAAACAGTTAATCATGTTTGAAACAGTCACTTTTTATAAAAGAATTTGTAACTCATTCCTGTTTTTCAATCTTTTTCATTTTGTTTTGTTTTAGTGACAGGTTTCGCTGTGCTTTCGGCTGCCTGGGCCTCACTGTGATGTCCAGACTGTGCTGAAATCTGTAGTCGTCCTCAGCCTCAAGACAGCTACAGTTATAGATGTGCACTGATACCTTACACTCTTTCAAGTCTTTTGTAATTCCCAGTAATCCCTCTATGATCTTTAAAAAAGAAAGAAATGAGAGGCTACAGCAATAGCTCAGTGCTTATGAGCCCTTGCCGAACATGAGAGGGCCAGTCTGGTTCCCAGCACCACACGTGGTTGTCTGTGATTCCAGCTGCAGGGGATCTGACATCCTGTTCTGGTCCCTTAGGTACCCACGACACATGGCCTCAATCCCACAGACTCATACATGTACCAAAAATAAAATATTTTTTAGAAAAGAAAATATTTTGATAGCTATTTCCTATCTCTATGTGGAGTATAGGAAAGATTCAATATTGTAAAGACCTTGTTTAGATAAAATTGACCAAAGTGACATCTGCATACCTCTTTGGTTCTGACCAACCTGTAGCAGTGATTTACCTGTGAATACGGCAGGTTTTTTTTTTTTTCCCCCTTGCACCACTTGCACTTCCGGACCCTGAGACTCTTCTAGGAAAACAGCTGTTTGGACACCTAATTAACACTGATAGTTTTGGGAAGTGCTGGATTAACTGGCCTGTGCATTTCAACAGCTAGAGAAGTTCATCTTGTGTTCTGAAAACTTCACGGTCCTGACACAGTTTGAGGGCTTCCTTAGTGTCATTAGGTCTAGAAAGCGTGTCTTCAATAAAAACTGTAAAATAAACACAAATGAAAGGACTGAAGTCATCTCGTGTCCCTCAGGACTGTCTTACAAAGCTCCGCTTTAGAGACTAGCAGCTGAGATAATAATACTGAAAGTGGCCCTTTAAGACTCAAGTTTGGAGCCAGGTGGTACTGGCGCATGCCTTTAATCCCAGCACTCTAGAGAGGCAAAGGCAGGCAGATCTCTGAATCTGAGGGCCGGCTGGTCTACAGAGTGAGTTCCAGGACAGCCAATGCTACACTGAGAAACCCTGTCTCAAAAAACAAACAAAGAAAACACACACACACACACAACCCCTAAAAGCCTGCTGTGGGCATGCACACCTATAATCCCAAACACTCCAAGGCCAAGGGAAGGAGGTTCATCAGTTCAAGGCCAGTTTGAGCAGCACAATAAGAACATATCTCAATCAAAACATGAAAATAAACACAAAAAAAAATAGGTCAAAGTGTTATTATATAAATTTAAGTGTTTTGGCTTGAAGTTCGAAGAGTAAACACAGCAATGGCTGTGGATGTCACTAGAACTTCCTAGGTAGGTCTGACAAAAGGGTTGCTAGATAAAACACTCATGAGCCTAGGGATGTAGCTCAGTTGGTGGAGTGCTTTCCTAGCATGCACGGTGCCCCAGGTTCAACCCCCAGTACCATATAAACCAGGTACTGGTCCACTCCTATATTGCCAGCACTTGGGAAGGGGAATCAAGAGGATTAGAAATTCAAGGGCCAGCCTAAGGTAGCCATTGAGTTCCAGGCTAGCCTCATCTACACAAGGCTGTGCTTCAGAAACAAACAAAAGTCGTTATTTAGAAGAATGTTTGGCTAGTAGGTATTGCCCAAAAAGGCCATTGGTTGCTGTTTTTCTTTTTGGATACACCTTATAATTATTTTTGTTGAGAAATGTTTGGAAGTTTTTTTTTTTGTGTGTGTGGTTTTGGTTTTGTTTTGATTTCCCTTTCGAGACAGGGTCTCGCTGTGTAGTCCAGGCTAGCCTCAAGCTTGCAGTAATTTTCCTGCCTCAGGATGGAAGATGATTTTTCTTTCATCTATAGGAAAAACAATTCATAGCCTTTTGGGATCTCTTATAAAAAGATGCTTTTGTAACACCTTTTATCAGGTTTATTACTTGACTTTATTTCATTTTATCAGTCACGATTCTTTTCTGTGAAAGAGATAGAAAATCAATTCAAATAAACTTGAGCAAAATAAACTTATTGGCTTTAAGCAATAGTCCCGACTGGCCTCAAGGACTTACTTGATTGTCAGGTCTGTGTTTCCAAATGTGTATTTGTTGTCTGTGCCTGTGCTTTCTCTGGGACACTGTTGTTCTCATTTGAAGTGGAAAGTCTTCATGTAGTAGTGTGCCAGGGAAGAGTGCTTTCTTCCAGTGCCATGAGGAGGATCGGGATGTGTGTGGCTGCAGAGGTCCTGTTACCTGCAGTCACACAAGCCACAGCAAAGAGATGGGCAGCTTCCCAAAGGAAGGGCTTGCTGCTACCCAGGAGGAAGAAAGGCAGGAGTTAAAATGGAGGAATGCTTGCTACCGCGTCTGTGGTGATTGACAGTAAAGAGCAGGAGGCACGCCATGTTCTTTCAGGTTAGAAAACATGGTTTAATCTTGTGTTTCTAATCATTATTCTCACAGAGTATGCAAGCTGCGAGATGCCCTACCGATGAGCTGTCTTTAAGCAACTGTGCAGTTGTGAACGAGAAGGATTACCAGTCTGGCCAGTGAGTAGCTCTCTGACTTGATTCTGTGAACTTGCTAAGATTTATTTTAGAAACTTCCAAAGAATCATTGTAGGGAAATTACCTTTTGTATTACCCTTGCCGAGTTAGAAAATGGAGATGAGAGTTATGTATTGTAGTCATTACTATGTCAAACCTTGCTACAGTACACATACTACCAAGAGCCCTTTTGGAAGCCGATTTCCCTAGCGTAGGCACTGGGCACAGGGACCACATAGCGCGGTTGGTAGTCATCTTACTCTGGAGTCACCTTGGCTAAGTTTGGATCCTAGCTCTGACAGTCACAAACTGATGACCACAAATAAGGCCTTGACCATCTTTGTGTTCCTGCGTCCTGATCTAGAAAATGGGGGTGTGGTGAGGAATAGCTCACTCCAATGAAACATTTTCATCAGTGCCCAGCATGTTAGCAAGCCCGCCATATGTGACGTGATACAAGGATTTATTAAAAGACCAAGACCAAGACCAAGGTACACACAGATTACAATACCCAAAAGGAGCTCCCCGTTGAAGTACGCAGGTCGGTGATCCGCGCAGAGAGAGCGCTCCTCACCTGGGCTGCCATATTTATACCTCTCCTGGGACTTGGTGACCCGGCCCCATTAATTAATTAGGTGGGTGGCAGCAGGGTGTGGTCACAGGCTGGGATGGTGAAGACCACACCCCTTCAGCCATAATTTTCACTAGTGCAAGCTTTGTTACTATGATAATGTAAGAGGTGCCAAAAGTTGAAGATTTATAAAACCCTCAAATCGTTAAAGCAATTTTCATCATAATTTATCTTAGCTGATTCACATCCTCACCTGACCTTCTTAAGACTTTTGGCAAGCTCAATGCCATCTACATCAGAAGGCCTCCTGGGCTCTTAAGGAATGAGCCTCAGCATGAGCTGGAGACACTATCAAGTATTCTCTGAATACTTATAAATGGAAGATAAGATTTTCAACAAATAGACTGAGTGTCAGTGATCAATGGAAGATTTTTATGGAATTCTTTCACATGATGTAGTAAATATAAGGGGTTTGTGTCTTAGCAGCAAAGCAGTATATATATACACACACATATAAACTAACTATAACATTAAAAATACAGCATTGTAAAAATGCCATTTGTTGAAAGATAGGTGGGTCAGGAGGTGACACAATGACAGAGTGTGTCCCTGGCATGTTTAGGGCGCTGACAGGTTTGTTCTGCAGCTATCCCCCATCCCCACTGTCATTTATATACAAAAGGTAGTGCTGGCCCATAACAAGATCTGAAGAGTCTATCTCAAAGGACTCCTTAGTTTCCTGGGGTAGAAGCTTATATATATGTCATTGATAAATTATGAATTGTCCAGAGGTAGAAGCTTACCATGAGATGGCTTTATATAATATATATGTTGTGGATAGCATCTGATAATTTACGAGTTGTCCAGAGTTGGGTTCAGAGTTCTTCGAAATTTAACATTTGTATGAAAGTTGATGTATTTGGGGAAAGTTTTCCTTTTTTTTTTTAAAGATTAATTTGTTTATTATGTATACAACATTCCTTCCATGTATGCTTGCATGCCAGAAGAGGGCACCAGATCTCACTACAGATGGTTGTGAGCCACCATGTGGTTGCTGGGAATTGAACTCAGGACCTTTGGAAGAATAGTCAGTGCTCTTAACCTCTGAGCCATCTCTCCAGCCCCGAAAGTTTTCATTTTTAATAGCTATTTTATACATTGCTATCATAAATGTTCAAACTTTGAGAGAGTCTGAAGAAAGATTTAATAAATAACCATAGAAACTAACCGCTGTCTCATAGCCTAGCTCTTCTGCCTTTGGTTCCCTTCTGTTTGTTTTATTGGGACGTGGGAAATCACCCTCAGGAACAGAATTCATCTTTTACTTAATAGCAGAGACTCTGAATCGCTGCTTCATCCCTGTAAACTGGAAATGTCACCAAGTTGGTATTTGAACGGGATGTGCTTGGCTGGATTTTGTCTGGGCCAAGGAGTCTTTATGTCGAGAAGATATCTTGAGTTACAGTTCTTGGGAACTAAATTGTGGTTTCCCGTCAGGACTCTCATGTGCTGCCATGTTTCTATCTGTGTGTGGGGAGAACACATGCAGAAGACATGTTCTTGTTGAGTTGGAGTCCTGACTGTTCTCTGTCTTCTAGGCATGTGATCGTGAGGACGTCCCCCAATCACAAGTACATATTTACGCTGCGGACCCACCCATCCGTGGTTCCAGGAAGCATTGCGTTCAGCTTACCCCAGGTAACACCCGACAGCGTGTGGCCTTGCAGCCTAGACATTTCGGCAGAGTCGATTCATGTCGAGCAAGCATGGCCCTAGTACTGTGCTGACTCATTGGATGCTATGTAAAGAAGTTAAAGATACATTCTCTTTTGAAAAAGTGTTTTTTTTTACCCAACAGAGGTTTTATAATGCTATAGTGTCAGACCTAACCTGCAAAGAATAGTTGTTTAGATTACTGTCTAACTTCCTGGGCTTCCCTAGAGCTGGGAAGATGGTGCATGTAGCAGTGGGTGGCTTGTGCAGAATCCCCAGTGGCACTACCCACTGCTCACTCAGTACTGCAAGAGCCCACACCCCTAGCAATGCCAGTTTACATTTGTCTCTACAGATTGAAAGTTTGAACTATGTGATACCCTGGCTAGCCCTGTCTGAAAAATAAATGAACTGAGTAAATAATTTAGTTTAATAAAAGTTTGGGCTGTCACTGGGTTTGCCAGCTTTGAACAGAGTTCCAGGCTAGCCAGGGCTACATATTGAGACCCTGTCTAAAAAAAAACAAAAAACCAGATTTCTCCCAAGATAGACTCCAAAGCCAGGCATTATTTTAAGTACACTCGAATGTGGTAACTGATTCAATTCTCAGGACAAGCGCTGGATACTGTCACTGTTGTTCAAAGACAGTCTTTGCAGTAGAATCCTAGAACCTCAGTGTAGCCGCACTGTAGCTCAAAGTCTAGGTTTAACGAGCATCATGAAATGTCATCTTGGCCAGATAGAAGATGGGATTTTATGGAGGGTCTTTTGGGGAATGTGGGACAGAGGAGGAGTGTGACCCAGGGGAAAGAAGTTGAAAGGGAAACACTCATGGTGCATGTTCATGGTGTAGCGACCCCCCACCCCCAGAATCCCAGAACCCACTGTGGTCACACGAGTAGGCGAGCCATGGGTTTTCAGCCAGAAGTTGTTTTTCTCAGCATTCTCTTGGGCATTATCAGTATGAACTGACTTTAAATCTGTCACGGTAGCCCTTGAATTCTTATCTAGGTGCAGTGTGTCCTGCCTCCTGCCAGTGTATTCAGGACTGGGGAGTGACTTTACATACTACAAAAGCTGATACTGACCAGTTTCTGGTTTGGGTCCCAGCTTAAGTTTCAGTGTGGACAATCTGACTAGTTTTAGTTGAATTTCCTGAATTAAATTTGTATTTGAGGTATTCTAACAAGTCATACAAAACTAACGGCAGCCATGCACTTGAAACAGAAGCAGCCGCTGTGTGAGGACGGTGAGGTATCTTACCTTGTCCAGAGCTTTCCATGCCGTGGCCAGCTTTGTTCCAGAGGGACATTCCAGGCACGGTGGTGCACGGTGGCGCACAGTGGCACACACTAATAAGGATCCTAAGTTCCAGGTCAGCCTGGACTATGTAATAGAACCCTGTCTCAAACAACAGCAACAACAATAAAAATCAAATCCCCAAAATTAAAAAAAAAAAGCTTTGTGCATTTTCTGTACAATGTCTAATATACATTCATTTCTGGATTATCTATTAAAAAAAAGGAACCACGATTTGGTTAGCTTAAAATAATAGAAAAATTAAATGATATAAAAATGATAAAAAGAAAACAAAAATGGATAGAAATGAAAAAGTGTTATTCTCTAATAGTCCTAAAAGGTTGAATCTTGAAAAGGTACCCTGGAAGCAAGCTGCCTCTGTGGGCTCTGGGAAGGCTGGCTGTGCCCAGCTGGTGGTGGCGTTGGCAGTCCTTGGCTGGCATCTCTTTAGTTTCCACCTCTGGTATTATATGACATGCTCCTTGTGTCTCTAGTCCTGTTGGCTTAGGGTTTATGCTAATGCAGTCTGCAAAACCCTAATTCTAAATACAGTTAGATCCACAGGTTCTGGGAGCTAAAGACTGGCATTTGGGGTGTGGGTGGGTGTGGGGTCACAGTTCAGCACATAACAGCACCCTGAGTCTGGGCTTTATAGTGTCTGTCTGAAATTCACAACTCTTCATCTTTTTTTTATGTCTCTGATTTTGATTGTCTTGATTTTAACCATTTTTTTTCTCTCATTTGTTTTTTAGCGAAAATGGGCTGGACTTTCTATTGGGCAGGAAATAGATGGTAGGTATTTTTTTTAACTACCTAAAGCTGATTTTCTGTGTTTATTCATTCATTAAGCTCTATATAATTACTGATTATTAGGCTTTAACCCTCATTCCCTCAGAGTAGCAGTGACAGGCATATAAATAGCAAAGGTGTGCTGCCCATAGCCCTTCCTCCTCTCTCAGTAAAGTGTGTCCTAAGAGAGTTACAGTTCATCAGCTTTCTACCTGGTGGCTGGAACTGAAGCTCAGGTCCTCACACTTAGGGGGCAAGCATTTTGCTAGCTGAGCTGATAATTTTTTGTGTTTTAAAAAATCTTACTTTTCCTTTCTTCATTCACAGAATCTTAATAAATTCTTTTTAACAAATTTTCTCTTGAGTATTTTGCTAAGTTTGTTGCCTTTCTCATATTTATTTCTGTCCTCAGGGTTAGTCCTCTGACTTAGTTTTGAGGGGGCTGGTGTGGCTCAGAGAATGCTTGCCTCTTGTATTGATCTGACCTCTGTTGCCGCGATAAAGATCATGACCGAAAGCAACTTGGTGAGGAAAGGATTTGTTTGGCTCACAGTGTTGCTATCACAGTCCACCACTGCTGGGAGCCAAGGCAGAAAGTCGAGCAGGGCAGGACCCTGGAGGCAGGAACCAGAGCAGAGGTCTGAGAAATACTGCTTATGGGCTTGCTCTCCATGGCTCTCTAATCTTGTTTTCTTATCCAATCATCTGCCTGGAGGTGACACTGTCCAGAGTCCTACAGATTTGCCTTCAGGCCCATCTAACGGAGGCACTTCCTCGGTTGAGGTTCCCTCCTCCCAGATCACTGTAGCTTACGGTGACAAACTAACTGGCACACCTAGCACATATGTGCACAAGGCCCCTATATTGGATCCCCAGACCATAAAAAGCAAATAAGAAAAAACAAAATCACAGGTTGGAAGATGGGTTAGTGTTCATGAACGCAGGAGGACCAGTTCAGATTCCCAGCACCCACACAAATGTTGGGTGGGTGTGGTAGCCTACTTATGATACCAGCATTTGGGAGGGAGAGACAGTAGAGCAAACTGGCTAGACAGACCAGCAGAATCAGTAAGCTCCAGGTATTACAAGACTGCCTCAATTATGTAAGGTAGAAATCAGTGAAGGAAGATCTTCACTTGTAGGTGCATGTACATGCCCCCCTCCACTGTGCCCAGACATGTATATACACACCACACATACATACACATGCAAAAACAAATAACAATGAAAAGCCTAAGATTTGTCTAAGAATAGATAGTTTAAATTGTGATGTGTGTTTGTATGTGTGTGTGTGTGTGTGTGTGTGTATGGTTTTTTTGTTTCATTTTGTTTTCTATTTCATGGATTTGGGGGGAAGACATCACAATTGAAATGGTGTGATATTTGTTACCTGTTGCTTTCTTTTTATAGTGACCTTGCAAGCAAGTATCTTTCCCATGGTCTCTGGGTAATGTTATTGGTCTAGGAACATTCCTTTCTGTTATTATAGAGAAGTACAACTTTGTGGAACGTTTTTGAGGTGGACGGGAAAGGTTGGTTGACGTGGCCTGTTTCTCTTCCAGGAGACCCAGGTTTAATTCATAGTACCCAAATAGAGGCTCACAACCCTTTGTAATCCCAGTCCCAGGGTATCTGATGCCCTCTTCTGGCTCCCAAGGGCTCTGGTATGCATTGATACATGGGCATATATAAAGGCAAAATACCTATGTGCACATTAAAATAAAAAAAGGAAACAATTGAACTGGAGTAGCGGTTTAACTGTTAAAGGCTAGACTCACAACCAAAGTGTCTTCTAAAAAAGGAAAAAGATTGATGTGGTTATCTCTAGTCTTATTTATTTTCAGATAATAACTCTGTATCTGGAGCTGTAGACTGCCATTTTTTCTGTCTGCCTGTCTTGAGGCAATCTCTCTTTGCAGCCCTACCTGCCTTTAATTCACTATGCAGACCAAGCTGGCTTCAAACTAAGAGATACTACTGTTTTTGCCTTCTGAGTGCTGTGATTGAAGTCATGTACCACGATACCTGGTTTTCCAAACCTTTGCTTTCCTGTCACTTGATGCTATATTTATCTTTGGGGGGATGATTTTGCCTGGGTTTTGTCTGTGGTCATCCCTCCCACCCTCCTTTTCTGCTGCCCATTTCCCACAGTGGGAGCAGTATGTGTTCATATCTCTTTTCCAATAATTCAGTTTTCCTGGTGTCCTATGACTGTGGACTGTGTGTGGTATTATTGTCCTCCTTGTTGCTATGATAGGGCCACTGTTACCTCTCAGCCCAGAGCTTTTGAAGATAGTCTCAGATGTAGTAGCTTTAAACTAGAAAGATAGAAGATAATAGGAGATAATATCTAAGCCGGGTGGTGGTGGCACACGCCTTTAATCCCAGTACTTGGGAGGCAGAGGCAGGCGGATCTCTGTGAGTTTGAGGCCAGCCTGGTCTACAAGAGCTAGTTCCAGGACAGGCTAAAAAGCTACAGAGAAACCCTGTCTCAAAGAACCAAAAAAAAAAAAAAAAAAAAAGGTAATATCTGAGAGAAGCTGGTAAAGTGGTAGCCCATTGTTCATCTCTCAGAAGAATGCCAATGGGAACGTTTGCCTAGAAACATAACAGATGACTTTTTTTTCTGAGTTGGAGGGAAGGTAAGCCTTGAGGTTATCTTTAGTTGACTATTCATTGTGGAATCAATAAGAGGTATGAAAAAAATTGGATAAAAATGAAGGGCTTCAGTCTAGGTAGGGCATTGGATGGGATGGAATGCATAGTCAGTGCTTCCCAGACTAGCCTGACAGGATTGCCTGGAAGGTTTATTTTTAAAAACAGTTTCATAGGCTCTTGGGGGACTCTGATTCATGTGTCCGTGTTTTTAACAGTCACCTCTAAGTGGTTCTTCTCAGTCACATTTTGGGAAACACTGACATAAGTGATTCCCTTAGCTATCACCTCTTCACCTGAGGCGTTGCGCGAAGCTGGGACAGCAGAGGAGTTAGCACCCGAGAAAAGTAGGTCAGTGCGTGAAGCCAGGGCTCCCTGTTCATTGGAGATGAAGGCTAAAACTTGGTGAAATACTTAATGAGGTCTGAATGTGGGACAAGTTTCTAGTTTCCTTAAATTTATTTGTTTTAATGAAAGGGCAAGAATGTTTTTAAACTTAATTTCAAAAAGGCTTATTTTTTGTGTATGTTTGTGTGCCTGCATGACTTTATGAGTGTATGTTCACCTACATGTATGCTGGAACCTTCAGAGACCAAGGGTGTTGATGCCCCTGGAACTGGAGTTCTAAGCAATTGTGAGCTGCCCTGTGTGGATGCTAGGAACTAAACCCAGGTATTTGTCTTATCACCTGAAGTATCGCTCCAGTCCTTAAAGTTAACTTTCAATATAGTAGTTTTCTGTTTGAAAAGGTATAGTGATGCTTTGGATGCCATTGGCCCCTACAGGCTCAAATATTTGAATGCTTGGTCCTCAGTTGGTGGAACTGTTTGGGAAGGATTAAGAGGTGTGGCCTTGTTGGGGAAGATGTGTCACAAGGGGCTAGCTTTGAGATTCCCAGTTACTTTCTCCCTTCCTTATGTTTGCAGAACAGAATGTAAGTGCTGTTACTGTCTTTCTGCCTGTTGCCATGCTTCCTGCCATGATGGTCATGGATTCTAACCCTTTGCAATTGTGAACCCCCAAATAAAATGCTTTCTTCTATAAGTTGTCTTGGCCATAGTGCCTTATCAAGCAATAGAACAGTAACTAAAGACATTATGTTGTAAAGTTTGATGAGTTAAAATATATATTTTATGGCTGACAGTTTCCTTCTATCAGAAACAGCTTATTGTCTAGAATCAGATTTTTTTTTTTTCTTTTTCGAGAAAGGGTTTCTCTGTGTAGCATTTGCTATCTGGAACTGTGTAGACCAGGCTGGCCTTGAACTCACAGAGATCCGCTTGCCTCTGCCTCAAGTGCTGCCATTAAAGGCGTGCGCCACCATCACCCACCTGAGAGTCAGATCTTTAGAGAGGTGAATCAAGGAGACTTCATGGGCCAAACTGTAGTCAAGTGATTGAGCCACGCTAAGGCAGGTGGGGCAGATGTGTGAAGCATGGATTGGGGCCTGGCTGATGTGGATGGTGTGGTCCTAAGTTAGGAACTGTCATCAGTGCCGGTGATGATGCACGTGTGCTTTGGAGAAAGGTGATTCATGGATGCTGGTATGGGAGTCCTGATTGTGAGGCTTTGGAGATACATCAGTCATTTTAGTGTAAGAGTGTTTTCTGGAAGGATCACATCATGTGCCATCTTTCTGTCTGACAGTGTCATATTGTATCAGACTTAATTCAACTTCCCTGAACCTGGAGTTACAAACAGCTTTTAGACGACATGTGCAGGTCCTCTGTAAGATCAGCCAGTGCCCTTCACTGCCGAACCATCTCTCCAGCAGTTGTAAGAATCACTTTAATTAGTACTTTATTTTTAAAAAGTTCATCACCTTCTGCTTTGTTCCTGTGTGGAACTTTCAGACAGCTAATGCTTTGGGACTGGCCTTGGTGCTGACCTCCTGGGCACTGTCCGTGGTGCTGACCAAGCCTTGGCCAAATGCAGCAGCTTGGTTTTTGCTATTTAGGAACATGACTTTAAATTAAAGATGTGTTTAATATATACAGTTTATTGATTATATTTTAATATACACATTAATATTTCTCAAATTGAAGATACTACACATGCATGTACGCACATGCATATATATTATTATACTGCTTTGGAGTGTTTAATGCCCAGCATGGTATCACAGTATGCAAATCCTTATGCAATATATTTTTCATTCAATATTTTAGAGGCTATATATCTTTATTAAAGTATATCAAGTTTTTATTCTAATAAAATTGCTATATAGTGTTCCACTTACGAGTTTACTGCATTTCATTCCTTGTTCTCCTACTGAACAGTGTTTCTCAGTGTTTGGTCATTTGCAAATGATGCTGTCTCCCAGTAGATCTCACTTTAGACAGATGTTCAAGGGTGTCTGAATAGATACCTGTAATGGAATTACCGACTCATTTGTTTTCATGATGTTTTAAACTATAAGTATTTTAGTTTACTACATGGAAAGCAATGAATCTCTCTTTCTTATAAAGGTTTTTAAACATATAACTATAACCTATAATTGCTACAAAACTTGACAAGGGACCAAAACATTAGAATTGGAGGCGGGAGAGTATTCTAAAACTTTTGGCCAAAACTTGAATTTATTCTTCCATCTTTAAGTTCATTTTCCAGCCCTTATGTGGGCTCTGTTATTTTGTTTACAAAATATTTAAAACATATTTGTCCTCATTTAAGATGCCAAGTCAAAGAATAAAAAAAGTGATTACACAAGCAATTTCATTAAAAGAATTACAGAAAATCTTTGTGCATAACTTGAGTGGCTGTAATGTGTAAAGTAAGTTTAGGATAGAATTTGGAGTTTTACTGATTGTTAAGACTTACCTAATCCAGTCTTCTGGTGACACTTGTGGCAGTTGAAGGCTCAGAGAGATTAAATGATTTACTTAGATTCCAGCAGGATCTGTTGATATGCAGACTCAGAATTCCTTTGGAGAGAACATCTTCATGAACCACTGAAATCTTTGTGTCAGATATTTCATTTGAAAACCATCCAGTGACTCTTTCATTTCACGTCTTACTATTTGACCAGTGTACCTCATAAATGAACCATACTCCGTCTAAAATGAATGTTAAAAAACTATTTTTTGTATGTTTTTAAGACTTATTTTTTGAGGCAGGAGAGATGGCTCAGCAGTTAAAAGAATTCATTGCTCTTGTAGAGGACCTGAGTTTGGTTTTCAGGACACACTTCAGCCTGCTTGCAACTGCCTGTAACTCCAGCTCCAGGACCTGACACCTCTGGCCTCTGAGGGCACTGGCATGCACATGCACATACACATGCACAGACACACTATACATGCACAGACACACTATACATGCACAGACACACTGTACATGCACAGACACACTATACATGCACAGACACACTGTACATGCACAGACACACATGCACAGACACTATACATATAATACAATAAATCTTAAAGAGTTAATTTTTCTTTTTTGACAGTTTCATAGAGACATAATAAATTTTAGTCATTCTTGCCCTCTTGTTATCCTCTCTCAATTCCCTTCCCTTTCTTCTTTGAAATAATTCTCCTCAGCAGCTCTTAAGACACACATAATAGGATATTTTTTAAAGATTTATTTATTTATTATGTATAGTGTTCTGTCTGCATGCCAGAAAGGGACACCTGATATCATAATAAATGGCTGCTGGGAATTGAACTCAGGACCTTTGGAAGAGTAGCCGGTGCTCTTACTCTTTAAGGCAAATCTCCAGCTCCATAATACAATCTTAAAGAGTTTTTTTCTTCTTTGGCTGTTTCCTAAGGTATATGATAAAATTTAGCATTCTTGCTCCCCTGTTATTCTCTCATTCTTCCCTCTCTTCACAGAAACCATTCTCCCCAGCAACTGTTTTACTTTTGTTCTGGTGTGTGTGTTTGTGAGTGAGACCACCTGAGTGTGTTTAGGGCTGTTTACATTAGCATGGGTTATTGGAGCATGGACAACTTATCCATGGCTACACAACTGATGAAAATGATTCCCCTTCCCCCAGCTCTCATCAGCTGTCTGTAGTCCCTTCAGGACTACAGATTGGGACCCCGTGAACCCTTCCCTCTTTCATGATGAAAGGTTCAAGGGTCTTTAATAAATAAACATTTATTTATTTAATATTGTATAGGTGTGTGTCATGGTGTGCCTTTGGAAATCAGAGGAGAACCAGTGAGATTCAGTTTTTTTTTTTTTTCTCCTGCCACGTGGGTTTTAGGGATTGAACTCAAGTTGCCAGGACCTAGCAGTGAGTGATTTTGCCCCTGAACTAGATGTTTCTCTGCAGTGTACCTCCATATCCTCTGGCCCTTTCATTCTTTCTACCCCATATTCTTGGAAAAAGATCCAAAAAGTTACTTAAAGATTTTTTTTTAAATTATGTGTATGTGTGTCTGTCAGTGTGTGGGTATATACATGTAAGAGAAGGTGCCAGTGGCCAGATCATTGTATCTAATGATCCCTGAGTAGTTTATATAGAAACAACAATTTTATCTTATAGCTATATAATAACCTCTCTGTTTTACATAGATCAGGTTGGGTACTATCGTACTATGGAACTATTTCAGCTAATAAATCTACCTGTTGATAGATCTGGGTCTATTTGGTTTTAACAGGTACCTTTCTTGTTATGCTGATAGGCACTATATGTAGCTATTTTGTCCCGTATGCCAGGGAGTTTTATTTTGACCTAACATTCCAGCCTGCTGGGGGACATGGGACAATGTTCTCTCTTCTGTAACTACTTCCTACTGGAACTAGGATGTTGTTGTCAAAAGCAAAGAGGGAATTCAGGCATAAGCATCTGATTCGCTGGCCCAGCTGAAAAGACAGGGAACATTCACATTGGTCGAATTGGTCCACATGAGCTTCCAGCAAGTCCAGGGCTTGCAGTCATTTGGAGCATGTTGTAGTCAGAAGCTGATGCTTGTCTATGTCTGTCAGTCAAGTGTAAATCTGTTGAAACAGATATAGACTAGGGACAAAAATAATATTTAGGAACTTAAAGGAAAAATCTTACATTTGGAACTTTCAGGCCCATCCTAGTCATCGGGGAATGGAGAAGTTCTATGATCAGGAGAGAGAAATACCATCCTCAGGAATAGACAGGTGGGAAAAATTAGGCTGTACTTATCTGGAGTCCTATGTCCAAGTCTTATGACTCCCTCGATTCTCTGAAGCTTACATGAATGCTTTTAGTTTACAAAAAAAAAAAAAAAACCATGAAAGTTTTAGACATGATAGCATTACCAATCTGTACTGACATGCACATTGTAGAAAAAGCAGGTAATAGGTGTCTGTAGAACAGCTAGAGTAGACTCATAACTTTGAGTCCTAGTTATAATAGCTGTAGATTTAGGTTAAAAAGCATGAACATTTTTCCCTTTGTCCAGAGAGCTATATATAGATTAGACAGAGATACCTTTGGCTGAATGAGAAGCACCTTTAAGTCTATATTTAGAAGACAACCAAAGGAAATTTTAAATCTTGAGCTTGTGACTAAACAGTAAGTAGTCACTGCTCTACCAGCTTATCAGAACTCCATTGATCACTGGTAAAACTCTAAACTTTTGAAATCTTAGTGTAAACACAGCATAGAAGTGAAAAGAAATATGAAACGTTTCCCATTTTTCCATACCTTAAATCATTTACTTGTACCTGTACAACTTGCCCTTCTACACTTTAAATCACTTTCTGAGACCCTCAAAACTTATTTAAGCTTATACATCCTCAGCCTTCGTATATCTTGGACCTCAGTACTTTCATGGTCTTTAACAAATACTTTCATAGGCTTTAGCATTTTTTTCTTTCCATTAATCATCTACCAGAGACATAAACAGTTATTACTGAGAACAGTCATTGTAAATCATGTTCCTTTAGTGAAAAGTTACATCTGAAACTTGTATATCTTTTTAATATGAAGCCTGTTAACAAGGCAAACCTGTCTACCTTTTCTCTACAGGAGATTTCTAGATTTTCTAGTATGTCTAGAAAAAGCAAGACTTTATTTTTATACATGATGATATAAGCTAACAAGGTGGCTGTAGCCTTGCGGGGAACCTGGTTGCTTGCTGCTGCTGAGCTGACAAAGCTATAGTTAGCCTTGCCATCAATGTAATCAGAGACCTGAGAAGGATAAATTATAGCATCAAGTATAATCCAAATGTTCTATGTTTCAATTAAAATGAGAGAGACTAGTTCTTTACCTAGACAGCCATCCCAGGCTCCTGTGGTCTCCATGGCACTGGGAGCAGAGGTACCAAGACACATCAGTCTTCAGTTGCCAGGCCCAGAAAGTGAGAGACTTTCCTGTGGAGGAGGAACCTGGCGAACTGTGGGGCAGTCAGCTCTTCAGTGTCCTGCTTGTCCACAGTTTGGGCCAGGTCCTGGTGGCAGGGACTACACTGGGGAAGTCTTTCCCATGTTTAGTGTTACTACAATCCAGGTGGAGACATCACAACAGCCCTATCCCATCATCTCTGGAGACTTCAAGGTCACTCCTAGGATCTGGGAGTCTCTGTCTGTCGTAGTAATCTTTTTCTATTTTAAATGCCATATTCATCAGATCTCGGATAAGTTTGAGTACCATTGTCTATTAAGTATATCTGAGCTAAACAAACCTAGGTTTGAAAACATATCTAACATGGCTACAAGTTATGTTATTATAGATGACTAACTTCTCACCTGTGTTTCTTAATTATACCTTACATTTTTAAATGAACTGCATAGATACAATATCTTAAACAAGAGTAGAAACATATATACAGTATAACAAAATAGCCATAAATTTGTATCAATTTACAAAAGTCAATACTAATGTGAAATATTTGAGATTAGTACTTTTCTTTTAGTTTAAAAGTAAATTAAAAAAAAACAAAAAAAAGTAAATTCAATAATCTA
The DNA here is from genome assembly GCA_028555095.1 of Dicrostonyx torquatus. Lineage (NCBI taxonomy): Eukaryota > Metazoa > Chordata > Mammalia > Rodentia > Cricetidae > Dicrostonyx > Dicrostonyx torquatus. The sequence continues at coordinate 8,380,193 of JAQHUG010000032.1, read as the reverse complement.
CCCTTTTATCCTATCATTTTTATTTTTAAAGTAGATTCAGTAATCTTCCCCTTCCAAATATCTTCCCCCTTTTTGGAAAAAGATCCCTGAATTTAACCTCCTTTGCTTAATTTACTCCCTGACCATGACTAATAATAACTTGCAACCAACCCCCCTAAACAATGTAAAACATCCACTGAATGACCAGAAACCATCTATTCCACCACTTGGGAATGTGCGCATTCTGTTCTCTA